>CP092725.1:11495000-11852500 GCA_030273425.1 Microplitis manilae | reverse complement strand
AGGTTTATTATGATCGATTTTCCGCGTTGTTGCGAATGGCACGTTCCAATAAATACGGCAACGGTCATTCTCAACAACTTGCGGAATATCTCCTGGCAGGTAAGGCAGCACTGGTGTTTTATCGATACCGTGCGTGTGTCGAAGATGGTAATAAAGTACTCGCAGAGCAGCATTGTGACGCTGTACGTATGCATTTCTTGCCAGCACAGGACATGCTGACAAAAGATGCATAAGCGTCTCAGGATGTTGCTTACACACCCTACACAATGTGTCGGGTAGCTGCATCTGGAGTACTTTAGCACGGTATTCGAGAGTGTTAATAACACCATCTTGGCAGGCAAAAATGTATCCTTCGGTCTCGGACATCAGGCCAGCTGACTTCAGGAAGGAAAACGTCAGCTGTGTGGACAAGTCATGATCACGCAAGTGTTTAAAGAACACGCTGTGCATCGGCTTGTCCATATGTGTGCTGAGCAGTTTTTGTTGCTCAGCGTTCCTGACGACCGTCTTAAATTCCTCCTTAGGGAGTCCAATAAGCGGGTTTACTCTTCCGAGACCGAGGGATTTTGCCGCGTAAATTGCTGCCTTATATAAAAACGCTCCCTTACGCCTATTCTCATGACTATGAACAATTTGCATAAGGAAGTCGTCTTCATCTGCTGTGAAATTGACAACCTCGTATGTTATACCCAAAACCAAACGATCATGTAGACACTCCAAGCTCTGTAGACCTCTCCCTCCGATGTGCCGGGAAAGGTATAATCTGGTGATTGAGGATTTAGGGTGCATGCTCCGATGCATGTTCATGACTTTGCGTGTCTTGATATCGAGATCTCTGAGCTCTTTTCGGGCCCATTTGAGAACACCGAAAGAGTACAGGAGTACCGGGACAGCAAGCATGTTTGTTGCAGAGACTTTGTTTTTCCCGGAAAGTTCCGATGACCAGATTTTCCGGAGTCTCCGCACATACTCGCTGCAGAGAGTCGTTTTGATTTTCGAGACGTCCTGCATAGGACTCCCGTCAATCCCTAGATATTTGTACGACTCTCCGGCGTCAAGATGGTCTATGACGCTCCCATCTACTAACTCGATATCTTCACGCACATCGGAACACTTACCCTTCACCAGATTAACGACCGCGCACTTGTCCAACCCGAAAGCCATGCCGACATCCCGTGTATACTCTCCTACGATATTCAAGGATGTCTGAAGGTGTTCCTCATCAGGAGCATACACCTTCAGATCATCCATGTAGAGTAAGTGGGTGATCGAGTATTTTCGATCATTTGGTGGACCCACTGAGTATCCACGGGTGCGGCGTAGCGCAACAGATATTGGCAGCAGTGAGATGCAAAACAGCAGAGGGCTCAGAGAATCTCCCTGAAAGACTCCTCGTTTGTACTGTACAACTTCGGTTACACGTTTGTCGTTACCACATGAAATGTGGAACCGTGTTCGCCAAAGCTGCATCGTACGCTGAATGCATCCCACTGTATCGCGATTGACCCCAAGGCATTTGAGCAAAAAGAGAATAAGCTCATGAGATGTTGAGTCGAATGCCTTGCGGTAGTCAATCCAGGCCATTGACAGGTTGCGCTGATAGTAGATTGCGTCTTGAATGACGCATCGATCCACTAACAGATTCTCTTTGCAACCTGACAGGCCTCTTTTACTGCCACGTTGTTCGTATATCTGCTGCCATACAGGGTCTATCTCCTGAAGAATGCGATTATTCAAGATTTTGGTGAAAATCTTATAAACCGCATTCAAACAGGTGATAGGCCTGTAGTTTTTCGGGTCAGACAAGTCTCCTTTCTTATTATTATTATTATTATTATTATTATTATTATTATTATTATTATTATTATTATTATTATTTAAAAAAAAGTAACTCAGAGTGAGATTCGAACCTGCGCTGTAGATTTCAAAGACTATTTGTATACTCATTATTATTATCCTGACTATTATTATTATTAATATTCTACGTCTGGTTTCGTTGTAAAAAATGTTGGAAAAATAATAACCCAGACAGCAGTCAAGTCGGAATGACTGCTTTACGACGTCTTTTTGAAGGCGTCCTCAAGAAGTATTATAATGACTTCTTAAAAGTGTCATTTTTAAGAACTCTTAATTGAGAGTTCTTGAAGAGTCCGTAAATAAGACGTCAGTTTTGTGACGACTAAATGTATTCTTTTTTGAACTTCTTTATGAAGTCAAAATTAGGAGCTCCTTAAAGACGTCATGGTAAATTCATACTGAAGTCTTATTTGCGAAGTCAGAGAAAAGAACTCCTTAAGGGGCTATTCACAAATTACGTAAGCATTTTTCAGGGGGGGAGGGTCAACTTGAATCTTTATGCATGCTTACTGTACCCAGGGGATGCTACTTAAGGAATCTTACGTAAGATTTTTTCTATCAGATCAGTCAATAATTTGAATAACTTCTAATATGCGTCCGTTTTTGGTATTACCTTACTACTATACTTGTATCAGTTCATACAAACAAATTCAGAGGGAACATCTTTAAATATTTTATACCTATAGGTATAAAGGTGAAAAATATGAAGTATTTGTTCTTTGGTCTCGCATTTGTATTTATAATATCTTCAATTTGTTTTTAAAAATTAATAATATTCGGTGATAGTATATGGCTTGTAGTCTATTATTTAAGATGATATAATTATGATACCATATTTATATATTACATTCTTAATATATATTCATTTTAAGTGTTATATGTTATATTTTAGATGTTATATTTTAATGCAACGAAACAAAAATCTTTGAATAAAAAAAGTTAACAATGAGAAGAAATGTGTGTTTTAAATTAGTTTCAATTATTTCGTGTGTCCTAAAGAAAAAGAGTACATCAAATAAATAATTCTTCATAATGGGAAGATTTTTCGATATTTAAAACACTCGAATTTTAACTTTAGTATTCTTCCGTAATATTAAGATAACAGGGGGGAGGTCCAAATTGAAAATCTTACTATTGCTTATTTTAGGGGAGGGGGGGTATCAAAATTGCCCAAAATTTGCTTACGTAATTTATGAATAGCCCCTAAGAACTCTTTTTAAAGGCGTCTTACTGAGTTCGCTAGGTGGCTCATTCGACATCTTGAGAACTTCTCGAAGACTTCTTTAAGATCTGCCCTGTCATGGCAAAACGACGTATCTCGAGATACGCTGTTTTGTCGTAACAAAGCTAAAACGGTTTATTAAGTGTCACTTAATAATAGGATATCATCAAAATTTTATTAATTTTAGTAATTATGCCAATAATATTAATCAAATGTGCGAATAAAAGAAATGAAAAAAAAAGTATCTTTTTTGCATTGGAAATTAAAAAAAAAAAGAAAATAGAGATGAAATTCTTTTAAGCCCTCAGAGATACGACATTTTTCAGGCCTAACACAAAAATTAAAAATTGTTACGACAAAACGCCGTAACTCGAAAATTTTTTACAATCGATTCTTCGAGTTACAGCGTTTTGTCATAACAATTTCATCTATTTATCAAAATAAGCATTAGTTTGCTATGATACAAAAAACGTATCTCGAGTTACAACGTTTTGTCATAACAGAAATTAATTTTTCTGTCAAATTGGACTCAAATTCTGTTAAAACTTTAAACGCAATTTTCTCGAAACTATAATTTTTTAGATACGTCGTTTTGCCATGACAGGGCAGAGATGCCCTGATTAAAAATACTCATTGGGAGGGATTGAAAATTTTTTCAATCCTTTTCAATCCCTACGGAGGTATTGAAAAGTATTGAATGAGATTGAAATTTGGATCATTTAAATACTTTGTAATTCTTAAAATGGAATTGAAAAGTATTGAAAAGAATTCAATCTTTTATTATTCCAATACCTTTCAATTCCAAAGTGGAATTCGAAAGTATTGAAAAGAATTCAATCTTTTATTATTCCAATACCTTTCAATTCCAAAGTGGAATTCGAAAATATTGAAAACAATAATTCTAAAAATGTAACTTCATCTCAAAATAAACTCGTTTTGATAAAATGTAATGTAAACCCAAAAAAATTTGTAAGAATATGATAATAAAATTGAGTTTTTTTATAAGAATCTGTATTTCTTTAACCTAAGATAAGTTACTTGATAAGGTAATTCGTTATTAAGTGAATTTATGAAGATTTCGATTCGATATTGAGAAATTGAAATTTCACACTTCTTACACAACAGAATTCTTACAATCATAATTGGAATAAAATTAATGACGGGCATCATGACAATTATATTTTTCTAAGTACTCAGATTTTAATCCGTGCAGAATAATTATAATTTTTTTTTTATAATGGAAAAACTGTAGAACATTGAAAGCGACATTGATTTAAATATTTTTTAATTTTTTGCTGTTTCCGGAATTTAATATTATTTTGTTGGAAGAACTACAGAAAAAATAAAAATTTTCAATTCATTTGAATTCTTTTCAATCCCACACTCGATCCGAAATGTGATATTATTTTGGTATTGAGAAGAATTGAAAAAGATTCAAAAATTTCCATTCATTTGAATTCCTTTTAATCCCACACTCAATCCGAAATGTGATATTATTTAGGTATTGAGAAGAATTGAAAGAGATTCAAAAATTTCAATTCATTTGAATTCCTTTTAATCCCACACTCAATCCGAAATGTGATATTATTTAGGTATTGAGAAGAATTAAAAAAGATTCAAAAATTTCAATTCATTTGAATTCCTTTCAATCCCACACATGACCCGAAATATCGGATTATTTAGGCATTGAGAAGAATTAAAAAAGATTCAAAAATTTCAATTCATTTGAATTCCTTTCAATCCCACACATGACCCGAAATGTGATATTATTTAGGTATTGAGAAGAATTGAAAAAGATTCAAAAATTTCAATTCATTTGAATTCCTTTTAATCCCACACTCAATCCGAAATATGATATTATTTAGGTATTGAGAAGAATTGAAAAAGATTCAAAAATTTCAATTCATTTGAATTCCTTTTAATCCCACACTCGATCCGAAATATCGGATTATTTAGGTATTGAGAAGAATTAAAAAAGATTCAAAAATTTCAATTCATTTGAATTCCTTTCAATCCCACACATGACCCGAAATGTGATATTATTTAGGTATTGAGAAGAATTGAAAAAGATTCAAAAATTTCAATTCATTTATAACCGGGTACCCCTCGACTTCCGTGGTCTTGACGACGAGGCTTACGAGGTCACAATTTGGACACCTTTTGAACTCAAAAGTTCTAAGGGCGCCACTGAGAGTAAATTGCACGATCTCTCAGTATCGTGTGCAAGGCAAAACAAAGCAGAGAAATGAAAATCTCAAGGACGAGTTCGAAAATTTCCTTATCGTGGCTGGACCACACAGCTGCAGAGTTAGGTTTCCAATACAAATAAATTCAATCACTTAATGAGCGGTCGGTGAGACTCAGCGTCATTAGTCAATTGAGAATAATTATTTCAGTAAATATAATTTAATAAAATATCCAAAGTTTATTTATAATATTTATGTGGCAACAGATATGCTTTCAAATTTAATATTAAATGTTTTAACAATAATAAAATTTCAATTTCCCGACAATATTTACGTATTTTTAAATTTGACTTAGTTTTTACTTTAATATAAAATGCCTTTAATTTTAACAACAATTATTATTTCCTTAATATTAATTAAATCTTTGCTGGCGAGGAAAATCTCACACACTCACACTTATCAGTTATTTATTTATTGCACCGAATAGTTCTTGGTCCATTTATTGCAAACCTGATTTTATTTTAATAATATTAGTATAAAAATTTTCCTAAACAAAGTTTCCAGTAGTGCGGTCTGTGAAACTCAGCACCAAGGTCACGATACTTTAGTAAGACGCTACCAAGCTAAATTCCAGCACTTTCTAGAGAACGGTCTGTGAGACTCAGTATCTCTAGAAAAATACCTGCTATTGTTTCTAAACAAATTTAATAATATAAAAATGATTAATTAATTAGCATGTGGTCGCTAGACTCAACGGTACCAATTAATTAATATTACTTTACCAGCAAAAATACACCAAGAACTTGCACAAGATGGCGACCGAATGCTCTCGAACCCACGCCGTAAAATTCACTATTTCTTTTAAAATTTATATTTTACCCTCAATAACTTAATTATCAAATTTTCCCGATACTCAAAACTTTCCAATAAAATTTTTTATATAAATATAAATCTCCCTTTTAACAATAGAATCGAACCGTTATTTATTACCAAAATTTTAAATTTATACGTGGGTGACTCGCCTTCGCCATTACATGTCCACCAAACCTTCTGCTGTTGTGCTTGACTCGTCGTCGTACTGCTTAGCTTGTGACGCAGATCTTGCCTTCCTGAGTTTAATGATATCTCAGCAATCAGAAAATGTTGAATTCATATATACGCGGTCATTAGACTCAGCGTTATAATTAATTCAAAAACTGGCTTCAACTGCAGCCACAGCTTCAAAGACGATATTATAAAATTGATTTATTCGGGGTCAAATAAAGACGCACCGAGACGAGGATGTCCAATAAGTTGATATAAAGATGGGGTCTTTCGACTCACCATAAGCAGCAACGTGTTGTAAAGACCCACTCTTATAAATACCTGTGTAATGTATGGCTGATCTTAAGGTGACTGATCGCCAGCAGCTCCAGGCAGTGAGTGTCGCAAGTTGCGACTCTGAGTAGTTACGAAGCAGTGAAGTCCCCACTCTCGGACGATGTCAGTACCGTATATTTCTTTATAAAATTTTATTTTCAACCTATAACAGGCGGGACTCGGGGCCCCTCATGGTACCCGTTTGTCACACGGCCAAAATTTTAACCAATAAATAACAGTCCCAGTATCGATTTATTTAACGGCGTGGGGGCAACGGCAATGCGTGGGCCGAGAGCGCAGTCGAATAATAAATTCAAATAAAATAATAAATTTTATTTCAAAAATCCCTGTTACACTCCCCCCCGCCAGACTCGCGCTCGTACCACGAACATATCCGTTGCCCACACCTCGTAACGAAAATGAATATATCTTAATTAATAAATTGTCTCAATCGAACCAGTTAGCCCTTTAGCAACATTAAGCAGCAATGATTAAATTTACTCCAAGCTATATTAGAGTGAGTGAGGTGATGATAAATTTTACCTTACATACGTACTGATGTAATCCTAATCGATCGCGAATTTGGAAACCGGATCTTTCATTCAGAAATATTTTGAGTTTATCAAATAAAGCAAATTATATAAGAAGAAACTGTTAATGCCGATTATCATTAATGGTTATCCAAAATTTTGCCGTTACCTTAGAGACTTAATAAAAGAGCGAAATTATCTATGTCTATTGTATTAAAATCACTATAGTCAGTAGGCTTGAGGGCCTCTGATTTGCCTACGTCACTCGCGGACCCTTTATCAACCTTAAAGTTCCCAACGAGCATACTGCGTCAACTTTTATCATAAAATTTAAGAGGTCAATTCCAATTATTAAAATCAATCCAACTCTAATTTAAATAAGTGTCTTTAGTAACTTTTCATACGGGCCCTATACTAAATTATTCATCTTTCAAATTTTATTTATTTTACTATCAAAACCATCTACATTATTTTATTTTATTTATTTATGTATTTTTTTTTTTTCCACACGTGTGCGTCCCCTGGACATCTCACACATATAACCACGTTTTATGAACTTTACCCTTAAATTTTTTTCAAGTCTATTTGCTCGTGCAGGTCTTTTGGACTCATAACACGTAACTCACTAGGAGTATTATATATTTTTATAATATGAGAGTTCTATAGACTCTCAACCACCAAAATTTTCCAAATTTAAATATTATATTTTTCCACCCACTGAGTTTATATAGTCACGAATTTGTTGTTTGACATATTCGCGCCATTATTACTCTTATTTTTGAAATCCCGGGATTTTTTTCTTATTCCTTATAACCAACCTTTTGATTTGATGGGATGACTGAAGTCATTACCAACTAAATCTATTAAATTATTATTATTTTTCCTTAATATTTTTTTCCATTTTTTAATTTATTTAATTTTACCATTTCCTCATATTGACTTGAAAAGGGGTAGTTTCCTAAATTTTCCCAACTGACAACCTGAAATCTGCCTACGAGATTACCAAGCCTAATTCCGCGATCGGTATTCCGATCAGCCTGATTCGGGTTAGAATCAATCTTGATATCCTGCATAGCAGTCCAACCGCCAGCAATAATATTTCCGTATTTTTAAGTTTTTGTTGTTACCGCGGTCAAATCAAATACTTTATTTAATTTTACCGAACCTATAAACCTTATCTTCCTTCTTTAATTTAGTTTGATTAATATTTGGACCCGTGTTTTTATTTAAATTAGAATTACTTTGAAAGATTAAATTATTTATATCCTATCCATAAATTGTATTATTATTTATTATATTTAATGCTCTTTTAAAAAAATTCAGGCTTAAAATTTTCGAACTTTATCATTTTGTGCAAATTCAAACCGACATTCAAGACGAATTCCATATTAATTAAGATTCTAATAAACAATTAATAAGTTAAATTTTTGTTTTAATATAAGTCTTAAGAACACATTCTTTTGACCACATTTATTTTTAATACTTTCAATTAATTTACTACCTTATATACCCTAAAAATTATATCATTTTCCAAACCTTTTAATTAATTTATAACAGCAAAAAAAATTTGAATTCCTAGGATCCGTAAAATTTTCTCAAAATTCCTATTTTTATTTAATTTTGCCTTTAGACTCATTTCCAATTATTAAATTATCATTTATTATTAAAATATCTACTTATTGTATTGCTACCTAATTTTGTTAAAATTTGAATTATTTATCCGAGATTTAGTATTCTTATCCACACCCATCTCGTCTGTAACCTTTCCAGTAATAAAATTAATTTTCTATAATTATAAATTTTACTCTCCTAATTATCACGAGTTCGGCTCAGAATCAGTGGAGATACATGATCCGGCCTTAATCGTTCATTTTCTAAATTTATTCTTATTTTTCTATCGTAAGAGCTGGATGAGCTCGTTGCTTAGACAGTTGTTGTTCGCGATTACAAGTCTGTCGTGTATGTCCCGCAGTATGACACAAATTACAAACGTCACGTCTCGGATTAGAGCAATTATCGAAAGTATGACCAAACGTACCGCAATTATAACAAGGTTTACCGTTCCGAGGGGTATTTGGTAACGGAGAATTATAATTATTTAATTGAAAAAATGGTGTCATATGGGCACGTGGAGGTGGGTGACTTTGGAGTGCCGAACATCGTGTATAATTTCCCTGTTGGTCCTTCTTATTTAAGCCAAAAGATCTAATAAATTCAGTTCTAAATTGTATATAGAAATTCCATCGTGAAAAATTTTCATTGAACCACCGCGCGACTCTACCTTGTAATAAATAACCCATAACTCGTAACAATTCATTATCAGTCCAGCCTTCCCGAGCTGCGTGAGCTTCAGTAGTTAAAATGAACTCATCTGCTGAAAAATTCTGTGATGGGAAACGTAATGGCCAGATTTTAAGATGATCTAAGATATCTTTCCATCTGCGATCATTCCCATATGTCCCCGAATAACAATTATTACCTACATTTTCGCGAGAGTCTAATTGATATGCATTAGGAGGGGGTACTGAAAAATCAGTTGGTGGAAAATTAACTACTGTTGTATTTCTCAGTGCATGATGCACTGTCTCCCCCGCCAAGACTGAGACCCGCAGGGTCGACAGCTCTGACACCTTCAAAATTTTTACTTGACCGCTCTCCCGGGTAATAATCAAACTGCGTAAGTTTGGTGCTAGTCTGTTCGCGTAAAGTTAATTGATTTACTGCTTCCGTAAGTCGATTAATCGCGTCAATCTGAATATTACTTATCTCACATTGAGTACGAATTTGTGAAGTCAAATTATCAATTTTTGCGTCAACTTGAGCCAACACTGGAGCGAAGCCAGGAATAAAAGCGTTGTCAACTCTTGTATCAAACAAAAACTGATTTTGACCATTAGTAAGAATTAAAGGATCACGAATATTCAACGGTGGTGGAGGTATTTCTCCCGGTACTGTTGTGAAAGATAATGATGGTGTAGTTTCTGTCGAAGTCTGAGTAATCAGTATGTTGTCCGGAGGTAAATATTGAATTTTATCTCCATTCCGTGTTACATGTGGTAAATCTGACTCTAAAAATTTATCACTCTGATTTTCAAGACAAGTAATAACACCCTTATCCGAGTTCATTTTGACTTAGCCGACGTTAACTACTAGTAATTTGTAAAAAATAAGAACAAAATTATAATTTAATTACACACAAGATGCGTGTTCAATAATTTACTATAAGAAATAATTTTATTTTTAATATGTTTTTCTTTTCCTCAATCTTCTAATTCTTTATCAATTTTATGTTTATATCTTTAATACCTTATTTATTTCTGTGTTTAATTCTATTTATAGATTTTAATCCTCTTTGTCTCAATTTTAAAATATTTCGTCTTTTAGTAAATTTGATTATTTTGCTTGCTTGTTTTATTTTTTTCAATGTCTACTGTTGCTACCCAAGCAATCAGTACCGTACTAACTAAGCTAAAAATATTGACTCGACTGCCTTCACGTATATCCGACGCTATTTTTCCCGCGTTATTTTTCTATCCTAACTTTCCTCACTCACTCACCAGCAAATTTTTGTATAATAAAGGAATTATTACAAAATTTAATTTTTCTTTTGAATTTACCAACTTTAATTTTTAATTATTTCTTATTTATGACTCTACTTTTTAAATTTAACAAATTTAACTCTGCATGATAAGGAAATTATTACGTTGGGCGCCAAATATAACCGGGTACCCCTCGACTTCCGTGGTCTTGACGACGAGGCTTACGAGGTCACAATTTGGACACCTTTTGAACTCAAAAGTTCTAAGGGCGCCACTGAGAGTAAATTGCACGATCTCTCAGTATCGTGTGCAAGGCAAAACAAAGCAGAGAAATGAAAATCTCAAGGACGAGTTCGAAAATTTCCTTATCGTGGCTGGACCACACAGCTGCAGAGTTAGGTTTCCAATACAAATAAATTCAATCACTTAATGAGCGGTCGGTGAGACTCAGCGTCATTAGTCAATTGAGAATAATTATTTCAGTAAATATAATTTAATAAAATATCCAAAGTTTATTTATAATATTTATGTGGCAACAGATATGCTTTCAAATTTAATATTAAATGTTTTAACAATAATAAAATTTCAATTTCCCGACAATATTTACGTATTTTTAAATTTGACTTAGTTTTTACTTTAATATAAAATGCCTTTAATTTTAACAACAATTATTATTTCCTTAATATTAATTAAATCTTTGCTGGCGAGGAAAATCTCACACACTCACACTTATCAGTTATTTATTTATTGCACCGAATAGTTCTTGGTCCATTTATTGCAAACCTGATTTTATTTTAATAATATTAGTATAAAAATTTTCCTAAACAAAGTTTCCAGTAGTGCGGTCTGTGAAACTCAGCACCAAGGTCACGATACTTTAGTAAGACGCTACCAAGCTAAATTCCAGCACTTTCTAGAGAACGGTCTGTGAGACTCAGTATCTCTAGAAAAATACCTGCTATTGTTTCTAAACAAATTTAATAATATAAAAATGATTAATTAATTAGCATGTGGTCGCTAGACTCAACGGTACCAATTAATTAATATTACTTTACCAGCAAAAATACACCAAGAACTTGCACAAGATGGCGACCGAATGCTCTCGAACCCACGCCGTAAAATTCACTATTTCTTTTAAAATTTATATTTTACCCTCAATAACTTAATTATCAAATTTTCCCGATACTCAAAACTTTCCAATAAAATTTTTTATATAAATATAAATCTCCCTTTTAACAATAGAATCGAACCGTTATTTATTACCAAAATTTTAAATTTATACGTGGGTGACTCGCCTTCGCCATTACATGTCCACCAAACCTTCTGCTGTTGTGCTTGACTCGTCGTCGTACTGCTTAGCTTGTGACGCAGATCTTGCCTTCCTGAGTTTAATGATATCTCAGCAATCAGAAAATGTTGAATTCATATATACGCGGTCATTAGACTCAGCGTTATAATTAATTCAAAAACTGGCTTCAACTGCAGCCACAGCTTCAAAGACGATATTATAAAATTGATTTATTCGGGGTCAAATAAAGACGCACCGAGACGAGGATGTCCAATAAGTTGATATAAAGATGGGGTCTTTCGACTCACCATAAGCAGCAACGTGTTGTAAAGACCCACTCTTATAAATACCTGTGTAATGTATGGCTGATCTTAAGGTGACTGATCGCCAGCAGCTCCAGGCAGTGAGTGTCGCAAGTTGCGACTCTGAGTAGTTACGAAGCAGTGAAGTCCCCACTCTCGGACGATGTCAGTACCGTATATTTCTTTATAAAATTTTATTTTCAACCTATAACAGGCGGGACTCGGGGCCCCTCATGGTACCCGTTTGTCACACGGCCAAGATTTTAACCAATAAATAACAGTCCCAGTATCGATTTATTTAACGGCGTGGGGGCAACGGCAATGCGTGGGCCGAGAGCGCAGTCGAATAATAAATTCAAATAAAATAATAAATTTTATTTCAAAAATCCCTGTTACACATTTGAATTCCTTTTAATCCCACACTCAATCCGAAATATGATATTATTTAGGTATTGAGAAGAATTGAAAAAGATTCAAAAATTTCAATTCATTTGAATTCCTTTCAATCCCACACATGACCCGAAATGTGATATTATTTAGGTATTGAGAAGAATTGAAAAAGATTCAAAAATTTCAATTCATTTGAATTCCTTTCAATCCCACACATGACCCGAAATGTGATATTATTTAGGTACCCGATGAAAAAAGTTTTTGTCTAATTATATATGATTATATATGTTCATATATATAATCATATATGATTATATATAATCATATATGAAGTTATATATAATCATGCATGATTATATATGGGGTCATATATAATTATATATAATTATATATGACCCCATGCATAATTAGATCTGATCATACCTGGCTGTTATTAGCCCATATATAAGTCTATATATGATCAGATCTAATTATATATAAGTCTATATATAATTAGATCTGATCAGATCTGATTGTATATGAGTCTATATATAATTAGATACGTTCATACTTGGCTGGTATAACTCCATATATAACCATATATAAGTCTATATATGATCAGATCTAATTATATATAAGTCTATACATAATTAGATCTGATTAGACATGACTGATACAAATCCATATATAATTAGATCTGATCAGACATGGCTAATATAAATTCATGTATGGTCGTGCATAAGTTTATATATGATTGGATCTGATCAGACATGACTGATATAAAGTTATATGTAGTTATATATATATATATATATATATTCCATAATATGACAATTTTTTAATATAAATGTTATTAAATTTTTATTTTGTCAACTATCAAATAAACTTAAATCCCCAATACTTAAAAAATGTTCAAAGGTTTCGGCAGCAATTTAAAAGTATTAATCGATATCGATTTATATACGAATATTTATAAGTTTATAGATAAATAGATTTGATTATATGTATCTAATGAATTCTATTGTCATTTATGTACAAAATCAAATTCATTATTAGGTGCATTATTTACGTATGATGTATTGACTTGATTATTTGAGTCAAGTAATGCCATAAACTTTCCTTTATTGTAAGTTCATAACAGACTAGAGGATCAGACTACAATCCAGCGATCACCAAAGTTAAGCAGCATCGGCGTAGGTCATTGATTGGATGGGTGACCTCGTAGTAAAGTGGTGGTCAACGAATAGTAATTTTTTTTTTTTTTTTTTATTTAAATTTAATCAATATTTATATTGATGAAAACAATAAATCCTAATTAAATTACTTAATTAATAATTTAAAGGTATTCGAAATGAGATTCTAAAAATGACTATATTCATTCATGCATGATCATGTATAAACAGATCTGATTATATATAATTAGACCTGGCCAATTTTTGGATCCAATCATATATAGATGATTATGCATAATTATATATGATTAGACAAAAACTTTTTTCATCGGGTATTGAGAAGAATTGAAAAAGATTCAAAAATTTCAATTCATTTGAATTCCTTTTAATCCCACACTCGATCCGAAATATCGGACTATTTAGGTATTGAGAAGGATTGGAAAAGATTCAAAAATTTCAATTCATTTGAATTCCTTTTAATCCCACACTTGATCCGAAATGTGATATTATTTAGGTATTGAGAAGAATTGAAAAAGATTCAAAAATTTCAATTCATTTGAATTCCTTTTAATCCCACACTCGATCCGAAATATCGGACTATTTAGGTATTGAGAAGGATTGGAAAAGATTCAAAAATTTCATTTCATTTGAATTCCTTTCAATCCCACACATGACCCGAAATGTGATATTATTTTGGTATTGAAAAGTATTCAGAAAGATTAAAAATATCAATTCTTTTGAATCTTTTTCAATTCCTCGGAAGTTTAGAAATTCTCATATTATTTTGGGATTGAAAAGTATTCATTTTGTGTCCAGATGAAAATGTTGGGGTATAGAAAGTATTCAAAAGTATTCAATTCTCCTCTTTTTCAATCCCTTCCAATGAGTATTTTTAATCAGGGTGTTGATGAGACGTCCAAATCATAAATAGGAATTCATTCTGAACTGATCGAGACGTCATTTTGCTATCTGCCCTGTTTAGAAAATCTCATAGAATCCAATAGATTCTTATACATTCCTATAGAGATTTTATAAGAATGAATGAGTTCTATGAGAAGTGCTATAGTTAAGTATAGGGCTTTATACATACAGCTATGAGAATCTATCGGATTTTTTAAGCAGGGTGGGTTATTGTTAACAATTCGGATAACATTTACCGTCAAAACAGATCTCAGAAGGCCTGTTTTAACCGTACTTTCTATCCAGACCGTCTTTTACCGTCAAAACAGGCGTATTCTAAGGCGGTAAATCGTACTTCAAAGGGTTTGGAAACTTCAACCATTAAAACGGATCTTATATTTCGACTCGGGATAATTCGACAAAAAAACTGGCCAAAATAACAAGTAATACCGTATCTATGCAGTATTTATACCGTATAACTCCGGGATTATTTCGATATTTCTGAAACCGCGAGGGTTGAGAAGGATTCAGAAAAATTAAAGATTCTCAATTTATTTCAATTTTTTTCAATCCTACCCGTGACCTGAAATGTGAAACTAATTTGCTATTGAAAAAAATTCAGAAAGATTCGAAAATGTGAATTCATTCTAATTTATTTCAATTCAAGTAATAACTCGAAACATAGAACTATTTTGGTATTGAGGGAAATTCAGAAAGACTAAAAACTTTCAATTCATTTGAATGTTTTTGAATCCCACACGTGACTCGAAATGTGAAATTATTTTATTGTTGAGAAGTATTCAGAAAGATTGAAAATATCAATTTGTTCAAATCTTTTTCAATTCTTTAGAAGTTTAGAAATTCTTATATTATTTTTAGATTTATTATAATTAAAAATTATTAACTTTATGTACAAATGAAAACCTTGTGGTATAGGAAGTATTCAAAAGTATTCAATTCTCATCTTTTTCAATACTTTTCAATAAGTATTTTTAATCAGGGAAATACATACAAAAATTTGATTAAGGTGTTCAAAAAACAAAACCAATTTTTAAAACCCTTCGTACATGTCGCAAAATTATCTCAGATCCTAATAACTAATTAAAAAAAAAATAAAGTTTTAAATATTAGTCTAGTCGAGAAGTGAGTTTTCTGAGAAAAATCGTTGAGATTCTCTTAGAAATAAGGCGATTGGTGCATTGGATTCAGAATTTCATCCTGAGAAATGGGTATTTTTTTTTATCCGCCATTAAAAATTGCATTTGTTATAAACAAAAAACGAAGAGACAAAAAGGGAGTCTCCGTTTTTTAGCTGTAACTTCAAAACTATTAAAGATATCTGAAATTAAGAAAAAGATCCTAAAAGAAGAGAAAATTACAGTAAATTAAGTCTCGACTCCCCCAGTTGTAGCTCCATTATTTATAATTTTAATTTAACGTTGAAAGTTGGGCTCCGCGCGGCCGTTTCGGTGCCTACGCGCCGTCGCCAAGCAAAGTATGCAACACAAAATAATTTTTTTATAACATAAAATATTAATTTAAAAGTCTGAATAAATTATAGTGTCATCTAGACACTTGAAGGAATATAGTCCCGCATAAAAAAAATTTTTAGCTCGATTTTGTTTAAGTTATTTGATTGTTAATTAACAAATTTTTCGGAGACTTGAGTTTTTATAAAATCTCGTAAAAATGTTTAAAAAATGTGTCTATAAATTTTTTTTTCTTTTGGGAACCCTGTTTAGAAAATCTCATAGAATCCAATAGATTCTTATACATTCCTATAGAGATTTTATAAGAATGAATGAGTTCTATGAGAAGTGCTATAGTTAAGTATAGGGCTTTATACATACAGCTATGAGAATCTATCGGATTTTTTAAGCAGGGAACTCTTGTTATAAGAATAATGAACAAGATTCCGTTGTAATAGTTTATAAAAGTTTTTTCATTTGTTTATAACGAATTTTCAAAGTTATCAAAAAGTTAAATATCCGGTTAATGTTATAAAAAAAATTTTTTTCCCAAAATCTTTAATTTAGGTTGTTTTTGTATTCATCTATTGCGTTTAGTAGCTTGGCTGAATAATTTTTAACATTAATTGTTTGAAAATTTTTTATAAACAAATAGACAAATTGAATATTTTTGAAAATTTTTTTTTTGTCATTCTGTTGTCTTAGTAAAATAATGATTTTTGAAAAAAAATTTTTTTCTTAAAATTATTTTTTAATTGTTTATAATTGTTATTTGCATTTATCCACCATTTAAATTATTTATTAAGAAATTAAGAAATCATTTTTTTTTTCAAAAATCATTATTTACAACTCTCAATATAATTATGAAAAAAAACAATTTTTTTATTTAAATTTTCTTTGTTTATTTTATAAACAATTTGTTATAAACAAATTTCCATTTTCATTATTCTTTACGCAAGTCTGACTAAAAAATTTTAAAAAGTTCGTTCAATTCCGTAAATGACTTTCAGGCTGCACGGCTTGCAGGCGAACCGTCAAAAGTAAAAATTTCAGAAGTATATCAACTTCAGAAACTCATAGTTACGAATGTACAAAATAAAGATGGTTCATAATTCAGAATGACGAATTATCACCTTGTCAAAAACATCGATTTTCTAATCTTCATATCAACACAAACTCAGAATTTACAATATTCATTCTTTCGTACTAAAGAATTGACAATATTTAGAAGGACAATATTTCAGAAATCCAATACTTCCGAAATATTCAAACTACGAACGCCAATTCTTCAGAATTACATTTTATACGAAAGACCATTTTTAATAAAATTTTCTAAGGTTTGCTGACAGTCGATATTACAGACTTCCCCTATGAATTCACCATTATCATGTGAGTGTTTTGGCAGATTGATTGTGTTTAAAAAATTTGCCCTGATAGCCAAGTTGCCCGCAACTTGTCGACAATCTACTGCCGCAATATGTCGCCAAGTCGGCCGCAACAGTCAGCATTTCCATGAGTTGACGGCAACTTTCCGAGCAACTTGTCGACAACTTGTCGACAACTTTCAGCTCGTGCAAATGTTGCCGACAACTTGGCTGCAAGTTGCTCAGCATCTTGTCGACAGGTTGCAGCAGTAGATTGTCGACAAGATGCTGAGCAACTCGTAGCCAAGGTGTCGGCAACATTTGCACAAGCTGACAGTTATCGACAACATGTCGACAAATGGCGCGCAACTAGTGCCGTCAACTTTTCTGACGAGCAACTTGTACTATCAGGGTGTATCATTCGTTATGTAATAATTATATATGAATTTAACGAGTTTGATTTGTATTAAATAATTAAATTGAATTTATTTAATTAGGATAGTAGTGCTATTTGTGGCCAGTGCTTTATTTTTAGACCTTTCATATTTTATTTTAATTAATGAAGAAGTATAAAAAAAAAAAAACAAATGGTATTTTTACGTAAACGTACCATTTTTTTACGTACCATTTGTTTTTTTTTTTATACTTCTTCATTAATTAAAATAAAATATGAAAGGTCTAAAAATAAAGCACTGGCCACAAATAGCACTACTATCCTAATTAAATAAATTCAATTTAATTATTTAATACAAATCAAACTCGTTAAATTCATATATAATTATTACATAACGAATGATACAAATTTTTTAAACACAATCAATCTGCCAAAACACTCACATGATAATGGTGAATTCATAGGGGAAGTCTGTAATATCGACTGTCAGCAAACCTTAGAAAATTTTATTAAAAATGGTCTTTCGTATAAAATGTAATTCTGAAGAATTGGCGTTCGTAGTTTGAATATTTCGGAAGTATTGGATTTCTGAAATATTGTCCTTCTAAATATTGTCAATTCTTTAGTACGAAAGAATGAATATTGTAAATTCTGAGTTTGTGTTGATATGAAGATTAGAAAATCGATGTTTTTGACAAGGTGATAATTCGTCATTCTGAATTATGAACCATCTTTATTTTGTACATTCGTAACTATGAGTTTCTGAAGTTGATATTGTTATGTCCTCAGGTGCCTCAGGTGCCTCCACCTGTTAATTGATTAGTGAACTTGAGATACATAAATAGGCGCGCATTTAAACTCTATTTGAAATTTATATATTAATATACTTATTGCGTTTTATCAACATTTGGTCAATAATTTAGATAATAAATCGTCGTGGCACATACTTATTAAATTATATATTTAGATTATAAAAATTGAACTAATAGATAAGCAAATCTTTATTTTATATTCAGAGAAATATAAATACAGTTTGAGTGGTCTTGGAACGTTTCCTGTCACCCGATACTTAAAACCTAAACAAAACACACGCATAAAAATCATGAATAGGCCCTTGTTCTATAGTTAACAATAAATATGGTTATAAACAAATACATACTCTATAAACAAATAAGAAAAGGAAATATATAATAAATAAATGTTATTTATAAATGAAATTCATATCACAAGAACTTAACTGTTATTGTTAATATATTGTTCTATATTAAACAAAGAGTGATTCGTATAATAAATGAATTAATAGAAATATTGAAATATAGCATTAGAATAATTATAATGATGTTTCGCGGTAAATGATAATGTCAATTATAACGAATAACTAAATATAGAATAATTATAGAAGAACACACCTCTGATAGTCTAGAACATTTAACTGGAAGATTGTATCCAAGTACAGGAAAATATAATATAAATAATATAATAAGAAGACGTAGAATGGATAAAGTAAAGAACGTAAATGTATAAGTTTATATCTCAAATTTGTATTAATAGAAGGTATAAATGTATAAGTCTATTTGGTAAAGAACTAATATATATATATATATATATATATATATATATACATATATATATACATATGTATATTGTATGAGCACGAGTGTGAACATGAGAGTAGTGGGGAGAAGTTGGAGAGTGGAGGTCAGAGATCTCTCTGCCGTCTGATGTAACTTCACTTCTCTCCGAGAACTTTTGACGAACACAACTGTTATTACTGATCTAATTTTATTCTTACTTTATAATAAAACTCAGTCTTCAGATAAAAGTTATTTTATCAATTACATCTATCCTTATCCATAACTTCATCGTTTCATTAAATAATAGTCATAATCATCATCATCGTAGTCAACAATAAATTTATCCACTGTTTTCAAATTCAAAATTGGTCCCGCGTGACAACGAACTGCCCACTGTCCAGGAGGTGGCGTCAGCTCCGATCCTAGTAACCTCCCAGGACATAACAATATACTTCTGAAATTTTTACTTTTGACGGTTCGCCTGCAAGCCGAAACGCCAGCTGCTAATATGTATACTTTAGTATAGGTATATTCCGTGCCATCTATCGATACTATCGAAAAATAATCGATACATAGAAATCGATAAGTAAACAAAAATACAAAAAATAATCTTGGCTACCCAAGTGGCCAGGCTCGCTTTTTGTTAGCTTTTAGTTGCCCGTTCCAAGTCAACTTTTTGCTATTCCAAAATGTTCATAAAATGGTGACAAAAAGTACTTTTGAAAAAGATAACTTTTAAAAGTTATCTTAAAGTTATCATAAAAATGTTAACAAAATATAAAATGAAAAAATTAGCAAAATGTTACCATAAAATGTAGTGATAAATGGTGACTTTCTGAAGATAAATAAAAGTTACCATTTTAATGTTGATAATTTGTCATCCAAAAAATGTTATATAAATGTTGACTTTTTAGTAGTATTCAGAAGATAGCATTTTATTGTTAACATTTTTCCAACAATTTTGGGTTAACATTTTGCTATTATTATAGTATTTTATTTTGTTATCAATTTATTAACATTTACATGTCGTCATTTTAGATATATAAACGCTCGAAGGGCTCGAAGTTGCGAACAATATAACCTGAAATTATTTTATCTTTAAAATACTGTGGTATCGTTTATAATATTATTTATAACTATTGATTAACAATACTCAACGGTTCATAAAAGATAAATTTTTATTTATAATCATGGAAAATTTTCGACAGCGGAAACGTAAACCGCTTGATTTGCTTAGACCACGACAACTAAAACAACGTACGCAACAAATAATTTTACCGGAATATTTGTTATCTAACTTGAATAATAATAATAGTAATAATAATAATAATAATAATAACACTAACACTAACATTAATATTTACACAATGACAATAATGACTACGACCATGACGACGATAGCAGTAGCCGCGATTCAAACGTTTCAAATGATCTTAACCGTTTTTCAGAAGCTGTCGAATCATTTCCCTGTCGATCAGGGAAATAGTGAGCCTTACTATTTAACGCTTCAAACCTGAACATGCCTGATCAGGCCTGAAGACGCATGCCTGTTCATGTCTGATCAGGTCTGATCATTTTTTCCCGGGTATCTTTCTACTGCCAAAGTAAAATAATTTAGGTGCTTAGAGATAAAATATAATATTTACAACTAAAAAGGCTATAATATAAGTGTTATATTTAAATTATTATATCAATTAATTTTGATTTATTTTTCTCTTTTTTAGAAATTTTACTAAGCACTTTGCCTGTTACAAAACCTGATATTGAACATCAACTGAAAGCCTGGTTTCAACGCGATAGTGACCGAGCAATAAAAATACAGATCCTACAAATGGTTCTGCCAAAAAGCAAACAGTTGCCAAATAATTTTAACTCACAAGTCTTTATATTTACAAGTTGTTTTCAGAGAACTTTTTTTTATAATAGTATAAAGTTTTCTTTTCTCTAAGTCTAAATTAATCAACTCAAAACATAAAAGTAAGCTTATCAGATAAAAATAAAACTATAAGTTTGTGTCACCAGTGCTAGTCACAAAAACTAGTCTTATTAAGCTCACAATTATTATTACTATTATTGTCATTAATATAAAACCTATGAGTTTGTAACCAGAACTAATTAGAGTAAAAAATAATTTAATAATTTTACAATCATAGCACAAAAAAAAAGTGCCTGACATAGAATAAGCCGTTTTGTGTTGTAAAGAAATTTTTAATAAATTTAAGCATTCCAATTATTAAAAATAGTACATTTGTCACAATAAACTGCGAGTGATTACAATTTACAAGCAAATATAAAAATAATTTCTAAAATATTCGATCATGAAATAAATATTTGTTTGTTATTGTTTAGTTGATTCAATATATTCAACAAGAAAAAAAAAATATTTCATTTCATGATCAAATGTTTTTAAAATTTATGTTTGTTTATTTGTAAATTTTAAAATTTCCTGCAGTTTATTTCATCCTTAACCTCTAATGATCCTTTAAATTGTTAACATTAAATCAACTAAATTAAGACTAATTTGTTAAATAAAAGTCAACTTTTTTCCAGCAATTTGTTGCTAATAAAAAGTTAACAATTTTTTATGTTTTCGGTAATATAAAACACATTGTGATTTGTTAACAAAAAGTTGGAAAATGTCGACATTACGTTATGAAAATGTCAATAAATAGTTAACAATTTGTCACCAAAAAGTTATCTTTTTGAGACAGAAAAAAGTTAACATTTTGCTGGACATCAATAGTGATATTTGTTGAAAAAAATTCGCCTTTTTACGTCTCAATATGAATGTTAACATTTTTTTTGTTAACTTTTTCGATACAAATAGTTAACATTTGGCCACTTGGGTATGTTCACTGTTGAATTAAATGTATATTTAAAAAAAATAAGTAATATGGCTGCTCAAAGGGTAGAAATTGTCGTGTGATGCCTATTTAAAAATGTTAATTATAACTAAACCATATAATATTTAGCTGCCATTTTCAAAAGGGGTCTTCGCATTAACTATACGAAGATATTAAAAAAAAAATTAAGTTGAAAAATTGTATTTTTCGGAAGTTATAGTGTTTACTAGCCCATGACTCCTGAGTAATTTAACGCTATAAGTCACTAAAAACAGAAAATTTATAGAAAAATCGTAATAAGTCGACGTAAAAATGTATAAAGTCTGTTGTTCAATCATTTTTCTTTATAACAATATATTTTTTTTGTTCCATTTAAGTGTATTCGTAAATTTAGAAACAATTTAATATGACGAAATCGAGATTTTCATTTTCAGGCGAGTATATAGAGCATAGCCTCAGCGCTTCGCGCTCAAGGCATGCAATACCCATTTCTCAGGATGAAATTCTGAATCCAATGCACCAATCGCCATATTTTTAAGAGAATATCAACGATTTTTCTCAGAAAACTCACTTCTCGACTAAACTATATATTTCCCGCAAATTTACAAATTCCCACCACATCAAAAACTTACCACGCTCCCTATTATCTAAAATTTAAAAGATCAGCCCACGTGCTATCAATTTTATAATTATAACCTTAAATATTTAACAAATTTCGTGTGAATAAATAATTACAATAATTAAATAAATAAAAAACATGAGTGTTTCACTGGGTTTTGCTGAAAAATGTGAACCATGGCGTTTAAAAAGTTGCTATTTACCCATGAAAATTGGAGGTAAACCAGCCTGGATGGATTTAAAAAACATACCGAGTGCTAAAGATGTTGCATGTGAAATTTGTAGTGACCCGTGTATATTTCTATGTCAAATATATGCACCGGATGAACAAAATGATGAAGCATTTCATCGTAGCTTATTTTTATTCATTTGTAGAAAAGCTCAGTGCTGCAAGCAAAATAGTAATAAAAATTTAAAAATATTTAGGTCTCAGTTACCACGTGACAATGAATATTATCCAGCTGAACCTGTTGACTTTGATAAAAAAAATCCTCATGACAATTTAGGTATTTATTTTATTTGATATTTATAATATTAATTGATTAATATTTTATTTTTTATTTTTAGAAGCTTCCTATTGGATAAAAGTATGCAGAGTTTGTAACATTAAATCACCTAGTCACTGCAAGAAATGTCAGAAAGTAAATTACTGTTGCCGACAACATCAAATTCTTGATTGGGAAGCTGGACACAAAAAAGTATGTGCTAAATTAGCCGATGGTGAAAAAATTGAATTACCCGATGAGACTTATGAAAGATTTTTATTTCCTGAGTATGAGATTGATTATGATGATGAGTGTCTGGATGATGATAATGATGATAATGGGGATGATAAAGAAAAAGTAGAGCTGGATAAATTTAATAAGATGGTGGAAGAAGGATCTGCCGGTAGCTTACAACATATCAGAGAGAGCGACTTGATAGAAATGGTTAAGGCTGATGATGATGAAGTATTTATGAAATTTAAAGAAAAAATTAAAAATAATCCTGATCAAATCTTAAGGTAATTTAAATTATTTAGACGCAGATAAGCAATAACGTTTCATACCACAAAATATCGATTTTTGAGAATTTTTATACAAAATCATTCCTTAGTAACTAAAATATATTTTCAAGTATTTTAGCGGTAAGAAAATTGTTTTAAATCATAAAACCCAAAAAATTATTGATCAATATATCATATTGAGGTTCTAATTAGCAAATTGTCTCACTTAATATTTTTCATTAGGTGATTCTGTGCAATTTTCAGATGATAATAGTCAGAAAAAATATTATTTGAGTAACTTAGATAAAAATATTATTCATTTACTAAATATGAATTTGATTTTTAGATGAAAAAAATTTTTTTAATTACTTTTTTTTCGCATAAATAGAAGATTTTTTGAAATGGAGTCAGACCATTTGCTAATTAGAACGTCAATATGGGATAAAACGTTGTAAAATCAAGTTAAGTAACTCGCGTTTAAATACTAAAATGCAGAGAATCATTTATTAACTAGTATAAAAATTAAGTAACGTGATACGTTATTGCAAAAATACAAAATAAAGTTTTTCTCACAAGTTAAAAATTTTTGTAATGATTAACTTTATGTGTCCCAACATTTCTGCTGAAATGACTTTAGCAATTAAGTGCCAAAGTACTTTAGATTAATATGATTTAATCCGAAAGTATTAATAGTAATTTTCCAAAACCGAGTGTAGTCTTTTGAAACGTTTTTGAGTATTAGATTGGCAATTTTATATTTCGTAATACAAAATTTAAGTTTATTTTTAATGGATGTACTTAATTTAGATCCTCAAACTATTTTTTTTTTTTTTTTGCCATTGATTAATAAAATCAAATAGAAGCAATTTGTGCTCGAATAATTTCGATAAAAAAAGTTTAAAATCATTAAACACAATTTTCTCAGAATAATGCCTATGTCAATTGATACGTTATTGCCCATTCTACGTCCATTTAAAGATAGGTCTCAGTAGCATTCTTAAAGAAGTTTTATATAAATCTGTATCTTAAGTCTTAAGCAAGTCTGCATGACCAGTATTGGGGAAGTCTAAGACAAAAATACTTCCATTAGATATCTTAAGTAAATCTGTTGCAATACTTTGCTAAGATACTTGCGTAAGATTAATTTGATCAGACTTGCTGCAGAATTGCTTAAGATACTTGCAGATGGCTGCTTTTATTTTGTGAGCCATGTATTCAGTATTGGTATAGTAAATTCAGTAGTGCTCATTTAATGGTTGATTTCATTTTATCGAATGATAATGTTAATTTGTAGCACTTAAAATTTCAATGAGCACCGCTGGGTTTGCTATCAGTACTGAATTTAAGCAACGAGCAATTCTAAAAATAAAAAAAAACTTATATCTTAAATAGTGCTGCAGCAACTTTCACCTGATATTGCTATAGTAAATATCGATTAAAAATTACTACTGACTATTTCTACAGATTTCTGTAAATCTGTGAAAGAATCTTGAATAAAACTTGATAAAATCTGCAGAAAGTATACTTATGAAGTCTATCTTCTTCAAATCTGGTCAAAATCTTCCGTGGAAGGCTTGCTAAAGGGCTTTCGTCAAGCAACTTGCTTAAGACAATGCTGCTTATAGGGCCAGAGGAGCAGAGAATAATTTTTCGTTAATACAAAAATTATTTTTTCTTTAGTAAATAAAATATTTTTCTAAATAGATACCATCGTGGAGGACAACCACTATATATATCCAAGAACAATAAAGTGAAAGGAATTCCAACTTGTGAAAATTGTAATGGAGAACGTACATTTGAATTTCAATTAATGCCTCAGTTATTGAATTATTTAAATTGTAATGACATTGGTAGCATAGATTGGGGAGTGCTGACTATTTTTACTTGTAAAAATTCATGTAGTATAGTGGGGTACCAGCCGGAATTTATTTGGAAACAAGATATTGAAACAGTCTAATTTATAACGTGTAAGCAGCTATTTAATAAACATTCATCGCTTGCAAAGTTTACTGGTTATAATTTTAACAGGAGTTATCAGATATTTTCGGCTGAGTTTTTCTTGGAAACAAGATCTCTGTATACAAACTGCAGACCACACATTGATGCACTACTGTCTAGTCTAGCGAATTGGACGAGTGTTTTACGAGACAAAGTTTTATTTAATTATTCATAATTAAGTAAACCTTTTATTCATGATCTTACCTAAAAAAAAAAAAAATTGTTTTTACTCCATACGCAGAATGATTTAAAAAAAAAAATCCGAATTCTGAGTAACGGAGCAAAGTCAAATTAAAAATTAATTTCCGATTTTTTACTGCAAAAATTGAATACTTGCATTATATCGAACTTGAAATGTTTCAAAAATAATAAATGAGACCATAGCCAATTACTATGTAATTTATATCATTATATACAGTGTATATATTTTTTAATTGAAAACTTTAAAGTTAGTTTTTAAAATTTATTGTTAAAATATACAAATTCTGGCTAAACTAACACATGTATGACAAAAATGTATATCAATAATTTAGCTGCTAATTAAATTCTTTACAAAAAAATCCGATTACATATTTACGTACTTTTAATTATTTTGACGTAATTGCTACTTGAATTACGACAGTAAATTTAAATATATTATTCTCAAATTAATCCCTTGTTTATTTTCTCTATAACTTAAGAACTCAGAATAATAAATATTGTCAGTTAAGATTATAATCATTACTATTTATTATATTAGTGATTCCTTTTATTGGTGTGATTATTATTCGGGGCCGATTACATTTACAATAACGCGATTATTTTAGATGGTATTATAGTAATAAATTAAATAATCACCGCACTATCTAACAACCAGCCATTAACAATTTCCGATGGTAATCATTACTAAAAAATTCTATGACAATAAAGTTAGCAGACATTCAAAAATTTTTGGATTTTTTTTAACAAAAAAATAAATATTAAAAACATATTTTGAAAAATTGCATGTATAGTTTATGAAATTTTCGATATGTGTATTTTTTTAGAAATATTTTTTTTTTATTATTTATCTGTTAAAAAAAATTTTTTTTTAATTTCAAATGTCTGCTAACTTTACTATCATAAAAATTCTCAGTATTCATAAAATTTTAATTTCAAAATTAAAAACAAAAATTCAAAAACCACCATGGCCAATTACTGGGTCATTCATCTTCCTCATATTTATAAAAATTAATTTCACTAACAATAGTTAATAGTTAAAAATATCATCTTTCTATTAAATTGATAATTAATAATAGTTTATGATCTATTTTTAATTCAAATTTTCCCGCGGCCTAAAAACAAATTGAAAGCGCATATTGATCATCGAAGTGCGCAGCAATAATTAAACAATCGGATAAGATCGTTTATTTACGTCAAATTTAAAGCTGAGTCACCATCAGCCAATGAAAAATGTTTCTTTAGCCGGAATCATCAGAAAAGCCAATAGGATTCAAACATAAGCGGGAGTTTCATCGGAAACAAGAGACACGCCCAATGACTTCCGTTGTTAATTTGGTCGTTCCTTCTTTCCGGGCGTCTCTCTGTGTTGTGTGTGGGAATAAGTAAAAAGGATGGCACAGAATAATTACTTCGGATTTACACACGGCGGTACTCAATATGGGTAAGTTGTTAAGAAAATAATTATATTATTAATATAAATAATAAATTAATATTATCAAATAAATTAAAATCATTATTCATAAACTTGAATAATAATAATTATTATTACACATTATTATTTTTTTTTTCATTCCGATAATTTCATAACCATGCGATACATTATGCCGGTAATGTCCGCCATTTTATATCTGCCGCGATGTGCTATGATTTATTGGTTTTATAATAACAAATTTTTTCGTTTATTAATTATATATCAATATTAAATTATTATTTATTTAAATATCTTTTATTTATTGCAATAATTAAAACTGATAACTGGCTGCCGACTAAAAGTTCAACTTAATTTTTTTTATGAACTTATAATTTACTGCATTGATTTGTCCTGATAGACCTTACTAGTGATTGATTGTTGACTTATTTGGTGATTTTTTTTTATTTTCATTAGAGCAACCAGTGCTGCTTATCAGACTGGGCAAGCTGGATATGCAGTGACACCAGCAGCTACTGCAACTTATACTCAGAGACCTGCTGCTGCTGCAGCTACTGGGTACGAAACTTATCAAGCTGCTGCTGCCGCAGCAGCCACTGGCACGACTTATGCAGGTAAATATTTATTTCTAATGTAAATGCATACAGTTGGTCAGTTTAAATGAAATGAACTTAAAATCAACAACCTGAAAATTGGAACCCATTTGCTGTATTTATCAAGTTTTAAATTAGATTACTCATGATGCTCTTGGGTTATTGGTAGTTATTTCAATGGAAATTGAATGCTGAGCACAATAAAAATGATCGTGACCCCGAAAAAATGTTCAACCTCCAAAATATAAATTTTAATTTTCCAAGTCAAGTTTATTTTTATAAAACTATCAGTTACTTGAGGTTAATTAAAGTCGCGTTATTCAATTACTACTTGTAAAAATGATAAGTAACATCAATAAAAATTAGAGCGCGTTAATTTTGGAATAAAAATTAATTTGAAAATTTATTTTTACAACTGCGTTATTGATTATCGGGAATAAAATCAAAGTTGTTATTTTTGTATGTAAAATTTTAGAGTTCTATCATAGTAACTTGGTATGGATTATGGGTAGTCATTTTAATGAAAATTTAATACTGATCCCAATAAAAGCTCTTATCGAAAAAAAAAAAAAAAAATAATAAAATTATAAACTAAAAGTAGTTAATAAATCCTAAATTAAATATGATGAAACCGATGACGAGTCTGAGTGTGTCGCAATAGTTATTAATTAACATATCAATCAAGTTTTTTGGTTTTTATCGTTATTGGTAACGAGATTCAGACACTACGTTGATGAATTGGTAGTCTGATTTTAAAATACTTTGTCTATAAATATATTGTAACAAAGATTATAAATTAATTATTGGATTAATTTTTAATTTTAATTTAATAACAGTAGTAATGATAACATAAGTAAAGTAGAATGTTGATCGATCCGTTATTAGGTTTTGTTTCCCCTGTAGCAGCAAACCCTGGTACGGTAGCTCAAACATACGACTACGGATACGGACGCGCTGCACCCGCAGCGACGTACGACGCAACTAAAACTTACTATCAACAACCAGCTGCCGCGGCAGCTGCTGCAACTTACACAACTACTGAGACTCACTATCAAGCTGCTAAACCAGCTTACAGTACTACGAGCGCTTACACCGGTACTGCTCGTCAAGCAACAACTACTGGACAAGCTAAAACTTATCAAGCAGCAAGTACCGCTTATCAGCAATCAAATCCTACACAAAACGCAACTTATTCATCTGGTTATACTGCACCAGCTACTCCAGCTGCTACTCCTGCTGCTGCCACTAACAGTAAGTTGGTTTATTTATTTTCGAGTTAGAAAGTATGCCAAGATGAATATTTATTAATAGCTTTCTTTAATTTGTAATTAATTTTTTTTATCTAACCCAGTAGCACCAACACATAAAATATATTTTATTTAAGAGCATTTTGTAAGAGATTTTTCATATAGGGGAGAGTTGAGTAGCTTGAAACAAAAGTTAATACCGTAAAAATCAAATAAGAGCTTAGTTAATTTATCGATTGATTAATTCAAAATATCAATTATTCACTGTTAAAAATTTCCGAGATTACTAAAGTAAACGATTCGAAATTATTAACAATCTCAAATTAGCCAAAAATACAAAATATAAATCTTATGATTGAAAATTATTAGCTTTTTCAAAAAATTACCCTTAGTTTTTACAAATATTCAATAACTTTCAACGGTAATAACCGTATTAAAATTGTATTAATTATTATTAAAAAATCAAAGCATTAATTCAAAAAAGGACTATATAGTTACAATTTTGCCGAGATATAAATTTGGAAACAAAATTACCGTTTTTATCAATTAGGAGTTGAACGAAATTTGGTAAATAACTTTTAGCCTACAAAATTTGACATTTAGAATTATAATTTTGACACAATGTTTTATTAAAACTTATGTATATATCAAAATTCGTATAAGGGCATTCTCAGACAGTACCTCCCACTATTTAAAAATATGCAATGACACTCAGCTGTCATAATCGTATTAAAATTTAATAAATTACTTTTAAAAAAATTGAAATTTCAGTTGAAAAAAGAACTACGTAATTGTAATTTCGCTGAGATATAGAATTTTTAAAAAATTACTTACAGTTGATATCAATTGGGAGTTGAGTAAAATTTATTAAATCAATTTCAGTAATATCTTCATCTGAATTTTATAATTCGAATTTTTGAATTTTTTAGACTAAAATTTATTCAATAAATTTTGTTCAACTCCCAATTGATATCTACTGTTAATAATTTTTTTTAAATTCTATATCTTGTCTAAATTACTTCTACGTTGTCCTTTTTTCAATCAAAAATTCAAAAATTTTTTTTTAATTAATTAAATTTTGATACGCTTATGACAATTAAAAGTCATTCAAAATTTTTTAAAAGTCGGGGCACTACACGGAGAAAAAAATATAGTAAAATTTACTAAAAAATATAGGAATAATTACTAAATTTAGATAGTAATCTTGAAACGCTTAAGATTTATAGGAAAAATTCATAAACAGATAAGTAAATTTTTCTAACCCGTTTAGTAAATTTTACTATTCCGTTTAGTAAACTTTACTATCCCGTTTAGTAAATTTTACTATCCGGTTTAGTAAATTTTACTATATTAGAATGGAAAAAAATTTAATTAAATTTTTATTAGCTTTTAACTTTTTTTATTACTATTACTATCATTTTAATTATTATTGTTATTTATGTCATCTGTATTGGTATTGGTGTCGATTTTTGTTTTTTAAAAAATCACTGGTTCCAACCGAGATTCGAACCCTGATCTCCCGCGCGCGAGTCCTTTCCTATGTCTGACAGCCCGATGTCTCATTTGGACAAATGTTTCAGAACCTGTAATACATATTGGTATATGCTATTCCCACCAAATTTTAATTTTATCTATACATAGTAGAATTTACTATACATGTAGTAAAAAAACATAATCGTATTAGCAAAAAATACATTGCGTATAGTAATTTTTAATTTTTTGTATAGTAACAAATCCTATATTGTATTAGAAAATTTACTTTCTTAAATTTGTATTTATTAAAAATACTTATAGTAAAATTTACTATACAGATAGTAAAAAATACATTACGCACAGTAATTTTTAATATCTTATTATGTAATTATTACTAACTAGTAAATTTTACTAACTGTTTAGTAATAATTACAATACAGAATGTATTTTTTCATATCTGTTAGTAAATTTTACTATAAGATTGTAATTTTTACTATATTTTTTTCTCCGTGTACCTGAGTATGGCCTTAAATATTAATTGATAACAACTATAATTATTTTTCAAATCTATATCTCGGTGAAGTTGTAAATACGACAGCTTTTCCGCAATTTAGGCTTCATAACTTTTTTTCTTAAGATCATTCTCGGATAGTGCCCTCAACTTTTTTAAAATACTCAATGATCTTGAACTGTCGTAACCATATTAAAATTTGCAAATTTCAACATTCATCGCGAGAAAAGTGTATGGTAGTGATGACTATGAAGGGATGAAAATAGCAGTAAAGTAATCTCAACTAATATTTACAGTTACTTGTACTATATCTAAGATCAAGAAACTAATTGAAAATAGTAGTATCAACTATACATTGCTAACAGTTTTTGTTTCATTGTGCAAACTATTGAACATTTGTTCCCAAAACTTATGCTTTAGCAATAATAATAATAATAATAATAATAATAATAATAATAATAATAATAATAATAATAATAATAATAATAATAATAATAATAATAATAATAATAATAATAATAATAATAATAATAATAATAATAATAATAATAATAATAATAATAATAATAATAATAATAATAATAATAATAATAATAATAATAATAATAATAATAATAATAATAATAATAATAATAATAATAATAATAATAATAATAATAATAATAATAATAATAATAATAATAATAATAATAATAATAATAATAATAATAATAATAATAATAATAATAATAATAATAATAATAATAATAATAATAATAATAATAATAATAATAATAATAATAATAATAATAATAATAATAATAATAATAATAATAATAATAATAATAATAATAATAATAATAATAATAATAATAATAATAATAATAATAATAATAATAATAATAATAATAATAATAATAATAATAATAATAATAATAATAATAATAATAATAATAATAATAATAATAATAATAATAATAATAATAATAATAATAATAATAATAATAATAATAATAATAATAATAATAATAATAATAATAATAATAATAATAATAATAATAATAATAATAATAATAATAATAATAATAATAATAATAATAATAATAATAATAATAATAATAATAATAATAATAATAATAATAATAATAATAATAATAATAATAATAATAATAATAATAATAATAATAATAATAATAATAATAATAATAATAATAATAATAATAATAATAATAATAATAATAATAATAATAATAATAATAATAATAATAATAATAATAATAATAATAATAATAATAATAATAATAATAATAATAATAATAATAATAATAATAATAATAATAATAATAATAATAATAATAATAATAATAATAATAATAATAATAATAATAATAATAATAATAATAATAATAATAATAATAATAATAATAATAATAATAATAATAATAATAATAATAATAATAATAATAATAATAATAATAATAATAATAATAATAATAATAATAATAATAATAATAATAATAATAATAATAATAATAATAATAATAATAATAATAATAATAATAATAATAATAATAATAATAATAATAATAATAATAATAATAATAATAATAATAATAATAATAATAATAATAATAATAATAATAATAATAATAATAATAATAATAATAATAATAATAATAATAATAATAATAATAATAATAATAATAATAATAATAATAATAATAATAATAATAATAATAATAATAATAATAATAATAATAATAATAATAATAATAATAATAATAATAATAATAATAATAATAATAATAATAATAATAATAATAATAATAATAATAATAATAATAATAATAATAATAATAATTACTTGTTTAGTTTGCATCAACCAGTAAAAAAAGTATCAGTAACTATTTTAGTTTATTTATCATCTATAGTTGATTTAACTATTTTTATAGACGTGGTCATTGTAGTCACCGTATTTAACTACGCATAAAAAGTTTTCTCAACTACTAATATATGTATATACATAGAACTATAATACATTTTCGTAATCAACAAAAAAAAAAAAAAACTGATGATTAATATAACCATTTTTAAATAATTCGCTTAATTAATTAACGATCGTCAAAGATTTGAAAACCCAAATGCAAGTATAAATAGATGTTTTTATTCAATTTATTATTTTCAAATGAAAATTAAAATTAGTAGTTTATCGAGTGCGATGATGTTTAAAACGCGAGGTGTGAAGATTGGTGCCCGAGCCGAAGGCGAGGATACCAGCACACGAGCATCTTAGATTCGATTGTACTAAATCAATACATGAGTTTTTGTGACTGATATTTGAAATGTATTATATTTAGTGCCTATAAATAGCTGGTTATAAACCCGCGTTTATTTATTTGGTCAGATTGTTTTGAGTATTCGTTGAAAATGAGAGAGAAGTCGGTAAGTATACGAATTAATATGATGATGAGTTTTGTCACAAGATGGCTCGTTGAGTTACTTCGATATTTTTTGGTCGTTCGCTATCGCACATGCAACCAAAAAATATTTTTTGATCCGTTCATGGCGTCACTATTAGAACGATTAGGTATCTTTTTACCAGCTGTGTCTTATCTAATATTCTTAGCTGCCGGTTATAGGTGCTAAATGTCGTACATTTCAAGTGTCTGTCACAAAAATTATAATTTTGTATTGTTTTTTTGCATTTCCCATGGTCATACTGTACTTGAAATTTTTCGGCATCGTCGGTACACGGAAATGATTTTTGTATGAATATTGCCATGCCTTTTATTCGAAAAATTATTCTCAATCGAGTAATCTTGGGCCATAACGACTTTTTACTTTTGAATAACGAAATTTTACTCTTTCAGTGAGTAAAAATCGATCGGATAAATTTTTACTCACAATTACGAGTAAAAATGATCCCTAGCGGCTGTCTAAATCATCAACACATTTTAATTCAATTTTTACTCGTAGGTTGATGATAAAAAGTTGATGACTCATAGGAAAGGATGACCTTTCCTATAATAAAATTTAGATGAAATAAGGTAAAAGCACCAATTATTGACGGGGGTCCAATTATTGACGCCCTATCCTATTTTAAGACATATTTAATTACCTACTATATTAATAATGATCGTATACATTTTTAAGCAATCTATGTAATTTAAGAAATTTAAAAAAAATTATTGTTAGTGAAAAATATTAAATTTTCATTAATAAAAAATATAAAATTCATTCATATTTATAGAAACAGCTTGTGAGCGTCAATTTTCTTAACTATTGCGGTTAGAAAAGCAGTCTTTTGAAACGGGGATTTTTAATTATTTTTTTCGTCTAATCACATCAACTTTTTTTTTTTATAAATAAATAAATTATGAAAAATTAACAATATCATATATTTACAGTAAATTATGTGCTTTTTAATTTTAAAATAGTGGACGTCAATAATTAGTACATAATATTGAAGTTGTGTCTCATATTGACAGGTCAGTACACAGCGCCGTAACGTCTTTTTTTTAAATACAAATCCATTAAAAATTTAAACCATAATATTCGAAAACCCACGCTGTCATCTGTATAATATTAAATTGTTATTAAAAAAGTGATTAATTGATTTTTATTTTAATTTAATTAAAAAACATTTTGAATAGTTTCGTGTTTAAAATAAAGGTGATCAAAAACATTCTCAAATTAATATTTATTTAATTGAATTGAAAAAATTAACCTCATTTTCAAAAAGTAAATATAAATTTGCTAATATAATCAAAAATTTTGTTTTCTTTTTTTTTCATTTAATAAATCTATTTTCAAAATTGTCCTATTAATTGAATAATAATGAAATTAATGAATTAGTAATTATTCGGAAACTTGATTTGTTATATTTAGTTCAACAGATCAGTGACGCATGCGCATTAAGGGTGTCAATAATTAGAGCAACGGCATGTCAATAGTTAGATCAGTCGGATTTTTAACCTGTCAATAATTGGTGTATCCGGGTAACTTATTTCAACGCTTTAAATTAATTAGTAAATTTAATTTATTATTATAAAAAAATATGAATTTGTTTGGTTAAAAGACTAAATAAGACAATGTTGGAATTGAAATTCAATAATATTAATTGTTAATGTGCTAAAAAAAAATGGAATTACAATCGTGTCTCTTATAGCGTCAATAATTGGTGCTTTTACCTTATATGTGAAGCCAAACTATTCGTAACGTAATTGGTCGAAAGTAACAAAATGTATGCAAACGACATTTAAATATATATTTAAATAAATATATGAAAAACGACACGCGCGCGCTTGCACGCGATACATGTACGCTAGTTCTATAAAATTTGTATTGAATCAAAATAAAAATTATAATTAATAGGTTGAAATTTCTATAAAAAATCTAAAACCATCTAATTGTATTCGAATATGATAGTCCAGTAAAATAGACCTTTAAATGCGAATTTTTAGATAAGTCGTTGCATATTTGATATAAGTTACTTTAAAGTGTCTAAAATAAAGTGGTAAAGAAATTTTTTCAACCACCCCCCGGGTAGGGTTGAAAAAAATTCAAAAAAAGTGTTTTTTAAAAATTTTGAGAAAACGGTAAGAGCTAGATAAAAAAGTTCCGAATAAAAGTTGCAGAACTTTAAATTTTACATAAAAAAGGTTCTTTGACTTTTTTGACTATTATTAAAATTAACAGAGTTAGGGTGGCTAGAAGCTAGGGGATGATCGTTACAGCTTTAAAAAATCATAACTCCCTAAAAAATAAAGATAATTAAAAAAATTTTTTTTTGTTATTCATAAAATTATAAACTTTAATCTCAGAGATAAATTTTTTTTTTTAATATTTTATAAAAAAGTTATAACAATTCAAAATTTTGATTATTTTAATTATTTTTTTTTAACCACTCTAATTGATGAAAATAATTTTTTTTTTCATTATTTGATTTAATATATTAAAGAAAAATTTTTGGCGTTGGCAATTTTTTTTGCCTTCTTTTCCAAGCAGGTATGAATTTATTTACCTGGCGTCAATTTTTTTGTGGCGGCGACTTTGCTTTTACTACCGAGTAGCGTACTGACCGCGCACGGCTAGTTAACTGGATGAGCACATACTTGTGTGTCGTTACACGGACTGCGACATTGATGTGGGTACGGTATTGTAAGACGTTAACGAAAGAAAGAGAGAAAAATACATAGATACACAAATCTAATAAAATATAGAAATAGTGGATAAAAATATATCCGAATTTATTTATTCATTTATTATGATCCTTGTAGTCCAGAAATATAGGCGAAATAATTATAATGTGAGGCAAATAATTACAATAGTCCGGTCAATTTAGACATTCGAAGTTACATAAAGTCCCAACAAGCTGAATTTCTGTGAAATTTTTCAAAACATAATTATAAACAATGTTTAGAAGTTCCCCATCATTCCTAGGCATGTCGATTCATTTTAAAAAATATCGATCTTCGATTCGATTCAAATCGGACATACTAGAATCGATTCTTGTTTAAATCGAGCATTAAAAGATCGGTTTTCGATTAATCGAGCCAATTTCAAACATGACTAATTGCCTGATAACAATACAGGACATCATTGATGACCATTTACTGCAAATACAAGTAATTGGATAGAGGTATTATTATATTAATAAACATAATATCACGCCTATATTCCTTCGAAAGAATAGGTAGAGGTGGGAATCGAACCCAGGATCTTTTGCTCAGCAGTAGTGCTTGCGACCACTAAACTAATGTGGCAGTGTAAATTTCTAGTCGGTTAATAAATTAATCAAATTTTAAGTTTATAAAATTTTATTAAAGTTGAATACAAATTTAACAAGAAATTTTATTTCCCAGTATTTTAAGTCGAGTGACTTTAAAAAAATTAACTTATCTAATCGCTCAGGATCTAAACGACTCCTTTCGTCAGTAGCAATATTTCCCACAACAGAAAAAAGCCTTTCACATGGAACAGATGTTCCAACTATGCAAAAGTATTTGTTGGCAATCGGAGTTATTGAGCTGTACAACGAATTTCTTTGGTGATACCAATATGTAATAGGAGCCGTCGTTTTAAAGTTGACGACAGGCTGTGTTAAATAATGTTTCAATTCGTCTTGTAAACCTTGTCCTTCATTTTCTGCTTGAAATAATTGTAGTTGATTTTTTACTAATATGTTATGGAATTCCCAAATGTTAGATTCTTCTGCTTCCTTCAGCTGGCATTCCAAATTATATTCTGAATCTTCATTACTTAATTTATTCTCCAATTGTTTTTTTGAAGCTACAATCATACTATTTATTTTATCAATAGCTCTGGAGCATGCTATTCTGTCAGAAAAATGAATTTTTTTGAATCTTGGATCCAGTAGTGTGGTGATAGCTAACACATGTACTTGTTCCACTGTACCAAATCTCTTTTTTAATTCTTCCAATATTAAATTTTTGGTTGCAGCACCGACATCTGTTTCCGTCTTCATTGTACTGTATGTTTTCAAAAGACAGGAAACTATTGGTATAATTTTGCTTGACGTTACAAATTTCTCTACGGATACTTCTTTTGTCACAGCTTCCATAGGTTTTAAAATATTTATAAGATCTTTAATACCATCCAGTTGAATGGCTGTTAACATAGGTGGAGCTTTCGGGTAATTGAGTAATATCGGGGCAAGTAACTTATGACAGAAAGTTCACTTGCCAAGTCTGGTCGCACCTAGTATTATAGACGAATATTAGGGCGCCACTGGAAGATGGACTCGGCCTTCCAGAACCGGATGTTGTATGATTTTATTTTAATTAATTAAATTAAATTAATATAATTCTCAGAGTCGTTTGTAATATTTTGTGAGAGAGGTGAGGAATGGAAAAATAACTGAAATAATGTTGATCAAAATTTTATTAATTTTTAGCACCTTGCTTTATTTTATTAACCAATAATTTCCTTATGACAAACTAATACTTATGACAAACTAATAATCTTATGACAAACTAATTTTCTCGTCCCCTGGACGGTATTACTTATGACAAACTAAATTATCTCGTCCCCTGGACGGTATCTTATGACAAACTAAATTATCTCGTCCCCTGGACGGTATTACTTATGACAAACTAATTCGTTCCCTGAACGTTTTTACACACACACACCCACAATTATTAACCTCGTCCCCTGGACGGAAAACCTTAAAATAGTCCCCTGGACATTAACCTTAACCTATAACCTCGTCCCCTGGACGGAATATTTTAAAAACATCCCCTGGATGTGTATTTACTTATACTACGATGTCCCCTGGACTTATCACAGACACAGTTAAATTTTACTTAAAACTACTTGACTCGACTTTGTACTCAATTTTATTTTATTCTCAACGACATCATTACTTTTACTTAATTACTCAACTTAAATTTTCTCAGCATAAAAATTCCACTAATAATTTTAATTCTTATTCCTTTTCACTGATTTATTTAATTCACTCACTTTATATTAATTAATTAATTTTGGTTTAATTTAATTATTAATTAATTAATTTTCCAATAACTTTTATTAACATTTGCTTCCAAAATTATATATATTTTTAATTCGTTCAATTATTTCTGATAATTATACTTCAGTATTCACTCAATTTACTGACAAAATAATCCGTGGTTGTTTTACTTGACAATAATTCTACCGTAATTTTCCTAGCGTCTTTTGATTTTAGATTTATTAATTTATACTTATTTTAAAATTACTTTAAAATTATTTTAAGACTAATTTTACGATTAGAATTACGTTAAAATTGACTAGAACATTCGGCCCGGGAAATGGCGTCACGAGGCCTGAGTTTGCGATTTTTATGACACGGATAATTTACTCGAGGCGGCCGACAGGCCTGGAATACTTTTATAATTAATATTGAATTTAAATTGAATTTTTATTATGAACAACTGACGCGGAAATTTATTTTACTCCAGCCGAGAGGCCTCGAATATAATAAATTTAGAGTAACAACAAAATGGCGATTGCGCGGCAAAAGATGCGATGGAAAATTCGAGACGCGAGGATAAACCGGCCGACAGGCCTTGAACTATAGTTATAAATCTACTGAATCCGAGGAAAGACGTTAAGTAATTTATTTATAATTAATTCGGCCCTCTAATAATTATGAGAGGCCTTAACTAATTATAAATTTTACCTTGATTAATTATCTAGTAGCAACTGAATGTATTCTTGCTGCCCGATGAAAAAAGTTTTTGTCTAATCATATATAATTATGCATAATCATCTATATATGATTGGATCCAAAAATTGGCCAGGTCTAATTATATATAATCAGATCTGTTTATACATGATCATGCATGAATGAATATAATAATTTTTAGAATCTCATTTCGAATACCTTTAAATTATTAATTAAGTAATTTAATTAGGATTTATTGTTTTCATCAATATAAATATTGATTAAATTTAAATAAAAAAAAAAAAAATTACTATTCGTTGACCACCACTTTACTACGAGGTCACCCATCCAATCAATGACCTAGGCCGATGCTGCTTAACTTTGGTGATCGCTGGATTGTAGTCTGATCCTCTAGTCTGTTATGAACTTACAATAACGGAAAGTTTATGGCATTAGTTAACTCAAATAATCAAGTCGATACATCATACGTAAATAATGCACCTAATAATGAATTTGATTTTGTACATAAATTACAATAGAATTCATTAAATACACATAATCAAATCTATTTATCTATAAACTTATAAATATTCGTATATAAATCGATATCGATTAATACTTTTAAATTGCTGCCGAGACCTTTGAACATTTTTTAATTATTGGGGATTTAAGTTTATTTGATAGTTGACAAAATAAAAATTTAATAAAATTTATATTAAAAAATTGTCATATTATGTAATATATATATATAACTACATATCAGTCATGTCTGATCAGATCCAATCATATATAAACTTATGCACAACCATACATGAATTTATATTAGCCATGTCTGATCAGATCTAATTATATATGGATTTGTATCAGTCATGTCTAATCAGATCTAATTATATATAGACTTATATATAATTAGATCTTATCATATATAGACTTATATACGGTTATATATGGAGTTATATCAGCCAAGTATGAACATGTCTAATTATATATAGACTCATATATAATCAGATCTGATCAGATCTAATTATATATGGACTTATATATAATTAGATTTGATCATATATAGCTTTATATATGGGCTAATAACAGCCAGGTATGATCAGATCTAATTATGTATGGGGTCATACATAATTATATATAATTATATATGAGCCCATATATAATGATGCATGATTATATATAACTTCATATATGATTATATATAATCATATATAATTAGACAAAAACTTTTTTCATCGGGTGATCCTCCTGGTAGGTCTGGCTTTTACTCTCTGGTCTCTCTCTCGCTCTCTCTGCTCTTCCTCAGTCTCTTACCACGATCTTTTACAATTGATAATCTGTCAATGAACAGTACGCATTAGTATTCTATTAAATTATTAATTATTGTAATTATCGGCCTAAAGGCCTAATAATTAACTAACAAGTTAAATATTAATTAATAATTAATCGCCTCGTTCCACGTAAAGCGTGAACGGACGTATATATTTACCTGAATTATCAATTGCGTCCGGTTGTTGTTGTCGTCTGGGCAACTCTGATGTTTTTCACGTTCCGCAGTCCATTATATCGTTTCACTCCCGTTCACTAGTCCGGAAACCTATTCCCACTATCTTAGACTAGGAAATGACGAACGGGCCGTAGTGATCCATGCGACACCCGGTGACTAGTCGCAACACTAACTCGCAACTTACGAGGTCGTTGGCCGGTTATCGGCGGGAAACAAAATTCAAATTCAAACTGTTTTATTCTTTATGTTAATTATTTTACCCTGTTACAAACTCAGATAACTTTACAAATCGAACTAGCTGATAGTAAATTGAATTCCATCGTTTGCAAACTGACTGAATCAATTTGAGTGGTACTGCTTTATCATTTTGCGCTTTACGAAGAGCATCAGCTACATTTACATTTTGTTTACAGTATCTAGTTATATCCTTTACAGTATTTAGTAACTGTTTGGCACTTTCAATACCAGCTTTTTCTTCAAAAGGTTTTTGAGCTACTAAATTCAAAGTGTGGGCGAAACACCATAAGTGTTTTTGTTTGCCAAATGCAATTGTTACGGCCTTGACAATATTCGCACCATTATCAGTAACAACTGCTGCAACTTTTTCTGGGGTTATACCCCATTTTTCAGTCATTGTTATTAATATTTGACATGAATAATCAGAATTATAGGGCTCAGTTAAATGGGACACACCAAAATTTATACTAATCAGTTCACTTTCATGTATAAAATGTCCAGTTAAACCCATGTAGCTTCTAGTATTATGTGTATCTGTCCATATATCCGTAGTTAAACATATTGACTCTACTTCTAAGAGCTTTTCTCTAAATTGCAAAGAAAGAACATCATATTTGTCATCTATCATTTGTGTAATTGTCTGCCGTGAAGGAAGCTTATATAAAGGCACTGCTGTTTTCATTAAGTATGTGAAACCTTCTTTTTCAACTGTATTCAATGGCAACGTATCCTTGCAAATCATTAACATGATAGCATTATTTAGTTGTCCATACTTCTTTCCGTTTACTGGAAAAAAAATCAAAGGTATACATTATCACCGCTCATAAATATACCATGACCATAATCAACAAAGTAAGTAATTTATTACGTAGATAACAAAAATTCTCACCACTAAATGCGTTAATATTATCAACACATGAATCCATAGTTAGCTGATTGAGTTTTGATTTTTTCAGTGATACTGATGATGAAGCTATACTTTCTAAGTCAGAATCATAGTACTCTTTTGAACTGGTCAAACTCAAAGTATCATTTATGCCAAATTTTTCCTTTGATGTCGACGTAGCAGCAATATCTTCATTTGTCTGAAAAGGATTATGTTTTTGTATTCTATTATTATTTCAAATTACAAAATAAATACAATAAAAGGATAAAAAAATACAAGAATATACAATTTTCAAACAAGCATGCATTAATAAAAAAGGCATATGTTGTATTGTAAGGAAAAGGTACGGGTACACACTCCAGTTTTTTTTTTGTCGTCACCAACACCAATACCATCATTTGTCACTATCAGTTTTCGTTGACTTACGGACTTGATAGCTGGATGTCTTTGTAATAAATGGTTGCGTAAGTTTGTTGTATTCCCGCATGTTTTAACTTCGACATGACAATACTTGCATACGCCACTTGATCCCTTCTTTACAAAATGATACCATGTATCACTTTTAGTTGACATTTTAGGCTAAAAAGAATAACAATACTTTAACAATAATGCAAATTGCAACGCAAACGCACATTTCTCGATAAATCGATTACAATCAATCTAATCACTTACTATTTTTCAAATTAAAATAAATGCTATATGAACACGATATTATTTATTTCATTACTATAAATTTTTACAGTAAAAATAATATTTATCCACAGTATATTTTTTATAAATAAACTCACTCACAAGAATAGATAGGTTAGGTTTGACAGCTGGATAGAAAAATAAAATGTTTTCTAAACGCAAGTAACGCCACCTTCGGAAGCGTTCATAAATATTGACTCTATGATGCGTTCAAATTATTGACCAAGTATTGACCAAGATTCGAGAGGTTTATGAATCGATTCATTGAATCGATGTAGGGTTCAAAATCGATCTGAAAAATCGATTATATTACTCTAAATAATCGATTTTTCGATTAATCGATTTTAAATCGACATGCCTATCATTCCCCTGTAAGGAAAAAATTTTATTCAAGGTCAAAGGTCAAAAAAATGAGTTTTTCGCGATTTTCAGCAAAACGGTAAGTTTTATCATAAAAGTACTTCAGACAAAAATTATAGATCATAAAATTATCTATAAAAAATGCATCAATACTTTTTTTCTTACGAGCCACCGTTTCTGAGATATAACGATTCAAAAAGTTATAAAAGTTGTTATCGTCATAATATGCACACGTTTCCACACCACCTATGAGGTAGTGTACTTAGCGCGTTTTTTTAACGTGGTTTCCCCAGTAGGCCTACTCCACGGGTCAGTTGTGGTCCTGTTTAATGTAAAACTATTGCATAATAACGGAAATTTTCAAAGATTGGGAAAGATAAAAGCGATGTAAATTAAAAAAAAGTGTTGAAGTTTATTCGTCTTATTCGTAAGTTTCAAATTCTTGTTCTTTTTTTTGATCTTCTTCTTGTTCTTCTTCTCCTGCTTCTTCTTCATCTTCATTTTGGATGCAAGTAAATTGCGTCAATAGCGATGTATCGCATGATACTTCGTCGGAGTCAAACGAATCCTCCATTGTTTGTGATTCAATATTAGAGCACGACCGGCCTTGACAATTTGTGCATGCCAAAAAACAAGACAGTCCGACTTTTTTGCAACCACATTTAGCACTGCATCCCTTTTTGCAGTTGCAAAAAATAGTGTTCAGCAGTTTTTCCGGCGCAGGTGGAAGTAACGTTTGAACTGGCTCTAATATATTGTTGACCAACTTCCAACCCCAGTCTGTAGGGTCTAGCTGATAACCAAGCCACACTTGAACTGGGTAATATACTCGAAAAAGATGTTGGTGAGCAGCAACTGATAAATAAATTTCATTTATTGTAGCAGGTATAAGACACTAGCCACGCACACAATAGAACAAGAGACAGATGTCTCACTCGAAGTTACACTGGCTTAAAGATTATGGGACTGGGTTTCATTTTACCTGATATTCTAATAGTTAAAACTTATGTATATTTTATAATGTAAGTATAAGTTACAATGACCAATAAAAAAATATTTAAACATTTAATATAATATAATATATATATATATATATTATATAAAATATAACAACTCTAGATGTATATACGTGGCGTACTCATGTATAATATGACGATAACAACTTTTATAACTTTTTGAATCGTTATATCTCAGAAACGGTGGCTCGTAAGAAAAAAAGTATTGATACATTTTTTATAGATAATTCTATGATCTACAATTTTTGTCTGAAGTACTTTTATGATAAAACTTTTATGATAAAACCGTTTTGCTAAAAATCGCGAAAAACTCATTTTCTTGACCTTTGACCTTGAATAAAATTTTTTCCTTACAGGGTAATGATGGGGAACTTCTAGACATTGTTTATAATTATATTTTGAACAATTTTACTGAAATTCAGCTTGTTGAGGGTTTATGTAACTTCACTCTCATTTTTAGTAAATTTTATAAAAATCTAACTGTTGTATTTGTCCTCATAACGCAACTTTTCGAAAATTTTAACATTTTCTATCTATTTGAGTCAAGTATGTTTCAAAAATACTATTGGTGAAAAAGTTAATATATATATGTATATTAGGGTGGCCCAAAAAAACCGACTATTTTTTTTTTTTTCGATCTCGCATGAAAATTTGTTGGTTTAAGATGTTTGAAGAAGCCTCTCCAAAAACCAGCTCGATAAAAAATTTTTAAAAGGTCGCTCACGAATTTTGAAAATATCAAAAATGATTAAAATTCGGATTTTTTACTTCTAAATTTTTTCTTTCTCGTGGCAGCATAAGTTTACATTTGTAAAATTATGACAATCCTGAAAATTTCAGCCCAAAATTTAAATATTTAAACGGTGCTCAAGAATTTTGAATATTAACTGATAATATGTGATTAATACTTTTAATTAGTTTTTGTATTTTTTTATAACTCAATTATCGTCATTCCACTGAAATATAACTTTTGCATAACCAAAAATATACAGGACAGTCTTAAACAATAAAATTTAGTAAGTTTTAAATAAGCGAAAAAACCTGAAAATTGAATTAAAAAATAAAAAAGTGTATAAATAACTTATTATTTTCATTTCTCGGGTTATATTTTCATTCATTGTGATGCAAATTAATGGTGAAAAAATCGAGAAGCTTTATTATCAATATTCAAGGGTCGCTCGAAAACGTTCAAACGACAGCACTCGGAAACATTCAAAATTCTTGAGCGAGGTTTAAATATTTAAATTTTTGGGTAAAATTTTCAGCGTAGTCATGATTTTACGAATATAAACTAATCCTGCCACGAGAAAAAAAAAATTTTGAAAAAAAAATCTGAATTTCAATCATTTTTGAAATTTTCAAAATTCGTGAGCGACCTCTTAAAAATTTTTTATTGAGCTGATTTTTGGAGAGGCTTCTTAAAACATCGTAAACCAACAAATTTTTATACGAGATCGAAAAAAAAAAAATAGTCCGTTTTTTTGGGCCACCCTAATGTATATATATATATATATACGATATAACGCGCGGTTCTCCCACGATAGCGTCCACAATTCTGTACCGATCTTAATGAAATTTTTTTTGCATATTCCTTAGCTAAAAAGCTCGGTTCAGTTCGAAGATGAGCTCAATCGGCCAAAAAGTTTAAAAGTTATAGTCGTTTAAAAATTTTTTAATTTTTCAAAAAATTCAACTTTTCTTGATTTATCTTTAAATAACTTTTGATCCTAAAGAGATAATCTATTTTTGGTGATTTAATCTTTATGTTCATTCGATTTGCTATATTTAGGCTATGTTGCTTACTCTTTTGATCATTTTTTCTAATACTTTGATGAATTTCAAAATTTTCAGAAAAATATAAAAAACTATTTTTTTTTACTATCTCATTTAATAACTTTCAAGTAATTCATAATAGTTGAATTTTGTTAATATTTTTATCAAACTTATCTAATGAGCTTTATATTTCAGTACTATTTTTTTATATTCAACGAAAATTACCTATTTACACTGATAGAAATTTTATTTTGGCTTAAGAAATATTTTCTTGAGCCAAGAATTTATTTCTGAAGAAAAGCAATTGTCTTGCTTCAAGAAATTCTTGTCTTGATTTAGATTTTCTTGGCTCTAGAGATTTTGTATCTTTGATGGATAACTCTCGTGTCTTGACCCGAAACTAAATTATCTTCAATCGATACTATTGAATTCTTTAAGCAAGACCACTTGTCTCTTCAGTTAAAAATGTCGTATTGTTATTATAAGAACTTTCAATTTTTGGTTCAAGTAATAATTTCTCGATGGAAGATGTTTTAAAAGTAATGAAAAAAAAAACTTTTTTTAAAATAAATTTCTATTTTAACATATCTGAAGTAAATGAATGTAGTCCTAAAAAATCACTTTGAAATTTTTTATTTTTAAAATAAAAAAAAAAGTTTTTTTTCAACCTGAGTAAATTGAGATCTTGATTTAAAAATCGCGCCATTCTCGAAACAAGTCGGTAATGTCTTAAACCTACATTTTGCCTATCTCAATCCAAGAGCAAGAAATTCTTAAGCTAAATATGTCAGATTTTGTTTCAAAACAATAAAGGCTTCATCGAAGAATAAAATTCTCAAACGAAGAATTTTTTTTCTCTATTCGAGAAATTCAATTTTTTGGTTCAAAAACTTATTTCTTAAATTAAAACAATTAAAAATTTTAAAACAAGAACCACATTTTGAAGAAAAAATTTTTCTTGAATCGAGATATTTTTTCTATCAGTGTATTTATTGAAATTTAGCTGTTGCATTCGTTCTTCCACTTTTCAATAAATTCATGTAACTGTTCCAATTCTGATTACTGCCGTGCAACACTTTTAAAATCTCAACATTAAAGTATGCATAAAGTATTTTTTCAAAATTGACAAGCATAAATATAATTGATCTTATGAGCTTTAGATGAACCTTTAAACGCCACCGTCTACCTTACAAATTTAAATATATAAGGGACATTCCACGCCAAATCGACCACTTTTGACCCTGACCCCTTTAGATTTGGCTGAAAATTTTTTCTCTTTTTCTACCCGATCAAAAACGTTTCTCATAATTTTTTTAAATTTTTTCACTCAACCCAAAAAAAGTTATGAATTTTTGAAAAAAAACGGCTTTTTTTTATTTTAAATAACTATAACTTTTTCAAAATTCAACCGATTCGGACGTTTTTTTTTTCAAAACTTTTGTTTTTAAATTTACTTTTTGAAAAAAAATTCAACAAAATCATTGCAACCTATCTTCATTGTTTTTCTGTAGATATTTGGAAAAAATTAAAAATTTTTCGATGGTTACCATTTTTGATTTTTGATTATTTTTTTTTATACAAAAATTTCAAAAAGTTCAAAAGAATTCCTTGTACACTTATTGTTTTACGGTTAAAAGAATTTTTTTTGAATTGCCAGCATGTGTCCAAAAATGGACCAAACGAAAACTTTTTCTTTTCATTTTCTTCGTTTTTGAATGTAGTTTTCAGAAAAAAAAAAAAAAAAATTATTCAAAAGGTTCTTCTATTTTTTAACTTGATTTTTCGAACAAAATTCAAATTGTTTCGATGATCACCATTTAAATTTATTGTTTTTATTTTTTTTTTCCAAATTTAAAACTTCTCTGAGCACTCTCAAAAATTTTAAGCATGATATTATGAGAAATAAGGCTATGTATAAAAAAATTTTTTTTTCAATTGGAAATAAAAAATATAAATCGAAAAAACACCACTCTGAAAAAATTTGAGGATTTGCAGAAAATGTCGAAGTTTTATATAAAAAAAAATAATCAAAAATCAAAAATGGTAAATATCGAAAAATTTTAAATTTTCTCCAAATATCTACAGAAAAACAATGAAGATAGGTTGCAATGATTTTTTTGAATTTTTTTTCAAAAAGTAAATTTAAAAAAAAAAGTTTCGAAAAAGAAAAACGTCCGAATCGGTTGAATTTTGAAAAAGTTATAGTTATTTAAAATAAAAAAAGCCGTTTTTTTTCAAAAATTCATAACTTTTTTTGGGTTGAGTGAAAAAATTTGAAAAAATTATGAGAAACGTTTTTGATCGGGTAGAAAAAAAGAAAAAATTTTCAGCCAAATCTAAAGGGGTCAGGGTCAAAAGTGGTCGATTTGGCGTGGAATGCCCCATAAATAAATAATGAAAAATCTACTTCCATTTCGGCTGCCGAATGGCCTTTTTTTTGGTCTAAATTTAATTGACCGGACTACAATAGTAAGCAGCTACTTAGATACTCGGACAAATTTGTTTTTTCATTTTTTTTGTAATTTATTCTTTTTTTTTTTAAGACTTAATTAAGGTAGTTTGGCACCCACAGCTCTCAAACTTGACCTCCACTTTTTTCATTTTTATTTGAAAAATTATACTTAAATGTACTTGAGAAAAAAAAATCAGAATTTTTTACCACGTCGTTTAAAGATATAATTAATTAAAATCATGTAATTATACATGGGCTCTTATGGTTGTCCTTATTCAACTTTACCGGAAATTAATAATTTATAAAAAAAATTGACAAACTTGACCCACAAAAAAAAACTTTTCATTAGATAATCTGATATCTGAAGCGTATAATAAAAAAGTTTCAGAATGATTTACCACACGGTTTTTTTAAAATTAATTTTTTAATATGATGATTAGCTATCTGTCTTTGTTAATAGACGGACACTTACTTTCTCTTATGTTTACTAGGAAAAAAATGGCAGCTTCATTGTGCGCGCCAAATTTGAAATATTCACTGAGAGACTAACTTATTGAATATGAATAAAATTAATGTAAAGGCAATAAATAATGTAAATAAATTATTTACATAAATCCAGTTGACATTTGTTATATAGAGGTTATGTTTAGCTATTTAAGAAGTAAATAAACATAACATGTTAGAGAGATTATGGTACCAACTGTAAAAAATTTATGACAGTTGGTATAACCTCGAACTATTCAAGTTCTAGTCAATGTAATTTATGTAAATTTTGTAATTACAATTATTTAACTTTAATATACATTGGTTTGTATTAAATATAAGTAATATTAATTATAATGATAATTAATGAAAACAGTTGTTTCATTACTTGTAAAAAAAAAATAAAAAGTCATTTTTTTGACTTCTGATGAGAGTGCCAAACTACCTTAACTTTTGAAAAATCGATTCGATAATATAGGTATCAATCGATTCCAAATTTCATCAACCGTCCAGAAAACCTTTCGATAAAAAACCAATTTTTAAAAAGTTTACTAATTACTTATTATAAACAAATGTTAATTAACTTTTGAAAAATCGATTCGATAATATAGGTATCAATCGATTCCAAATTTCATGAAACGTCCAGAAAACTTATTGTTATAAAACCGATTTTTAAAAAGTTTATTAATTATTTATTATAAACAAATGTTAATTAACTTTTGAAAAATCGTTTAGACAATATAGGTATCAATCGATTCCAAATTTCATGAAACGTCCAGAAAACCTATCGATAAAAAACCAATTTTTAAAAAGTTTATTAATTATTTACCATAAACAAATATTAATTAACTTTTGAAAAATTGATTCGATAATATAGGTATCCATCGATTCCTAATTTTATGAACCGTCCAGAAAACCTATCGATAAAAAACCAATTTTTAAAAAGTTAATTGACATTTTTTTATAATTAATACACTGTAAAAAAAGATTCCTAACATCAAACCAGATTCGTTTGGCTCAAGTACTCCGTGCGTTTGGATACAGCCAAGTGCGTCAAGCGATTGAGTCTACCGCCCTCTACGTTTGACAGTATACTTTGCTCCAACTGAGAGTTTCTTGAGGGAAGATCCCGAATCGTTTGAGCTAACTCTATGGTATTTGATATAACTCAATAACTTTTTTCAGTTAAAAAAAATAGAAATTAGTTCAAGTCATTTATGCTGTTGATACAATAATGATTTTTGTTTTATATAAATAAGTTAAAAATTTCACTCAAAGTAAATTGTAAGGTGATTGAAGGTATGAATTTTCAGTTGAGTCAAAATTTTATTAAAGCAAATGAATTTTAGTGTTAAAAGTAATATCTTTTTAGGTCCGTAGAAACTCTCTTTGCAATTGATTCAATAAAAAATCTAATTATTTCAAATTGCTGTATTGGATTGATCCAAAAAAACAGTAATCTGAATCAAATAAAGATTGCCTTTAATTATCTCATTAATAATTTTTAAAAAAAAAATTTTTTTTTTCTTATGTATTTATTTTTGATTTGATTTTATTTTTATTATTTTTTTTTTTTTTCTTTTTATTAAGTATTGGGACAATTACATTATTTTATTATATTACATCAATTATACTTTACCAATCATCCTAACATACTCACAGTTTTTAGTGAAAAATTAAATAATTTTAATATCACCATCCGGAGGATTCGAACCCAGTACCTTACGCGCGAGAGTCAGACACCTTACCGCTACGCTACGGAACCAGCAGGAAAAGTTCAGTTTAGTTGTGCTTCTAATACTTTGTTTTCATATTGAATGGATATATACAGTCAACTGCTTATAGATTGATCTAAACGAGATAAATATGTGACTCTTTTTATAAATAAATTTTTTTATCGAATCGATAACATAAAGACTTTCATTCAAATATAGTTCGATATTTTGTAACGAATACATTTATATTCTTGTCGAATATTTTTCAGTTTTAATGTGAGTGCGTGGAATTATTTCTTTAACCTCATCGGATTCTCTCTCCAAGAAACTCGTCGGTTGACACGACACGTTCGGTATTATAGGAAACTACTTTTATTTCATTGAAATATGTAAAGTTGTCAAACCAAACGTTTCAAGAGTTTCAGTTAAATTTCTCAAAATTTAAAAGTTTGCTTCAACAAGTTTTTATTTTTAAATCAAGTACATCCAAACTTTAATTTAAATATATTTTACTATTCAATCAAATGTTAGTTTAATTACGGTCAAACTTAAAAACGTTCTCATAAACGCTTAAGCAATTTCTCATAATCGAGTAGAGATTTTAATTCAATAAAAATGATTTTCTTGACACAAACTAGTTTTTGTTGGTTTGAACGAATTTGGTTTCACTGAAGAGGAAATTCGTCAAACTCCTAGGGAGTTTGAAGTCAGTACCTTATTTTTTACAGTGTAATTAATAAACTTTTTAAAAATCGGTTTTTTATCGATAAGTGTTCTGGGCGTTTCATGAAATTTGGAATCGATTGATACCTATATTATCGAATCGATTTTTTTAAAGTTAATTAAGTCTTAAAAAAAAAAAGAATAAATTACAAAAAAAATGAAAAAACAAATTTGTCCAAGTATCTAAGTAGCCGCTTACTATTGTAATTATTTGCCTCACATTATAATTATTTCGCCTATATTTCTTGACTACAAGGATCATAATAAATGAATAAATAAATTCGGATATATGTTTTTTCCACTATTTCTATCTTTTATTAGATTTGTGTATCTATGTATCTTTCTCTCTTTCTTTCGTTAACGTCTTACAATATCGTACACACATAAATGTCGAAGTACGTGTAACGACACACAAGTATGTGCTCATCCAGTTTACTAGCCGTGTGCGGTCAGTACGCTACTCGGTAGTAAAAGCAAAGTCGCCGCCACAAAAAAATTGACGCCAGGTAAATAAATTCATACCTGCTTGGAAAAGAAGGCAAAAAAAAATTGCCAACGCCAAAAATTTTTCTTTAATATATTAAATCAAATAATGAAAAAAAAAATTATTTTCATCAATTAGAGTGGTTAAAAAAAAATAATTAAAATAATCAAAATTTTGAATTGTTATAACTTTTTTATAAAATATTAAAAAAAAAAAATTTATCTCTGAGATTAAAGTTTATAATTTTATGAATAACAAAAAAAAAATTTTTTAATTATCTTTATTTTTTACGGAGTTATGATTTTTTAAAGCTGTAACGATCATCCCCTAGCTTCTAGCCACCCTAACTCTGTTAATTTTAATAATAGTCAAAAAAGTCAAAGAACCTTTTTTATGTAAAATTTAAAGTTCTGCAACTTTTATTCGGAACTTTTTTATCTAGCTCTTACCGTTTTCTCAAAATTTTTAAAAAACACTTTTTTTGAATTTTTTTCAACCCTACCCGGGGGGTGGTTGAAAAAATTTCTTTACCACTTTATTTTAGACACTTTAAGGTAACTTATATCAAAAATGCAATGACTTATCTCAAAATTCGCATTTAAAGGTCTATTTTACTGGACTATGACTCAAAATAAATATTTTGAAAAAGAAAAAAAAATTACTCGTATTGCGTTGAAAATGAAAAGATACAAAATTTTTTTTTTTATTTTACCATAAATATTAAGTTATAAGGTAAATGTCCCAATACCGGAACCAGACCCAATACCGGAACGATTTGATAATCATTATATTCATTATATTATATTTTAACTCGTACGCGATGAAACAAAATAAAACTTTCTTTATTTAAAACCTCAATCTTTTAGTTGAAAAATAAGATATAAAATAAATTTTAAAATATATATCCAAAATATGAAGAAAAAAAAAAAAATGTTAATTAGAGCAATAGTCTCGGATTCATGACTTTTTCATGTCTCTTAATGGTTTTGCTAAGAAATTAGTCAATGGTCTTAAGCTTATGGAAAATGCATAGAATTACTTTTTCATGATACCAGCATCGAAACTTGAAGTTTCAGTGTCTTTACAGCCCGTCGAAACAAGCTAATTTCAAGCCGATGCTGCAAACAACTGCTAGCGAATTCGTAATTCACAAATCCCTTCACAGCGGGCAGAAACAATTGTGTTTCTTCCCTTGGGAAGAAACACAATTGTTTCTGCCCTGTGCTAGATATATTTAATGTTCATTTGCAGCCCTATTACTCTCATTTGTTTACTTGTCACTTCAGCTTACTCATTTCATTTTTTAAGTGACAGTTTTAATTAACCAAATAAAATTACTAAAAAATGAGTGAAAATAATATTTTTGTACTATTTACTATTTAATAAGTGACTGTAAATCACATATTGCTCATTCTCTAACAGTTCTCCGCATCATCGGCTTGAAATTAACTTGTTTCTTACTGGCTGCTGACACTGAATCTTGAAGTTCCGATACAGGTAATCATGAAAAATATAGTGTGTGACTCAGGATAAAACACGATTTCAGACTGCGGGTGATGTCAGCCCTCGCCTGCGGCTCGGGCAGCCAACCTCACCCTAGTCTGAAATCGTCTTGTTTCATCCCTTGTCACACAATATACTATTTAATAATTTTTTTTTTTGTATATGCATCTTGAATGACATCAAATTCAAGAAAATATATTAAAAATATGAAAATAATAGTATGATTATATTAATTTTACTGTTCGTCTATTGGTACACCAAAATGAACGCGTGCCCCGTACCGGAACAGCCAATCATATTAATGTAATTAATGTTATCGATAGACATTAACGGTGAGTTTTATTGACTTGCTAAATCAAGTGCAATATTAATTATTACTGGAGCCCTAATATTTAATGCAGTATGTATGATTGTTATAAAAAATACATTAAGTATAGATAAACTCTAAATCATAAAAAATAAATTGTTGTTTTTAGTTTCTTTTTTTAATTATTTTCCTAGTATAACCTCAAATGATTTATTTTGTTTCTATTCGTTAGTTCAAAATATTTATTTTCATTGAATATTCAATCATTTTTAAATTTTAAACACATTTTACATTATGGGTGTGTTATAGCAGACATCAGACAATTTTAAAAGTATTAATAAATCGAGTAAATAATTAATAATATAAAATTTTAAAAAATGCAAATTCAAAAAATTTTGAAATTAATAGTGCTTTTTTTGTAAATATTATTTTTTTAATTATTTATCTTATTTATTTATAATTTTAAAGTTGTCTGATGTCTGCTACATTCATACTCGTTTTTTATTAATATTATTTAATAATTATTAATATTTTCACCATGAATAAATGCAAAAAATAACTTATTTTATTTACTGTTCCGGTATTAGGACAACCGAATCCCCGTATTGGGACAAGGCTATTTCAGCGTTCCGGTATTGGGTCTTTTGGGTGTCATAGAAAAAAATTTTTTTTTTATATTAAATTTAAGAAAAATGAACTAATTTGATTATTTTTGAATAGGTAAATGTCTATTCTATATGATATAATAAATTATTTTGGTTAATAATTTATTTGAATATTTTTAAAACGATAAAAATCAGTCGTATACCCTTCGTCGTTCCGGTATTGGGACATTTACCTTAGAGAGATAAAGAGATCGTCTTTTTTTCCAAGCATACGTTTGTGTGCGTAACATGTAAGTTGTCTCGAGCAAAACAAAAGACATTATAGGGTAGATGTACCAGTGGTTGACCGGTTAAGGATTTTTAGCCTTTTAATTTATCATATATTAATTACTATGGGGTGGAAATGGGTAATTCAAAGTTTATATCATACTTAAATAGTTAAGTTTTAAATATGTGATGTTATTTATTCAAATTATTATCGAAATTAAATAAAAATCACTTTACAATGCAGGTAAGACGAAAACACCAGTAGTTGACCGGTTCGAACCAGTAATTGACCGGAGTGTTCCAGTAGTTGACCGATTACAAAACATCAATTACTTTTCCCGCATAAATGAGTTTTTTTAATGTTTAATCTATAATTTTTTTGTGTTTAGTTATTTTATTTAGTTAAATTTATATTATTAGTTAATAAAAGTCGTTTAGTTTATAATAATACGTTTATTGAATACATAACAGATTATAGCATATTAAACTTAAATTTATAAATGATGACAGTAAAATATTTTATAAACTAGGATTTATGATTTAAATATAAATTGCAAAAATTGCACATTAATTTTTAGGAAAAGATACTTACTAAAAAATAATTATTAACAAAATTCAATTATTAAACAATAAAAATATTGACATTGAAATTGTCAGACACCGAGAAGATTTTTGGATTTTAAATAAATAAAATATTGTAATAAAAATATTTAGTACATTTGTACTTATACTTTTTTATGATTTTGTTGATGTACATACATCAGATTATTAATAAAAATCATGATACTTATTTTAAAAAATAAACAATGAACTATTATATATATTTCTATATTTATATCGGCAATTTTCAATGTCAATAAAAATAATACATATCTATATTTACTCCAAATATGAGCTTTATTCAGCAGTCACATTATTTGCAACACAAATAATTTTAACTAAAAATATTATTTTATAATTATTACATTTAAAAATTATTTATTATTATAAATAAAAAACATTCATATAAACTTTTATTTTTTCTGACACATTTATTTTGTATAGGTTAAAAACTTACAAACGCGCATGCAGTCAACTATTGGTGTTGTAAAAAATCGCGGGTTCCAATAGATGACCGAACTCATTTATTTGTGGTACAATGGTGCTTTGACTGTTCCAGTGTCTGACCGGTGATTAAATTGGTACTTACATGAATATTTTTGCAAAATCTCATGAATAAATTTGTTAAATAATTATTAATGACTAGGATGGAATTTAATTTGACAAGATCAACCCAATAGCAGTTATTTAATCAATTAAAGAATGTACTCATCTCTCAGATACTTTACTATAGTAATTGACCGATTTTAGTGAGATCACGCTGTGAGAAATTTTTATGAATTATTTTCAACATTATGAAAATTATATAATATTTAAAGTAGCGACTAATTATGATTATTTTAAGTTTAACAATAATTAAATATTCAGTTTAAGGCCATAAAATATTTATTTCATCATAATTTTAGGGGTTTTATACAAAAGCGGTCAACTACTAGTGCCCGGTCAAGTACTGGTGCATTTACCCTAGTTGGATTAGTGAGAGTTGACGTTTCGGATATTTTCGGTTTTTACCCCCACCACCTAAATTTAATACCTAAGACATTGCGCCTTGATGGTGGGGGTAAAAAACCGAAGCGCAAAGTCTCGCTTATCAAACTATATAGTAGAAGCCGATATTAACCGACGATTAGCGAAGACTACTGAATTATTATTCTGCAGTTTGGAGTAGAAAATACTTCAATAGATTCGGAATTTTATTCGAAGTACAAGTAATTTTTTATCATACCATCAATAGGTTTCATCTTTCAAAGTACTACGATCACTATCATAATAATCCACGCTCAGAATAACCCTACTCTCCTCTGAGGATATTTTGTTAGTGACATTTTTCAAGAATATTTATTGAAAAATACCTTGTCAAATATATTGACAAGTGTTATCAATTATCGCAAAATACATATTAATTTCATTAAAAATTTATCTCTTTATATTTAAAGTTTATTATTTTATAAAAAAAAAAATATAAACTGAATAGACATTCATCAATAAAAACGCCGTTTCAAAAGAAATAAATTTTTCATTTCCCATAAAGAAAGAAAATGATAAATCAAATCAAAATTAAATTAAAAAGAAAAAAAAATTACTAAAGAATTGAAATAAAAAAAAAAATTATTGAAGAATTAAAAAAAAAAGTCATAAAAAAACAAATAATTTAGTATGGGGGTTTAGTTATCTTGTGAATATGGGTATTAAATTTATTCTTTAGAAACGGCAAGTACAGCATATTCCGGGTATGACGCAGCGCTTTATAGCGCTGCAACAATGTACGTAGCCCAACAGAGTGCAAACAGCAACAATACAACTAACCAGAAGACTGGAGGTTGGCAGGGCTACGGACGTAAAGGATTTGGAGCCGGTGGAAGTGGAATGAAGAGTATGAGAGCCAAGCCGCCACCAAAACCCCAGCAATTACACTACTGCGATGTGTGTAAAATCAGCTGCGCTGGGCCCCAGACTTATCGTGAGCACTTGGAGGGTCAAAAACATAAGAAGAAAGAGGCGTCGATGAAGGTACCACAACAACCCCCGGCGCGGGGCGCTGGTAATTCACTCAGATGTGAATTGTGTGATGTTACTTGTACTGGTAATGACGCTTACGCTGCACATATTCGTGGGGCGAAGCACCAGAAAGTCGTTAAACTTCACACTAAACTTGGTAAGCCGATTCCGAGTGCTGATCCAACTGTACTCAATCCAAAACCTGCTGCTGCTGCTGCTGCTAAAGCTGCTGCTGGTGGTGCTGCTACCGCTGGCGCCACTGCTAAAAAATCGACGGTTACTGCTACTCCTAAAATTAATTTTGTTGCATGTAAGTTTATTTAATTATTACCAAAAAAAAAAATATGTTAATATTTTAAAGTCAAGTGGTACAAATTTAATTAGTATGAAAATAATTGATGAATTGGAAAATTTGTTTAAAATAATTATTTCTTGATTCTTTTTGAATACGTTCAATTTCAGAGTATGTAAAACGAAAGTTCACTATTGTGTTCAGAATTTGATTTTCTCTAGAATGAGTATCCACTACTCTATATTTAAAATTCAAACAAAATTTTAAAAATTTGTCGTCATAAAATTTGATGATTTTTTGAAATTACAAGTACAGACTTGTAGGTGCTCATTTTTAAGAAAGTTTTATTTCTAAACGATTTCTGTATATTTTTTCATTAAAACCTGGTACCATAATCGATATAATAGAAAAGTCATAGTTTTTAATTATTATTTCCATTAAAATCTATTTTGTAATTCAATTATACTATACAACCATCAGTACGCGTTTTATTTAAAATTATATAAATTTAATTTTTAAAAAGTTTTAAATCAATAAAATATTCTAAAAATAAAAAATTTAGTTAATAATAAAATAGTTTAACTGAAATATTTATTAAAAATTGAAATATTATAGCTGGGAATCTTGGTACAGTGAATCAAAATCCAGCAGCAGAAGTTAAAACAGAGGAAGTTACTGTAGAAGAAGCTGTTGAAGAATCAATAATTGAAGAAAAAGATATTCAACCAGTGGGACAAGAATATATTGAAGAGAACAAATCTGAGGATGGAAAAATAATAAGTTTCAACTGTAAGTTATGCGAATGTCGATTTAATGATCCTAATGCCAAAGACATGCATATGAAGGGCCGACGCCATCGATTCGCTTACAAGAAAAAAGTAAATCCAGACTTGGTCGTTGATATTAAACCGAGTTTAAAGCAACGTAAGATGTTAGAAGAAAAGCATCGACGTCAGCAAGCACGTGAAGAATTTTCGCGACGTCGCGAAGAAATGAACCAGATGGGTCCGATGGGCATGATGGGTCCAATGATGGATGAGGAAATGATTTACTGGGAAGAGCGACGTCGTTACGAGGAAGAGTGCGAGTACTACGAGTGGTACCGTCGTTGCGGACGTGGTCCAGGTGCTCCTCCAATGCCACCACGCCCATTTCCCGGCCCACCTGGCATGATGTTCTCTGTTGTACCTCGCAGATCTGATGACAAACACGTTGATGCTCATCACTCGAGTATTTATCCAAAGGAAGAAGAACTGCAGGCCGTTAAAAAAATTGTTTCACACACTGAGAAAGCTTTAAAATTGGTTTCTGATGTCCTCGCTGAAGCTAGTAAGTTGTCATTTACTTTTTTATTGTTTTAAAGAATTGAGTATTGTAAGTTAGTTTAAAAGGAATCATTTAAAATCAACGACCTGAAAATTGAAACCCATTTGCTGTATTTATCAAGTTTTAAATTAGATTACTCATGATGATCTTGGGTTATTGGTAGTTATTTCGATGGAAATTGAATACTGAGCACAATAAAAATAATCGTGACCTCAAAAAAATGTTCAACCTCCAAAATATGAATTTTAATTTTCCAAGTCAAGTTTATTTTTGTAAAACTATCAGTTACTTGAGGTTAATTAAAGTCGCGTTATTCAATTACTACTTGTAAAAATGATGAATAACATCAATAAAAATTAGAGCGCGTTAATTTTGGAATAAAAATTTATTTGAAAATTTGTTTTTACAACTGCGTTATTGATTATCGGGAATAAAATCGAAGTTGTTATTTTTGTATGTAAAATATTAGAGTTCTATCATAGTATAGTCTAGTCGAGAAGTGAGTTTTCTGCGAAAAATCGTTGATATTCTCTTAAAAATATAGCGATTGGTGCATTGGATTCAGAATTTCATTCTGAGAAATGGGTATTTTTTTTTTTATCCGCCATTAAAAATTGCATTTGTTATAAACAAAAAACGAAGAGACAAAAAGGGAGTCTCCGTTTTTTAACTATAACTTCAAAAGTATTAAAGATATCTGAAATTTAAAAAAAGATCCTAAAAAAGGAGGAAATTTCAGAAAAAAAAGTCTCGACTCCCCCAGTTGTAGCTCCATTATTTATAATTTTAATTTAACGTTGAAAGTTAGGCTCCGCGCGGCCGTTTCGGTGCCTACGCGCCGTCGCCAAGCAAAGTATGCAACACACAATAATTTTTTTATAACATAAAATATTAATTTAAAAATCTGAATAAATTATAGTGTCATCTAGACACTTGAAGGAATATAACCCCGCATAAAAAGAGTTTTTAGCTTGATTTTTGTTTAAGTTATTTAATTGTTAATTAACAAATTTTTCTGACACTTCAGTTTTTATAAAATCTCATAAAAATGTTTAAAAAATGTGTCTATAAATTTTTTTTCTTCTGGGAGCTCTTGTTATATAAGTAATGAACAAGATCCCGCTGTAATAGTTTATAAGAGTTTTTTCATTTGTTTATAATGACTTTTATAAGTAATCAAAAATTGAAATATCCGGCTAATGTTATGAAAAAATTTTTTTTTCCAAAATCTTTAATTTTGGTTGTTTTTGGATTCATTTATTGCGTTTAGTAGCATGGCTCATAAATTTTTAACATTAATTGTTTAAAAATTTTTTATAAACAAATAGAGAAATTGAATATTTTTGAAAATTTTTTTTTTGTCATTCTGTTGTCTTTGTAAAATAATGATTTTTAAAAGAAAAATTTTTTCTTAAAAAAATTTTTTAATTGTTTATAATTGTTTTTTTCATTTATCCACCATTTAAATTATTTATTAAGAAATCATTTTTTTTTCAAAAATCATTATTTACAATTCTCAATATTATTATGAAAAAAAAAATTTTTTTTATTTCAATTTTCTTTGTTTATTTTATAAACAATTTGTTATAAACAACTTTTCATTTTCATTATATTTTTTTCCGTAGCTTTAAAAAATTACAAATACAGTCATGTGTATTAAAGTTATAAAAAAAATTTTTTTCTATTTTTTATTGAATTTTAAAATACTTTACCCCCTCAAAGTTGAAGCGGTCAACTATTTTATCAACTTATAAATTGTTATAACTTTTAAACTATTGATGATACGGTCTTAGACATTCAAGCCGATCTTTTAGACAATTTATTGATTTATATAATAAATTTTTTAAATGCTCGATATCTATTATGGTTCAATTTTTATAAACATTTGTTTATAAAAAAATACATTACTTGAATTTTAAATTAATTATATCTTTTAAACTATTGAAGTTACGACTTTTATGATTCAGGGCATTTTTATAGAGTAATTATTGGACTACTTAAAAATAATTTTTTTATATTTTTAATTTCATTTGTTTATCATTTTTTCTTTATTTATTTAAATTATTACACGGTTAAGGGTACATTTTCTAGATTTTATTGGCCTTATATTCTTATCTAATGCCAATTCATGTTGCTCTTGCTGTTTTTTTTCAGTTTTGAAATTTTCAATTTATTATTTAACGTATGTCAAAGCAAAAACTCTAAATTTTTGTTAGTTGTACAGCCTAAAAGGTAGTTATGGAATCGAATGAACTTTTTACAATTTTTTTAATTAGATTTGCGTAAAATACTATAAAAATCAAATATAAAATCAAATTATTCATTTCCAAATTCCTCTTCTATTTTTAGTTTTTAGTTTTTAAATTTTAAATATTTCAAAGTGCGTGGGAATATATTTAGTTCTATGCATATTTTTCCAAAATTTGAACAATAAAATATAGAATCATAAACATGAACAACAAACACAAGTAAGTATTTTACGCAAATCTAATTAAAAAAATTGTTAAAAGTTCATTCGATTCCATAACTGCCTTCTAGGCTGTACAACTAACAAAAATTTAGAGTTTTTGCTTTGATATACGTTAAATAATAAATTGAAAATTTCAAAACTGAAAAAAAACAGCAAGAGCAACATGAATTGGCATTAGATAAGAATATAAGGCCAATAAAATCTAGAAAATGTACCCTTAACCGTGTAATAATTTAAATAAATAAAGAAAAAATGATAAACAAATGAAATTAAAAATATAAAAAAATTATTTTTAAGTAGTCCAATAATTACTCTATAAAAATGCCCTGAATCATAAAAGTCGTAACTTCAATAGTTTAAAAGATATAATTAATTTAAAATTCAAGTAATGTATTTTTTTATAAACAAATGTTTATAAAAATTGAACCATAATAGATATCGAGCATTTAAAAAATTTATTATATAAATCAATAAATTGTCTAAAAGATCGGCTTGAATGTCTAAGACCGTATCATCAATAGTTTAAAAGTTATAACAATTTATAAGTTGATAAAATAGTTGACCGCTTCAACTTTGAGGGGGTAAAGTATTTTAAAATTCAATAAAAAATAGAAAAAAATTTTTTTTATAACTTTAATACACATGACTGTATTTGTAATTTTTTAAAGCTACGGAAAAAAAATATAATGAAAATGAAAAGTTGTTTATAACAAATTGTTTATAAAATAAACAAAGAAAATTGAAATAAAAAAAATTTTTTTTTTCATAATAATATTGAGAATTGTAAATAATGATTTTTGAAAAAAAAATGATTTCTTAATAAATAATTTAAATGGTGGATAAATGAAAAAAACAATTATAAACAATTAAAAAATTTTTTTAAGAAAAAATTTTTCTTTTAAAAATCATTATTTTACAAAGACAACAGAATGACAAAAAAAAATTTTTCAAAAATATTCAATTTCTCTATTTGTTTATAAAAAATTTTTAAACAATTAATGTTAAAAATTTATGAGCCATGCTACTAAACGCAATAAATGAATCCAAAAACAACCAAAATTAAAGATTTTGGAAAAAAAAATTTTTTCATAACATTAGCCGGATATTTCAATTTTTGATTACTTATAAAAGTCATTATAAACAAATGAAAAAACTCTTATAAACTATTACAGCGGGATCTTGTTCATTACTTATATAACAAGAGCTCCCAGAAGAAAAAAAATTTATAGACACATTTTTTAAACATTTTTATGAGATTTTATAAAAACTGAAGTGTCAGAAAAATTTGTTAATTAACAATTAAATAACTTAAACAAAAATCAAGCTAAAAACTCTTTTTATGCGGGGTTATATTCCTTCAAGTGTCTAGATGACACTATAATTTATTCAGATTTTTAAATTAATATTTTATGTTATAAAAAAATTATTGTGTGTTGCATACTTTGCTTGGCGACGGCGCGTAGGCACCGAAACGGCCGCGCGGAGCCTAACTTTCAACGTTAAATTAAAATTATAAATAATGGAGCTACAACTGGGGGAGTCGAGACTTTTTTTTCTGAAATTTCCTCCTTTTTTAGGATCTTTTTTTAAATTTCAGATATCTTTAATACTTTTGAAGTTATAGCTAAAAAACGGAGACTCCCTTTTTGTCTCTTCGTTTTTTGTTTATAACAAATGCAATTTTTAATGGCGGATAAAAAAAAAAATACCCATTTCTCAGAATGAAATTCTGAATCCAATGCACCAATCGCTATATTTTTAAGAGAATATCAACGATTTTTCGCAGAAAACTCACTTCTCGACTAGACTAGTAATTGGTATGGGTTATGGGTAGTCATTTTAAGATAGTGAAACAGATGATTTTCAAATGAACCGTTTTCATAGGTAAAGGCCCAAATAATTAAATAAAATATGTCATTCGATGCGTAAAGTTATTATTTATCGAATGAAATGCTTCCGGTTCGGAAATTTCAATTTATACCTGAGAACGGCTTATTTGAAATTTCCATTTGCTAATGTAAGTGCAACAAGGACCGTTTCGTTTATTTACATATGTGTTAGAAAGAGAATAGATGGCAAACCCTTTTAATGAAAATTTAATGCTGATCCCAATAAAAGTTTTCTTGTCCAAAAAAAAAAGAGAAAAACAATAATAAAATTATAAACTAAAAGTAGTTAATAAATCCTTAAATAAATATGATGAAACCGATGACGAGCCTGAGTATGTCGCAATAGTTATTAATTAACATATCAATCAAGTTTTTTGATTTTTATCGTTATTGATAACAAGATTCAGACACTACATCGATGAATTGGTAGCCTGATTTTTGTAAATTGAATTTTAAAAAATTTTAACCTTACAATAAAAAAAATTAGATCTTCATCAAAAAATTTTTTTTTATAGATAAAAAAATGCTGCCAGCAGGGAATATACCAACACCTGCAGTAACTACTGAAGTGAAAAAGGAGGACGGTGATAAGAAAAAAGATAATGATACAACTAACACATTTTCATCTTCAAAAGAAAAAGAAGACTCACGTGTTATTCGCGATGTCATGCGCGTCGGTAGTTTAGCTAAAGGATTATTATTATCTGGCGACAATCATGTCTGTCTTGTTGTTTTATGCGCTGAGAAACCTACGAAGTAATTTAAATTAATTAAATAACTAAATGAAAATAATTGTAAATTAATTAGGTTTAATCTTTTTTTTTTTTTTTTTTTTTTTTTTTTCCAGGACATTATTAAATAAAGTTGCTGAAATTTTGCCATCACAATTGAAAATAGTTGCACCAGAAGAAACTTACAACGTCGGTAAACATCCAGAATCTGCAGCACTAACAGTTTCCGGTGGTACTGTAACAGTCAGTGTCACATTAACAAGTCCGCTGATGCGTGAAACAGCTAAACCACCAGCAACAGCAGGTAATTTATATAATTATAATAAATACAACGGCCAAGAAAAGGATAAACAACAACAACAAATCATTAAATAATGATTAATAATCAATTTATTATTTTATTTATTATTTTCAAATTATGATTTTAAGTCCTACTTAAATTTTGTTCTTTTCATGGCCTTTTTCAATCTATTAAAATATTTTTTAAGCACCAGGATATTACAGTACCATGGATATAAACGGTTTGAATATTTTACATTTTTTTTTTCTCTTACATTACTAATGAATTTTTTAAAATACGATGTCGTCATTTTTTTTAATATCTCAAAAGAGATCAGTATTTTTTTTTTTTTTTATAAATAACAAAAAAAATAAAGATTTTTTGAGTTTTATATCAGAAACTATTGAAGTTATAGAAAATTTAATTAATTAATAAATTTTAAAGAATACAATTTCAATTCAAATGAGTACCAACAAGGAATACTTATCTCCAAATATAAACAAAAATTTTTTGAAAAAAAAGTGGCGGCTACTAATTTTTTTTTAGGTAAGTCGTCATTTTTATTTTTTTTTCAATCATACTTGAGATGAGTATTTTTTTCTATTTTCTTTTAGTATTTTATTTATTTGTATAGTTTCCAAATTAGAAAATAAAAAAAAAAAAATGAGTTTTATTAAAAAATAAACGATTAAATTGAAAAACAATTCGATTGATAATTGTGAAGAATAAAATTTTCTTTTAAATGAGTACTAGCAAGACATACTTATCTCCAAATATGAAAAAAAAAAATTTTTTGAAAAAAGAAATGACGACTTTTTTATTTAGCATAAAGACCTTGTATCTGGAGGACTGTTTTAACACTGTCGCATCGGTGAGAGAAATGTTAATGGATGAACGGGAAACGAGAGTATAAAAAGTATTTTTATTATTTAACTTAAAAACTTGTAAGGTTTTAAGTATTTAAAATGTGTGTTAGAGTCTTGATAGTGATTTGTTGTATCATATCAGAAATATAAGATACATAGCGATATTGAACGCAGCAGTAGTTGAAAGGAAACAACGCTGAGGCAATCTGATAACTAAAGACTTTTTGATCATGCCTACCCTCAATTTATCTTTATTTTTATTAAATTAATAATTATTCATTTATTAACTTATTTATTACTATAATTAGTATGCAATACTCATTTTATAAATTATTTTTATGAACTTGCAAGGTAAATTGAAATTTTAGTTATAATAACTTTTAGATTAAAATTATTATTATTAATTACTATGACAAAATACTGTAATTTTTTTTTTTCTCAAAGTTGTTTAAAGAAAGGAATTGTGTTATTTAAAACAACAAAATTTAACTTTTGATTTTCTGATTTCTTAAATTTAATTATACATTTCAATTCTTTTTAGAATGTGAGCATATCGTGTTAAGAATCGATTTTCGTTTAAAACGAGTACCCACAATCTTCTACTTAAAATTGTAAAACAAATTTTGAAAATTCTTAGTTTTAAATTTTTGTTAATATTTGAAATTTCAAATATAGAGCTGTAAGTACTTATTTTTAAAGAAATTGAACTTTCTAACGATCCTCGTAAATTATTATATCACAACCTCGTACTGTAATGTAAAAAATAAAAAAAAAAACAATTTTTTTACGGCCAGTTCAAATGAAAATTTTCCATATCTTTCATCATAACTCGAAAAAATAATTCTGATCAATAATTCAGTTGCTGTTTTATTTTTTAGACTTTTTACTAGGTAAAAGATGTAATACCCGATCAGAAATGATTTATAAATATAGATATACGAATACATGGAGCATTCTGGTACTAGTCCCTGATCGGATATTAGGTCTTTTTAACCTTATAATTAAAAAAAAGTTCATCAATAAATTTTTATTATAAGCCGGAAAAAAATTTTCTTAAATTTCAAATAAAAATTTTTTCTAATAATTGATAACAATATATTCATCATAAGTATGTTTTGGAAATTCTCTAATGTTTTTTTTTTTTTTTTGTTATTGAATTAAAAAATAATTTTAAGAGAGGGTTCGAAAAATTTAAAAAACTAGCCCGTTGAGCATGATCAAACACTCTGAGTGTTGTCTAAGCGTGTTGTGCTTTCTTTGTTGGGATCTCAGATAATGCTGGACAGCAGCAGGGAGCTGCTCAACCGCAAACAACGCCCGCGATGCCCGCAGTGACGAAACCAGACCCACCAGATGTACTTCCCAAGGCTAAGTGTTTGGAGGCTTTAGCTCAACTCAGGCATGCCAAGTGGTTTCAGGTTTGAACGATTCTAAAACTAAACTCATCAGTCTTTAAAAAAAAAAAGATAAAAATTAAAATCACGGTTTGATAAATTTATTATTTTTTTTATTAATTTATATAAAGTTCCGTAAAAATAAAAAAAGAAGATACAATAGTTTAATTAATATAAAGAATAGACAAGAGTTAAGTTTTATGAGCAGTCTCAGAACTTCCAGCCTTGGATTAGAATTAAATATATAATTTTTATTAATTAATCATAATTCATTTTAATCAGCATGTCAAGCAGCAGTATGCATACAATATAAATATGATAGTTTTATATCTTATAGAAAATTTTACCATCGAATGAGTACCAACTCTCTATTTATGTGGAAGGAAAAATGATTAAGGGGGATAGCCACTGTGAGGATCGAAAAAATAGGTGATTTTCGGGAATTTTTTTGACTGGGATAATAAAGGAATTTGGGGATCGGGTTATTTTTGTTTTATAAAGTATACATTGAAGATAATTCTCCCAAATATTTATTAAAAAATATCATGCTATTATAAAGTTATAAACATTTTTGTGGATCACCACAATCATTTCCCCCACCACTGTGGCATCTCTAACTCAAAAACGGATTATCTGAAACAAAAAAACCAAGTCGCGTTGTAATCTGTATGCATGTGGTTATCGTTGCACATAGGGGATTTTGAAAATTTGGATTTGAAAAAAAATGGCGACATATTAAAAATTTTTTCGTATTTTTTTCTCATTTTTTTGGATTCAAACAGCCTTAAAAAATCTTAAAAATCAAAATTTTCAAAATCCCCTATGTGCGACTTTAGTCACTGAATAGACGAATACGATAAAAAAAAAAAAGTTGCGAATCGGTTCATATTTATGCAAATTACAGATGCCACCAGTTCAAAAAAAGTAGTTTCGAGAAAAACGCGTTTAAAGTTTTTAGTTAATGCAACGGTCAGTTGACGCGCTGTCGCAAAAATGACTATAACTCGAAAAATATTCGGAATTTTCATATAAAACTCTAGATACATATTTTTGAATATATATACTTTGATTTAATAAAAAAAAAAAAATTTTTTTTTTTTTTAAATTTCACAGTGGCTATCCCCCTTAAATATCATAATATATTTATATTACGTATATTTACTTTTTCAATAAATCAAAAATGACTATCAAGTAAACAATTAAATCTTTTCTGAAACAAGTACCAACAACATTATATTTAAAATGGAAAATAAATTTTGAAAACTTTTTTCATATATTTCGATATTGTACAACTCAATTGCGGAGCAACGAGATGTGTTCTACTAACGCTTACTCGGTCCCAGCTGATTCACTCACGTAAAAAACATTGTTACTCATTCAAATATATTCAACTAGATCAAAATTCGTATTATTTGAAAGATAATTTATTGATAAATAAAACGAACACCATTTTCAATCAAATTTTCAATAATAATAATTGAAAAAAAGAAAAAAGATTTTGGAAAATGAAAAGTGCACGACTCATAATGCTCATTCATTGTGAAATAATAAAATAATAATAAAAAAATGGTGGGAAGCACGAATAAATTTAAAATATTTAAAATTTGTGTGTTTTTTTTTAGTAATTTCTTATAATTATAAAAGAATTTTCTCAAAATATCTCGATTAGTAACAAAAAAAAATATATATGTAAATATAAAAAAAAGCATTGAATTGAAAAAATTCAAGCTTACCAATTAGCAATAATACAAAAAAAAAACAGCTGTACTAGGATGGTTACCCGGAAGCGCCTCTGATGGAATAAATGTACATATAATGTGTAGACATACCACCATTCATGTTAATTTTACATAGATATATATAGATATAGTTATAAAGCCTTTTTTGTTCTTTTATTAATTGTAATTAAACGACACAGAGTTATCTAGCCATTTTCGATAGGGGATCTACAAATCTTTCGAAGAATTAAAAAAAAAAAATTTGTTTCAATTACTGAATTTTTTCGCAAGTTATCGTGTCTACGAATTTCATACTTGACGGATAGGAAATTTTTTTAAACTATTTTGATGTTTTTCCGGTTCTTATTGAACTAAATAAATTTTTGAAAAGTATAGAATTAATCTCCATTAAATTATCTTCAAAATGGTGTGCAACATATCTTAATTCCGTGAATCAACAAAGGTATAATAATTGAAATCGTTGCCGAAGTGAGGCGAAAAAAATTTTTCGATCGTAAAGCACTCTCTGATGCTTCGCATCATGAGTCGTGCAAAAAGTGAAAAAAATCTGAGATGTACGTCAATATTTTGCCATTCGGCCTGTGTCTTGGCATTCAAATCTAATAAATAAATGAATATGTACGGATGTTGGTAAACATAGTAACTTAAAAAATAAACAACTGATTGATTTTAAGGTAGTACTATCGATACCACAAGAGTCAAATGTGTGCTTTGGATAATTTGACTACCGTAGTATTTATATTTGGCAACGTCGCTTAAAAGTAAATGAGATAGGAGTATGCTTAGAGTAACTCTGTTTCACTCAAAATATGAGATCATGCGCAAACATCTATTATACAAGTTATTGGCTTTACATGTTTGTTTACTAAAATTTCTAATTCAAAATTATTAAATAATAAAGAAAAATATTTCATTGAAAAGAAAAGAGTCACAGAATAAAAAGTATAAAAAAAATCTGTAACAAGTAGCATGAACAAATAAATTGAATGAGTAACATGGAAAGTTCACGTGTCCTAACCCTACGACTAACGTCAATAATTTTAGAAAAAATTTTTAATTACTTTGAAACTAAAGAAATAAATATTTAAAAAATGTGTAATATTTAAGTTTATTCGTGCAATATTACATATTTTGTAATATGTTACATTATTTAATAATGCAACTATATTAATAAAAACTATATCGTATGTTTTGTGATAAAAAATGGGTAAAACACTGACATCCCCACATACCGCATTTGATGCATGTTTAAATTTCGCGCGCGTCATAACCTTTTTAGCAGCGTTGCCACATGAAAGTAACATGCCAAATTTCTCTTAATTATTTACTAATTACTTTTATCACGAGCTCTGAAGCTCGTATTTTAATAAACCAGAGTATTCTACACATTTTTTTCTTTCCTTTGATACCACTTTCATTGAAATCTGAACGTCAGATTTTGTGAAATAAAATAAACTATGTGATTTCCCATAAGGATCAATGCTAAAGACAAATATCTTTTAATATTAATATCTTTTTTTCAGTTCTCTGTAGACCTTTAAAAATTGAACTGGTTCATTATCTTATAATAATGTGCCAATATACCAAGTTTCATTAAATTCTGAACGTCAATTCTATAACCGATAGTACTACCTTAAACAATTTGTTTAGCACTTGAATTCTTAAATAGAAAAACCCCTCTGAAAATCACTATCCAAATGCTTTTTGTTTAATTGTGATTCATAGAAACTTGATACTGACAATCCATGAAAAAAATTTATTTGCCATCTTTGGAAGGGGCGATATCTATTGATCACTTTTTACACTCCAATTTTTTTTAAAAATTATTCTATTATTATTATTATTATTATTATTATTATTATTATTATTATTATTATTATTATTATTATTAACAAAAATACGGAAGCTTTTCTTTATTATTAATACTTTTTTTGAATGAGCAAGTTAGTTGTGCACGTTTGGATTTTCCAACTTTTTTCTTTTTTATAATTTTAAATATCGGGTTGTGGGTACTCATTTGTTAGAAAATTTAATTTCTAAATGATCCCCACGAATTTTTCTATTATAATTTCAAACCTCAAAAAAATAAAACTACAAAAAATAGCCATCTGTTATTATTTCCATCTAATTACAATTGGTAATTTTTCCTCCTTTTTGGCTATCGTCCCGATCGGGCCACGTGCCACACAATTGGTAATTTAATAAAACAATTATTGGTACTCGTTTCACTTTAGACTATTCAAATTCAGTGGGACTAAGTTTTTAAATTGGTAGAAAAAAATTTTCATTTATGATAAAAATTTTTTTAATAAAATTTTTCCATCAATTATATTCTTACATCTGCTAGCTTTCTGCTTTATATCCAGAATAATAGATATATAGACAAAAAAGTTATAATTTCAGTAAATTAGTTAGCTGAAGTAAAAAGAAATGACAAAAATTTTTTTTTTGATTTTCAAGAGTAATAAACGATGATATTAATTAATTATTCTGGATTTATCAGTACAGACAATTATATATATTAATATGTATAAACAGCCTACGTCTGTTCTACGTCTGTCTAAAAATGAATTTAGTGCAAAATCAAATTTAAATTAAAAAATTATATTAAAGTTTTATAAGTTTATTACTTATTTAATTAATAATCACTCTTATTTTGATAAATAAATGCACTTATCAAACATTCAAAGACAGACAAGCACAAACACAGTCATAAAAAATATCGGGTGTTTTTTTTTTTTTTTTTTACTGATTATTACTAATTACATTGTAGGGTTAGTTTACTACTCAATTTCAAATCTGAAAAATTATATGAAAAATATATAAACACCCGGTAATGATTTGATATCATGGGCTACAACAATAATAATAATGACTATAAATAAAACTATTAAAAAATAACGAGGCTGGAAGGACAGCTAAAGCCCACCACAAAGCAAACATTTAATAAAGTTTAATTATTATGAGGTTATTAAGGAGTTTTATTTATTTATTATTTGAATTTCAATTATTATTTGTTATTTATTTATTTTAGTCATTAATTGCTGTTTATTTATTTATTAATAATTTTATGTGTGTTATACACAGGCTCGAGCATCATCACTGCAGAACTGCGTTATTATTATACGTATTATGCGCGATCTTTGTAATCGTGTACCGACATGGGGACCACTTAATCCATGGGTAATTAAAGTTATTATTATTATCTTTTTTTTAGTGTTAACTAAAAATTTTCACGCCGGCTGTGCTGAGCGTCATTTGATTTCCGGCACTATAACTTCTTTTTTTTTTTTTATAAAAATAATTTTTTTTTCGAAATCTGAATAATAAAACAAGTTAAAGAATCTTCAAACTGGATGACTCTGCAGGCCAACCCTAAAATTTCCCGTTGTTTCCAAGCTCAAAGATTTCAAAAATTTTATAGGTAATTTATGAGTTCCTATAGAGCTTATATTCTTTAAGACTAAAAAAAAAAAAAAATATATGTAGGTAAAAACAATTTAATTTTCGTCGTATAATATATTTAGAACGAATCAATCGATTTGAACTTACTTCAAAACGTCGAGATCTGATAAAGACGAGATGTTCAAAAATCGTACCGAAACTGATAATTTTCATAGCGAAAAGTTGAAAAAATCTTTTAAAAATGAATTAACTAATTCTTCAAATTTTGTATTTATATAGCCAAATCTTCGTGCATAAAATATGTATTGGTCTTTGCAGTTAAGGCTGACGAAAAAAAATCCTATGTATTAGTACAGAAAATAGGTCACCGTGTAATATTTTTTTGATATAAGAATAGTAACGACAAAATCATAGAACCAAGTATCAAAACTATAAGAAACATGGTTGAGATTATAATTTCTTGATTTCCTGCTATGAAAATCAACGATTTTCGAAAAAATCGGGAAGTTATTGTTTTCACCCTGATTTTCATAAATCGAGTTATTGTCGGATGTCGACGTTTTAACGTCCTAGGAAGCTATTCTAACTGTTTTCTGTGTGTGTGTGTGTGTGTGTGCGCGCGCGCGCGCGTGTGTGTGTGTGTGTGTGTGTGTGTGTGTGTGTGTGTGAATAATCCGAGTGAGATGGTTTTGCGGCCATCGAAAGAGATTGTCAACTATCAACTTTCCTGTAAATTTCAAATTATTCGATCGAAGAGACTTTAAAATAATTAAGAAGTGTAAAATACAAATCGGACTATCAGTTGATCCTGCAGGCCAGCCCCAAAACTTCCCGCTGTTTTCGAGCTCGTTGAGCTCGAAAATACTTCTGTATGCCGTTGTTTTCGAAAAAAAAAAATCTGGGCATCGGTTGACCCTGCGGGCCAGCCCCAAAACTTCCCGCTGTTTTCGAGCTCAAAGAGCTCGAAAACATCGTTGTAAATACATTTTCGAGCTCTTCGAGCTCAAAAATACTTTTGCATGCCATTAATTTCGAAAAAAACAGTTTTTAGCATTTTTTTCTCCTGCAATAACTCTCAAACAAATTATCCGATTTTTAAGTTTGAGGTGGCAATTGACGTGTTTTAATAGATTCTAAAGCTCATTAGATTTTCAGATTTTTTGGTTGAGTCGTTTCAAAGATATTCGCAAAAAACTGTTTTTTCCTATTTCTTTCTCCAACGATAACTCTCGAACGAATTATGCGATTTTGATGTTTGAGGTGGCAATCGACGCGTTTTATTACGTTCTAGAGCTGATTAGATTTTGAAGTTGATCGTATAAGTCGTTTCTGAGAAATCAATAAAAAACTAAAAAAAAAAAATTTTTTTTTTCGTAATTGGCCAATATCTTCGAGTCTACTTGGTCAAATGATCTGAAATTTTCAGAAAAGTTGATGGCCAAAAAGCTCTTTCGATTGCCGCCTTAACCATCCAAATCGGTTTCTTAGTTAAAAAGTTATAAAGAGTTTACATACATACACACACACACACACACACACACACACACACACACACACACACACACACACACACACACATACAGACACTCGGACATCATTCTAAAAATAGTCAGAATAGCTTTCCAGGACCTCAAAACGTCGACATCTGATGAAAACTCGATTTTCGAAAATCGGGGTGAAAACAATAACTTCCCGAGATTTTCGAAAATCATCGATTTTCTAAGCGGGAAGTTAAAAAAAACGTCTTATACCATTTTTTCTCCAACGATATCTCTCAAACGAATTGACCGATTGAAGCGGTTGAAGTAGCATTCGACGAGACTTATGAAGTTTTAGAGCTGATCAGATTTTAAAATTGATTTATGTAGTCGTTTTTGAGAAATTTCAAAAATACTAAAAAAAAATTTTTTTTAATTTTTTCGACAACGGTTTCTCTTGAACGAATGGACTGATTTTGGTGGTTGAGGTGGCATTCGACGCGGCTTATGAAGTTTCAGAGCCCAGTTAATTTTGGAATCAATCCACTAAGCAAATTAAAAGTTATTAAAAAAAAAACTTGTTGAAAAAATTTTATTTTTGGAATATTTCCGAACGCAACCTACCGATAAATACAATTTTTCTCAGCTTTTAGATACCAACAAGCCGCGTCAAATAATACCTTGACGATCAAAATCGGTTCATCCATTCAAAAGTTACAGATATTTACATACGTACGTACATATATACTGTTGAAAATTTCTATGGTAATTTGACAAAAAATGCGTTGGAAGTCAATTGCCAATGCAGTTTTGTAATTCAATAAAACAGGCGTTATAATTTTACGAAACATTTTTACTATTTTTGTTTTGAAAAAATATAAAACAAAAGTATTAATGTTACTAAACAGTTAATAAAATCAGGCTTGTCAATTTCACATGACGAATGTTGTAATTTTCAAAAATAACTCAATTGGAAATAATTTGTAAAATCAACATGTGTAGCTGTTTTACTACAAAACTTTCAAGAGATCATACGTGTTTTAAAATTGCAATGCTTACTGTTAAAAATATCTATCGTAATTTTACAAAACATTTTCCTCTGCATTTGTCTTGGAATATTACAAAGTAGTTATAGAAATATTACAAAACGCTTTTCGAGAGTTAGTCTATTATATTACATTGTAAGTTTTGTAATTATACAAAACGTATGAAGTTCTGTTAGGTAAATGATATAAAACAGTTTAGTAATTTTACAAATATTGAAAAACAAAAAAACTTTTTTTTTTTTTTTTTAATTTCATGTCCAATCATTTTTGCGATGCTGGAAATATTTGATATGTGATATTGAATTTTCTAATCGAATCAGAAACTTTTAATTCAGAGAAAAAACGCTAAGTTTATTAATAACCGCACACGGATTAGTAGGATTCGAACTCGGGATCCTACGTACGAAAGACCGCCGCTTTAACGACTAGGCTACACAACCGATAGTGACTGCTGAATTTAATTGTACACTACATAGGATTTTTTTATCTTTTTAGGAGTGTTTTTTAAGATTTTCTAAGATTTTTTATTTCAAAATGTACTAGGTCAAAAGAAAAACATTTAAATACGATTTAATGGAACTAATTGTAAAGAAAAGAATTATTACTGCTAAATATATTATATATTTGAAAAAACTTGAGTATCATATATTAGTTATAATCATTGAAGGATATTCGAAAAATTCCAAATTTTTAAGTGATTTTCAACGTGCTGTAACTTGGAGGAAAATGGTCGTACAGTGAAAATGAAAAAACCAAATTGTAGTTTCAAGTGTCTAAGTCTCCGATCTGGTCTTGAAAAATTTTTATCATGCATGATTCCGGAGTGATAAAAAAAACCACCACAAAAAAAAAATTTCGAAATTTTTGCTCGTCTTAAAAAAGGTCTATGAGCTTCAATAAGTTGTTTTTGATAATCTATCCTTGAACCTCTTTTGATTAATTTAATTTGCCGGCCTTAAAAAGTCCCTACGACTATTTCGCGCGGATTCATCATTGATCAAAGCGAAAAAGTCCATTTTGAATTTGACAGTCAATAATTCAGGACATTGAAAATATAAAATCTTTATAGCCAAGAAAATCTAAATCAAGACCAAATTTTCTTGAAGTAAGATAATTGTCATTCTACAGAAATAAATTATTGGCTAAAGAAAATATTTCTTAAGTCAATATAAATTTTCTATCAGTGCATACATCAGTTTTAAGCTTTGAACGCGTTTTCTCTTAAGTCAACATGCTGTTTCGTAAAATTAGGACTCTTGTATAATAATTGAAAAATTCACAATAGAATTACAATACACTTTGCAATTCTACAATAAAATTCGTGAAAAAAAATTAAAATTTGTGGAATTTCAATGACTTCATTGTAATGTTGATTACAATATTTTTTTTTAATTTTACTTAGGATTGTAGTAAATTGAATTACAAACATTGTTGGTAAATTTTGAACAATTTCTATTTAAAATCAACGTACTGTTTTGTAAAATTACAGCTCGTGTGTAATAAATAAAAATTCATAGCGAAATTACAATACACTCTGTAATTCTACTATAGAATTTGTAAAAAAATAATTAAGGTTTGTAAAATTTGAATGATTTTACTGCAATATAAATTATAATATTTATTTCTAATTTTAATAAGGATTATTGCACATTCTTTGTAAACTTTTATCGCTTGTTACACACATTCAACTTTGTTGAATACAAAACAATTTTATCAATGTACTGTTTTGTAAAATTACAACTTGTGTACGATTTATACACAGAGATGGTAAAATTACAACTCATATTAGTAGTTTTCCAAGAATATCATGCAAGATCACTCAAATTGTGTTATAATTTTGTATTGACATATATTGGTTTGTATTTTTACCATACCATTACTTTGTAAAACTCATGTAATTTTTAAAAAATTTTTAACAGTGTACAACTTGAAAATTTTTTATTCTATTTTGAGTTGCATGAAATTTTTTCAAGTACCATAATTTTATTCAATACAAAATACTATAGCCAAAAACAGGCCGATTCAACTGTTGGCCAAATTTCGGCCTGTTTTTGGCCAAAGATTTTTACTTACGATAATTTTATTGAAAAAAATATATTCTGGCCAAAAAAAGGCCGATTCATTTGTCGGTCAGTTTTCAGCCTTTTCAAGAAGAATGAAAATTTTGTTGCGTGATTTCGGCCAAATTAAGCTTTTTCGGCCAAATATTTTCACCTGGATGTTCTTATGTTTTATTTGAAAAAGAAAAGAGCGATCGATAATCGATCAGATTTATTGAAATAAAATTTGAAAATAAATCATAGTTTTTATCATCAAAATTATAATATATAGCTAAAAACCTTCTTTAAATTACGCAGAAGTGTATGGTGCAAATTTCGTATCAAAACATTCAGTAGTTTTTGCGTGATTGGTGTTCGAAAAAAACATCTATCATTCTATAGATCTAGATATAAATTAATAGAATACTCAATCGACTTATTATTGGGCTAAAATTATTCTCTAATTAATTGTCGTTGTATTAGTATACAATTTGACCCATTTTAGTGTAGTCAAAAAATGTAGAGATAATTTGAGATGAGTGAATGAGTTGAATATAATAAATCGATCATAAAACAAAGATTTTTGAAATAAAATCAAACATGCTGCTGTTTTTAATACACTTTTATGATATCTTGAAGATATTTTTATGCTACTTGTTGATAATTAAATAAGTTATTGAAAAATTTTAAAGTTTTAGTTTTTAAATTTTGCGCTTTTTTAAAGTTCTATTTTAAACTACTTAATTTTTTTATCTATAAGATTTTTGAGCTAAAGATCATTGTTAGTTATATTAATGGTAAATTTCTACTGGTCTCAATAAAAGAAGAACCCCCCCCCCCCCCCATATCATAAACCTTAAATAATTAACAAATATGATGAAACCGATGACGAGTCTGAGTGTGTCTCAGTAGTTACTAATTGATATATCAATCAAGTTTTTTGATTTTTATTGTTATTGGTAACAATATTAAGACACTACGTCGATGAATTGGTAGCCTGATTTTTTTTTTGTTAAGTTTTTAAAAATTTTGATTTGAATAAAAAAAAAATTAATGAATAAAAAAATCGTTATTATTTTTTTTTTAGGCACTGGAACTGCTCACTGAGAAAGTTATTAATACAGCTGGTTGTCCTTTAAGTCTTGGAGAAGCTTTACGTCGTTTACTTGAATGTGTTGCTGGTGGTATTTTACTACCAGGTTCTCCGGGTAATTTAGATAATTTATCGATTTTAGAAACTGTAAAGTTCAAAAAAATAAAAATAATCAAAATAAATTAATTTGTTGATAATGATAAAAAAAAATTATTTTATTACGTCAAATTAATAAAGAATTTTAATTTTTATGGAATGAGTATTTACAAACCTATATTGAAATTTTCAAAAAAAAACTTCGAATTTCGAATATAGGCTTGTAGGTAGTCATTTTACAGACAATTTAAATCTTTATCAATTTTAATCAATTATTAAATTATTTTTTATATTTAATGTATTGTATTATAGGAATAGCAGATCCGTGTGAGAAAGAGCCAACGGATGCAATAGGCAACATGACAGCTCAACAACGTGAAGATATAACAGCCTCAGCTCAACACGCGTTACGTTTAGTTGCATTCCGTCAAATTCACAAAGTACTTGGTATGGAGCAACTACCGCCGCCAAAACATAAAGGACGTTTTCCTCGAAAACGCAGACGTGACAACAGTAACGGTGAAGGTAACGACTGTGAGGCTTCGAAAAAAGATAAAAAGGCCGAAGAAACTAAAATGGAAACAGATTCGAAGTAATTTATTACTTGAGTACGATAATTCATTAAAATACACTACTTCAATAATAATAACAATAATAAAAAATATTACAAGTAAATAACTCATTTAATATGTTTACTATCGATTAACTTGACTCGCCAACAATTAACTTATTAATTGAAATTTAACATTTCACTTGTTGAAAATTGACTTTAATTGAATATATTATTTATTAATAATATATCAATTTGATTAAAAAAATAGAAAAAAATCAGTTGCATTTTTGTGTGAAGAGCAAAATTTCCGTATAAACACGTATCTACGAGGCGATATTTGAATTTAAGAAAAAGAAATTGCTGATATTTAATATTAGGAATTTTAATTTAAAAAGACATTGTCAATTTGTAGTCATACTGTTAAGAATGATCAAAAGTAAGAAAAAAAAAATTATTAATAACTATATTAATGGACTTAATTAATTGATTAATAAAAAAAATAGTAGTATTGAATCTTGTGCACGTGTGTTTAGTAATAGATATTTAATAATTACTAAATAATAATGAAATAATTTTAATCAAATACGTAAATACGGAAAGTCCGCAAATGAACTAAAAGTTTTTTTAAAATGATTTACTAACGAAGGAGAATCTTTTATGATTATTTATGTAATAAATGTAGTAATTTGAATTGTTTATTATAATTATAATTATCTGAGATGATTGATGAGTAATCAACTTGCTTGAGAAAGTTAGAAATAAAACAAGGCGAGTTTTAAGTTTAGTTTATTGATTAAAATTGAGATCATTGTCGTTACAAGTATCTTATGTATTCTTAAATCTTATAATTTAATTAATAAAGATAATAAAAATTTATAAAATTTTTGTTTATTGATTCACGTCTTAATTATAAGATTTATTTGACAATTTATTGTTATTAGTATATTTCATAGAAATCTATCTGTTGCATTTGTCCTCATGATGGAATTTTCAAAGGATTTCACCATATTCTATCATAATTCATCGCGTAGGTTCCAAAAATACCACTCGTTGAAAAATGTATATATATATATATATATTACAACGTGCCTTGTTGCGGCGATAGCGCTTACAATTCTAAACGGATCCTAAAGAAACAAGGCACACTTGTTGTATGAATGATTAGTTAAGTTCAAAGATGAGCGAAATCCGTCAATTAGTTTAGAAATGGTGACGATTTGAAATTTTCTAATTGACGAAAAACGCTACTTCCGGCGCTTTTTTCTTACATAACTTTCTAATGAAAACATTTAGCATTATTGGGTAAAAAGGATGTCATAGCTGATGAAATGAGGTATATTTTCCTTTCTTTTTATTTTTTAGTTTACGATAGTTTTTCGAATTTTCACAAAGGTTCAAAGTTATACATGATTGATTTTTGTGTTATGATAAAAATGTCATTATAAAATTTTTGAAAGTTTTTAACAGATGATTATGAAATTTTATATACTTATTCTTTAGGCAATTATCTTGATCAAATTAACAAATGTAAAAAGTCGGTTGAGTATTTATAGGAAGAGATGGCAACTTAAATTTTAAAATCATTTTGTTGCTGGTGGTTTTTAAGCTTGAAATTCATTAAAAATGTCAAAAAAAATTTATTTCGAATTCAATTTTATCTTGAAACTTAAAAATGAAGAAATAATGAGAAATCTACTTCCATATTAGATGCCGAATAGCCTTTTTGTTTTAATAATTTAATTTGGCTTATGATTTCATGATAATTCATCATATGATTACGGCAGACGATTTCTGTCCCGTATTCTCTACGTTCACGATCGGTTTCCACCTACGATACGTACGGACCAAGTATCTACACTCGCTTATGCATGTGAATAGGACCAAACATATATATCTAGTCTTTAGCCCTTGATAAAATCCTCGCATCCCCTTGAGTAACGTAGATATTATATATTCCCTCAGTTCAATGTGAACATCCACAGCAGTTACTTCCCACCAAGAAAAGCTTTGATGACAGACTTTTCACACTCTGCTTTTGGTATATATGGATTAACTACATGTACCGAAAGCTCTGTGAATTGGTCTGGCAAGCCCAGCCGAGCGTTAAGCTTGTAAATGAGTAAACATATTTAAAGGCGTAGGGAATGATAATTTTGATCGCAGTTAACAAATTATAACATAGAAGTAATATAGTTTATATATGGTACATTGTGTATATGCTGACCGTGGTGGTCTAAATTTTATTACTTGGTTCTATAACTAAATAATAAAAAATAAAAAAGGGTTAACATAATTTATGTCGTTAATAAATGTCAGCACGAGTTCGTCAGCATATGATTAAGATAAGTTATCGTTGATTCACTGCGTAGGACATTTGCTGACCAACTCTGATGATGGTAATGACAAATAACTAAAAAATGAAGAAAAATTGATATTAAAAAAACCTTTTATAATCGTTTATAGTCTACTTGCCCTAGTACTAAACTTTGTGGTGAAAAATTTCCAGAGTAAAAAAAAAATTGAATAAAATAGAGAAAAATCTGGTGAATCTTCCCATACAAAAACCTTGCAAAAAAAGTTGTAATTTTTTTTGTTATTAACAAAAACGTTTTGCAAGTAGCCTCAGTCGACTTTAACGGAATACTGAATAAAGGTTTTTCTCACGCAGTTAATTAAATGTACAAAATAAAATAATTCAATCTTTTCGGAATCGTTTGCTCACAAAGTTTATACGAAAATGTTAATTATTAATTATGAAAATAATTATTTAATTTTATCAAAACACAAAAAAATACTATTCTAACAGCTGATTTATGTACCGATATGGTCTGCGCATATCCGTAGCGGGGAGAAGTTGCGCGCGTTACCATGAGTTATTTAAAATTCCGATTTTAAATAATTAGGACATTGTAAAAAAATTTTTTCATTAATTAATTGAATTTAAGGTAAAAACCCCTATACCCGCTCAGTACCTATAGTCGCTCACTTTGACTGTTTAAGGCTTTTTTTTTATAATTTCTATAAAAAAAAATTACAACTAAAAATATTATTATTGATAAATAATTATTTGTGAATCTAAATATATTAAAATATCATGTATCAAATTATTTTATAATATATTATAAATTTAAATTAAATGACTGTTTTCAAAATCGCGCTCAGCCGGGCATTTTTTACTTTAACGTTCATTCGTTAGATTAAATTGAGGTTACATCAAATTTGTGAAGAATTGTTATAACTATATCTTATTAAATACATTTTTAAAATTCATGAAATTTTATATTATGAAAGAATAAAGTAATAGAATTTCAAAATTATTTTCCAAATTAATAAATTGATCATATTTTAATTGATATTGTCTTTGAGCGACTATAGGGCCATGTGTTGATCGAGTAAAGGTACATCGCAACTTTTAGTGAGCGACTATAAGTACACTCAAGGACCTTATTTAAAAAATTAATACAAATTAATTATTAACAATATTCTTCAAACTTAAATTTTATTCTAATACTTAAAACTATCCCGATGAAAAAAGTTTTTGTCTAATTATATATGATTATATATGTTCATATATATAATCATATATGATTATATATCATCATATATGAAGTTATATATAATCATGCATGATTATATATGGGGTCATATATAATTATATATAATTATATATGACCCCATGCATAATTAGATCTGATCATACCTGGCTGTTATTAGCCCATATATAAGTCTATATATGATCAGATCTAATTATATATAAGTCTATATATAATCAGATCTGATCAGATCTGATTATATATGAGTCTATATATAATTAGATATATTCATACTTGGCTGGTATAACTCCATATATAACCATATATAAGTCTATATATGATCAGATCTAATTATATATGACTCTATATATAATTAGACATGATAATACTTGGCTGTCAACTCCATTTACTACCATATATAAGTCTATATATGATCAGATCTAATTATATATAAGTCTATACATAATTAGATCTGATTAGACATGACTGATACAAATCCATATATAATTAGATCTGATCAGACATGGCTAATATAAATTCATGTATGGTCGTGCATAAGTTTATATATGATTGGATCTGATCAGACATGACTGATATAAAGTTATATGTAGTTATATATATATATATATATATATATATATATATATATATATATATATATATATATATATATTACATAATATGACAATTTTTTAATATAAATGTTATTAAATTTTTATTTTGTCAACTATCAAATAAACTTAAATCCCCAATACTTAAAAAATGTTCAAAGGTTTCGGCAGCAATTTAAAAGTATTAATCGATATCGATTTATATACGAATATTTATAAGTTTATAGATAAATAGATTTGATTATATGTATCTAATGAATTCTATTGTCATTTATGTACAAAATCAAATTCATTATTAGGTGCATTATTTACGTATGATGTATTGACTTGATTATTTGAGTCAAGTAATGCCATAAACTTTCCTTTATTGTAAGTTCATAACAGACTAGAGGATCAGACTACAATCCAGCGATCACTAAAGTTAAGCAGCATCGGCGTAGGTCATTGATTGGATGGGTGACCTCGTAGTAAAGTGGTGGTCAACGAATAGTAATTTTTTTTTTTTTTTTTTTATTTAAATTTAATCAATATTTATATTGATGAAAACAATAAATCCTAATTAAATTACTTAATTAATAATTTAAAGGTATTCGAAATGAGATTCTAAAAATGACTATATTCATTCATGCATGATCATGTATAAACAGATCTGATTATATATAATTAGACCTGGCCAATTTTTGGATCCAATCATATATAGATGATTATGCATAATTATATATGATTAGACAAAAACTTTTTTCATCGGGTATAGAAAATAACGATAAAAAAAAATATGGTTTTTCATTTTATTTAATAATTTATATTGAGTGATTTAATCTCACACCAATGAAAAGTGAGCGGGTATAGGGGCTTTCACCTTATAATATTAAAATAAATAATTGCCTAAAACAAAATTACTTACGCGCTTGAAATTTCTAATATCAAAAGTGAATTTAAAAGTATTTAAATTTTATGATTCTGAATCACTCCAAATACTTCATAATCGCTGAGGTGATTTAAAAGTATTCAAATTTCGAAATTTTAAATCTTTTCAAATACTTTTAAATACCGTACAAGGATTTAATTTGATTCGTAAAAATTTGAAATTTTTGAATCGCTTCTAATTGCTTTTAATTTGAACTTATCAATAAATATTATTTTACCTGTTCGTCCTGACGTAAATGCTCTGGAAAAATAAGGATTCAGTCACCCGATTCCTGTCCAACCGTAGATTCCATTCAACAACGGCAGATGAATATTTAATAATGAATTGGTTAGTTCTGAAAACTATTTTTAAAATTACTTTATAAGTTATCATTATATTTTCTTAGTTGTTATTATTATTATTATTATTTTTTTTTTTAACCTATACCAATTAAAAATAGAGCGAGATAGTTATATGTATGGAGGGTAGAGGTACTCTAGGTACTCGAGGTACCTCTACCCTCCATAGTTATATGATCCATGATATTTCTATCTCCTTCTATCATCAATATCATTTGAAAACTACTTTATCATCAACTCCGTACAATTACGACGGCCAGTACTAATTCTCGACAGATGAACACAAACAAGCTGCCATCTATAATTTTATATTTTATAAGCAATTATTTATTTTAAGGAGGCTCATCGGATAATCACTTTTCTTAACATATCTTTCAATTTTTACACACAAATACTTTGAAGTGTCCTGTATACGTAGGAATTTTTTAAAATAGTCTTTGCGGTACTAAATTTCGAAATAATAACAATTAAAAATCGTACATATAACATGCATTCCCTATGTTGACCGTAGTTAGAGCGAGCATTTTATTAAATAACAATCATACTTTTCTTACAACATTTTTTTAAAAGCTGAAAATTATTAATTCAATTTATAACAAGTAATTTTTTTTTTAATAAAAACATAAACGAGCGGTATCATTTTTTTGTTATTAATTTTTAACGTTTGTTACTTTTAATGATTTTCAAGCTTTCTCCCATAAACTGACGAGTGAGAGATAGTGACTTGGCAACGTTGCAGTGCGCAGGAAGTTTAAAACACAGTAGAAGCCCAACAGATTTAAATAATTACAAATTATTTTTTAAATTTAGTCGCGAAGTCATTATTATTTATTATTTATTATTTGTTGTCTCGAACTATGTATAATCTTGAAATTATTCAAAACACTTTTTACAACACATGCTCATGGGGAAAAATATTCTAAGTTCAAATGCAATGTAGCCAAGTCTGAGAAAAGACGGGTGCCACGACCTGTGCCCAAGGCTTGCAGGCGAACCGTCAAAAGTAAAAATTTCAGAAGTATACCAACTTCAGAAACTCATAGTTACGAATGTACAAAATAAAGACGGTTCATAATTCAGAATGACGAATTATCACCTTGTCAAAAACATCGATTTTCTAATCTTCATATCAACACATACTCAGAATTTACAATATTCATTCTTTCGTACTAAAGAATTGACAATATTTAGAAGGACAATATTTCAGAAATCCAATACTTCCGAAATATTCAAACTACGAACGCCAATTCTTCAGGCTGCCCCTGACGTCCTCCCGTGGAAAATTGGCTGTAATGCAATTTATATGAAAAAAATTTATTAAACTAGTTAATAATTAGAAGTCAAAAGATAAAAATAAATTTCAGTTTAAATCAATTTTTGTTCATGCGTTTTTCAGTTAATAAAGTAGTTACCCTGATAGTACGAGTTGCTCGTCAGAAAAGTTGACGGCACTAGTTGCGCGCCATTTGTCGACATCTTGTCGACAACTGTCAGCTTGTGCAAGTGTTGCCGACGACTTGGCTACGAGTTGCTCAGCATCTTGTCGACAATCTACTGCTGCAACCTGACGACAAGATGCTGAGCAACTTGTGGCCAAGTTGTTGGCAGCATTTGCACGAGCTGAAGGTTGTCGACAGGTTGTCGACAAGTTGCTCGGAAAGTTGCCGTCAACTCATGGAAATGCTGACTGTTGCGGCCAACCTGCCGACATATTGCGGCAGTAGATTGTCGACAAGCTACGGGCAACTTGGCTATCAGGGTAGTTAGAAAAAAAAGTGAGGAGTGGAAATTCGTACGAAAGTACATTTGTTCGAAAAAAAAACTATGGTACAGGTATGTTACCCAGTGAAAAGTAACTAGATGCTGTTGTCGATAATGTAGATTTCACAAAAAATATGTCAGTAAAACAGTGAACTACTTACAAAACAGAATTTAATTTTTAAATTCAAATATTGTATATTTAAATATTTATATCTTTAAAATTTTTTTAATTATCGGATCGTTAGTTTTTATTATAATTTTTTAATTTATTATTAATGTGATTTTATTTTACTGTTAATATTGGTTTTGATAATAACTAAACAATAAAAAAATGGTAACTCAACATGTATTTTTCTTCAAACTTTATTAACTTAAATAATTTATTACAAAACTCATATATATGTTGTAATATTATTATTATTATTATATAAGAAAAAATTTTTTTTAAAGTTTGCATAAGGTGCATGAAATTATTTATCTAGAACAAATATAAAGTTCTCATTATCATCTTCATTTATTGTTACATATAAATTGCCATTTATTGCAACTAAAAAAAAAAAAAAATTATTTTTAAAGGTAACATAAGTTTGATAAATATTTTGACAGTCATAAAGTTTAATTTTTATAATATTATTTAAAATGATTATTTTCACTTACTATGTTTTTTCACTACGGCGTTTATAAAATTATCAACTTCATCTCCTTGACTAATAACGTTATCATCGTCAAATATTTTAATCATTTGACTCGCACATTGAAGAAAACGTTTGAAATCAAAAATGTTGTTCCTGTATAACTCCCATGCTCTATTGAGAACTTCTTTTCGAATAATATATTTAATCCGTTGAATTTGTCGAACTGGCCGAGACATTATTAAAGAATTCAGTTCAGTTTTCATTTTTTCATATTGTCTTACTAGGTGTTCTATAGGTAGAAAAAACGAACTATTATATTTAGAGGAAATAAAATTATGAGTTAATTGTATATAGATAATAATGACATGAATTTAGTACAATAAATGTAAAAATGAAGGTAAAAGACGAATTTCGCATATTTCACCTGTAAATTGCCAAATTCGTGGGTGAATACCGAATTGCAATTTTAAACATCGGTTGTATGCTTCCAGGTAATTATTAGTTTTATTAATAAAACCAAACACAGAGAAGTGGATTGGTTTTATGCAGTTTATCCAGTATGATTTATAATACTCCAGAAATTTTTGAAAAGTCGGGATAAATGCATTGTGCGTTGCAATTAACCAGTCAAATGCATTTTCAATCTCATTCGCAGGGAGTAATGCTAGAGCAACTATTTTTTTTAAAAAGTCTTTCCCATCATCCCAATTTTTCAAAATCTTAAGCAATCCTAACTTTTCTGCTTTTTTTATCAGAGCCTGAAATTCATAAAAATTATGTGGAGTTTTTAGTAGGAAAATTCACCGTCTAAATTGTTCTAAATAATAACTTCATATTATAATAATCAGTAATATATTTACTTGTATATAATGAAAATAACAACCCTTTATCATTGCGGTGGGATAATATCTTCGAAATACATTTCGTAGGCCGATTTCAAAATCAGTAGTTACTGATAATACTTGAAGATTTGGTGTAGATTGTTTAAAATAATTAATTACTGCAGCATAGCAAGCCATTGTTTTGTGCGACATTAAGCTCCAAGCCACCGGGAGTACCTGACATCCGGAAAGTATTGAATAATAAAAATAAATAATCAATTAAAAAAGTTTGCCAAAAAAAAAAAAATAAATAACATAAAAGTGACTACAAAATTTCTTAAATTCTTAAAGTTTTCAATATTGAATATCGAAAATTCCCTGACACTGTATGTTACTTTTAGATTATTTGTAAAAACATAGGAAAAGAAAAATAATTCTTCAAGTAAATAATTTGTTATTTAGTAAATATTTTTTTATCACTTGCGTATATTTATAGTTAATTCTTTGATAGATAATTTAAAAAATTTTTACTACCTACAATAACTCAAAACAAAACTCTTAAAAATAGCATTAATAATTTATATATCAAAACTGAACGATGTTATACTACAACTTGGACATAAGTCGATTTATTTGTACAGTTCTTAAATATTAAATTTGAAAAATATCATTAATTTTTAATTTAATCAGAACAAAAATTTATTTTGAATGTTTATTAAGAAATTTTTGTATTTTAATACTTAATATAACTATCATTAATTTTGTAAATTCCGAAGTTTCTTTTAATTGTAAATTGCATGTAACAATTTACACGAGAAAATTAATATTCTCTGACATTGCCAAATTGTCCAGTAATATGGCCATTAAGAATATGTTATTCAATTAATGTGAAACTTACAGAATCATCGAACGATGCCATTATAGTGAAAAATTGATATATTTTATTTTTAGGCTCTTGTGGGCATATTTTGTATGTTGCATCAGCATATAGGTGAACATTTTGAAAATTTTGTAGCAAATTCACATCAATAAATACAGTTGCTACTGATCCATCAGTTCCTCTAACATTAATAACAATTAAATTACTATTAGTAGGAATAAAAACTTCCTCCAACAATCAGAATTCAATCGCTCAACATACTCTTCAAGCGTCTTAGGAACTGGTGGACGGTTATTTTTACGCCACGTTTGCATAGTTTTTACAATACTAATATAGGGTATTAGTGCTGCTGCATAAGCGTGCCTATGAAAAAATAATATAGTTACAAAATTTGATTTAAAAAATTTCAATACTATCGATAGTTTTTAATAAATATAATTTACATAAGTCAAAGAAATTTTTTCAAGTATTCATACCTGATACTTATATCGTCATATATTAAACGTAGATCACGGTAGCTTGAAATTACTGCTCTATAAAGATCACGTTTAAACGTATAAATAACATGATCATTGAAATTTCTTGCATGTTTATGATTTGTTGTTAACAGAACTCTTGACCCTTCAGTATTTAATATTCCTCGAGCTGGACATTTTTTACTTATCCTATCATGACATTCAACATATCTATAAATAAGATAATTTAATATAATATTAAAAAAAAAATTTATTGATTCAAATTGTTATGATATATTTAACAAATTAATTGATAATGTTGAACAAACTTTTGTCAATTGTACACTTTATTTGCAATCATGTATATAATTATTTATTTATATATATTAGATAAAAAATTATTCTTTGGATAACATTAATAACTGAAATTGATATAATTCTTAACTCTAAAAAATTTAAACTTTTTCTAGGTTACATAACAAGGTAAGCAATATAATATTAATTTTTTGTAATTGAATAAAATAAATTAAACTTACATAGTACAGTTGTCATCTGATATTTTTGAACGTGAGTAGCAGAATCCATCAAAAAATATTGGTTCATCCGTTTTATGTTTGTTTGGACCGAATTGAAACATTTTTATGGTAATTTCAGATCATAAATATAAAAAATAGAAAGACTGTTTGCAATTATTAATATAAAGATAATAAATATTAAACGTATCATACGGAATCTCTTCTCTCTATTCGGGTTGCTTCAAATTGCGGGACCGTCAATGACAAAATTTTCACGAGTAAACAAGAAAACAAGGTAGGATACTGTATTACCGACAAATATAATAACGCAATTAGTGTATATGTAAATATTTTATACTTTAATTAAAAATTTATTAGACTTAATTTTTATAAGTGTAAGTTACAGTTCCACATTTGAAAAAAAAAAAAAGTTGCTGTATTAAGCTACTTAATATTTATTTACATTTTTAAATTAATATTGAAAGATGAAAAACTTTTTTTTAGGATTGTACTTAATTCGTTAAAAATTTCAAATAAGTTATATTACTACACAACGAGTGTGAATGTAGTAGACAAACAAATTTAAAATTAGAAATAAATAGGGTAAATAATTAATAAAATAATATTTATAAAAATATACACTTATTAATTTCAAAATTTTCTTAAACCTTATTTTTTTTTAATTTAATTTTATTAATTATTTACTTGATTTATCAATAATTTAAAATTTGTCTGTCTGCTACATTCACACTCATTACTACACAACGTAAGAAATGCCGATTTACTTTTGTTTTTCGTGGATATTTGCGTATGTTCTCAGTATCATTGTATTCCAGAGTGTTTTTCACAGCATTGTGACGACGTAAATTAAATAACTTTTATGGTAATATTATTGAATTTACAAAATGGTAAATATTATCCGTGAAGGCGGATTTTCCTATTTCATCGAGCACACTATTAATGATCGAAGGTAATTTTAAATAAAATTCTTACATGTTTTATTTTTAATTTAGCTTATATAAAAAAAACTTGTGAAAGTGACTGTAAAAAAATGTAAGCAACTAACTATTCGATTATATATAACTTTGTAGTTTTGAAAAATTTTTAAATATATTTCTAATATTTTCACATATTTTTGTAATTGTATGATTATATAATAATAAAAATAATAATAATAATAAAAGAAAAAAAATGAATTACTCTCAGTGTAATTAGAATAATTTATATCTATTTTTTTTTTAATTTTATAGTTTACGTAAAATAATTAAAATAATTCATATTTTTTTCAGATATATTCATTGCACTTTGAGATTATCAAAACGATGTCCAGCTCGTGGAGTTAAGGAAGGTATCAATCCAGTCATATTAACTCGTCCTCATCGACACGCAGTCAATGCAGTCTGTGCAGTTCAAGAAAGATTCAAATTAGAACTAGTAGAAGCCGCAAGACGTTCTTTTATACCATTAAATCAGATATACAGTGAAATTGCAGCTTTGTAAGTTTTTTAAGAAAATTGACAAAATTAACTTTATTAATCTAAAATTTATTTTTATGAAATTTTAGATTCCCTATAAATGTAACCACGGCTGTTCCTTTCGAAACTATTCGGCGTCGTATGAATATTGTGCGTAATAGATTTGTTCCTGCAATTATTAACACATATGATCAATTACGACATACACTATATGATCCAAACTTCCGTCATCTGAGACGTTATGCCAATGACAGTATGATTGAAGTTGTGAATGTCAATAACGAAGCAATTATTTTAGGAGATCCTAGATTTATCACGTCTTTTGAATTTGACACAATTTTCATCAGTACGACAACGACCGTGATTCCAGTGATAAATGACACACGTCTATTGACATACATTGCTGCTCAGTACAACAACAGTGTAAATTTTTTATAAATTTCTATTAATTAAACTATTACTAAACATAATTTTATGTTCATAAATTTTATGTTTTACAGATATTTCCAATAATAACTATTTTGTGGTCTGAAAGAAACCAAATTATTTCTACGAACGTTTTTAACGCAATCCGTCGGATATTTATAACTGGCGATTTGGCGGTAATTTGTGCAGACTTCGATTTAAGACTTTGTGCTCAGAATGCTTTTCCAAATGCACAAGTAATTGCGACATACGATAGCTTTTGTCGTGTAAGTCAATATTTGAAATTAATTAAAAGTGAATAAGTATACTGTAAATAACAGACTTTAAATTTTAATTCTTTTTTATTTATTAGATTATTTATCAAAATGCTCAAAATTTGGATGTTAACATTGGGAACATTGCAAACCGCGAATTTATTCAACAAGTTATGAACATAATACTTCTACCTGAAGACGAGGTAGAAAATGCTTTTCTTGAATTAGTTAATCATTTAAATCCCGTGGTACGTAATGAACTCAATCAATTCATCAATCACATCAACAATGTGTGGATTCAAGGAAATATTATGAATTTAATAAGCTTATTTAATGCTCCGATGGGACTGACTAACGTGGGAATTTTATTAACTCGAGATTTTCAAAATCGTTTAGGTGAAAATCCGACAGTTTGGGACTTTTTGAGTTAGTATGAAATGATTTTAAATAAATGATTAAAAATTATTCATGAGTAATTTTATAATTGTAATAATGAAAATTTGCTTTTTTAGAAAAATACATTCTTTATATCAATGCAGCCAAAAATGATTTAAGAAAATTACAAGAAAATCCCGTTACAGTCATTACTCGATTCCCTCGAGCTCATCATTTTTGCATTGAAAAATTATTATTAAAGCGTTTATGGAAATTGTTGACACGTCAAGAAATTACAGCTAATGAATTTTTAGAAAGAATGGTACCCTTACAACAAAATTATTTTAACGATCTAATACATAATGCCGAATTATTAATTGATGAACAATTAATTATCAACGAAGTACAAAATAATGGTAATATATAAATAATTATTAACTAACAATAGCAATTATATATTATAACTCCAATAAAGAGATGGTCTAATAAACAAATATAGATATTGCACTAAATATATTTGAAATCCCATATTATTCATAAAACAGTATATCTCAAGCGGTATGATACATTTTAAATTATTATTTTTTATCATTCGTAAACAAAAAAAAAATTTTAACTTATTTTATGCTGTTTGGGATGATATGTTTAAAAAATATTTAATGTTTCAGTAGTATAAATTTTAATAATTATTTTTTTTTTAATATTAAAGGATTTAATTTTTTACTTTCAGAAAATCAAGAAGTTGGTGTTGAAAATGGAAATTTAGAAGACGTAAACGACGAACCTGGTGAGTTCATCCTTTAATATTCAAATTTAAGTCTCAGTTACTTTTTATTTTTTTGTGCACGGCCATTTATACCTATCTACCTATTCTTAGGTCAAAACGGTTATCGCCCGATGACTTGTCAACTCTGTAATGAACATCCAATTGAAATTGTTTGTGTACCTTGCTTCCATATTCAGATGTGCTCCATCTGTTCTCGACGCGCACAAGATGCAGCAAATGCTACTGAACATCGAAGACTGCAGTGTCCTTTTTGCAATCAGCGGACAACGTTTCATGAAGGGCAATTCCGAGAAAATCCCAATGGCGATGAATTCCCATTCATGATGTGCGAGATATGTAATATTAATACTATTAATATTATTTGTATCCCGTGTTTACATATTTGCGTCTGTCAAATGTGTTCCAATGAACAGACTGCTCGGGGAAATAACAATTGTCCGACTTGCGATCAAAATACAGAATTTCGACAAGCGTACTTTCCTTAAATAATAATATTACATTATGCATGAGTTTTACTATTATACGACGTAATAGTTAATAATATTTAAGTGAAAATAATCATTTTAAATAATATTATAAAAATTAAACTTTATGACTGTCAAAATATTTATCAAACTTATGTTACCTTTAAAAATAATTTTTTTTTTTTTTTAGTTGCAATAAATGGCAATTTATATGTAACAATAAATGAAGATGATAATGAGAACTTTATATTTGTTCTAGATAAATAATTTCATGCACCTTATGCAAACTTTAAAAAAAATTTTTTTCTTATATAATAATAATAATAATATTACAACATATATATGAGTTTTGTAATAAATTATTTAAGTTAATAAAGTTTGAAGAAAAATACATGTTGAGTTACCATTTTTTTATTGTTTAGTTATTATTAAAACCAATATTAACAGTAAAATAAAATCACATTAATAATAAATTAAAAAATTATAATAAAAACTAACGATCCGATAATTAAAAAAATTTTAAAGATATAAATATTTAAATATACAATATTTGAATTTAAAAATTAAATTCTGTTTTGTAAGTAGTTCACTGTTTTACTGACATATTTTTTGTGAAATCTACATTATCGACAACAGCATCTAGTTACTTTTCACTGGGTAACATACCTGTACCATAGTTTTTTTTTCGAACAAATGTACTTTCGTACGAATTTCCACTCCTCACTTTTTTTTCTAACTAACTACTTTATTAACTGAAAAACGCATGAACAAAAATTGATTTAAACTGAAATTTATTTTTATCTTTTGACTTCTAATTATTTACTAGTTTAATAAATTTTTTTCATATAAATTGCATTACAGCCAATTTTCCACGGGAGGACGTCAGGGGCAGCCATTCTTCAGAATTACATTTTATACGAAAGACCATTTTTAATAAAATATTCTAAGGTTTGCTGACAGTCGATATTACAGACTTCCCCTATGAATTTACCATTATCATGTGAGTGTTTTGGCAGATTGATTGTGTTTAAAAAATTTGTATGATTCGTTATGTAATAATTATATATGAATTTAACGAGTTTGATTTGTATTAAATAATTAAATTGAATTTATTTAATTAGGATAGTAGTACTATTTGTGGCCAGTGCTTTATTTTTAGACCTTTCATATTTTATTTTAATTAATGAAGAAGTATAAAAAAAAAAAATTGGTCTGTCGGTTGACCCTGCGGGCCAGCCCCAAAACTTCCCGCTGTTTTCGAGCTCTCTGAGCTCGAAAACATCGTTGTAAATACATTTTCGAGCTCTTCGAGCTCGAAAATACTTTTGTATAACTTTAGTTTCGAAAAAAACCGTTTTTAGTATTTCTTTCTGCCACGATATCTCTCAAATGCATCAACAGATTAAGATGGTTAAGGTGGCAATCGACGCGTTTTATTAAGTTCTAGAGCTTATTAGATTCTGAAATTGATCAGACGAGTCACTTCAAAGTTAATCGAAAAAAACCGTTTGTTACCATTTCTTTCTCCGGCGATAACTCTCGAACGAATTATCCGATTTCGACGTTTGAGGTGGCAATCGACGCGTTTTAATAGATTCTAAAGCTGATTAGAATTTGAAAGCGATCGATTCAGCCGTCTTGAAGATATTTGAAAAAAACCATTTTTTACCATTTCTTTCTCCAACGATATCTCCCGAACAAATTAACCGATTGAGATGCCCGATGAAAAAAGTTTTTGTCTAATTATATATGATTATATATGTTCATATATATAATCATATATGATTATATATAATCATATATGAAGTTATATATAATCATGCATGATTATATATGGGGTCATATATAATTATATATAATTATATATGACCCCATGCATAATTAGATCTGATCATACCTGGCTGTTATTAGCCCATATATAAGTCTATATATGATCAGATCTAATTATATATAAGTCTATATATAATTAGATCTGATCAGATCTGATTATATATGAGTCTATATATAATTAGATATGTTCATACTTGGCTGGTATAACTCCATATATAACCATATATAAGTCTATATATAATCAGATCTGATCAGATCTGATTATATATGAGCCTATATATAATTAGATATGTTCATACTTGGCTGGTATAACTCCATATATAACCATATATAAGTCTATATAAGATCAGATCTAATTATATATGACTCTATATATAATTAGACATGATAATACTTGGCTGTCAACTCCATTTACTACCATATATAAGTCTATATATGATCAGATCTAATTATATATAAGTCTATACATAATTAGATCTGATTAGACATGACTGATACAAATCCATATATAATTAGATCTGATCAGACATGGCTAATATAAATTCATGTATGGTCGTGCATAAGTTTATATATGATTGGATCTGATCAGACATGACTGATATAAAGTTATATGTAGTTATATATATATATATATATATATTACATAATATGACAATTTTTTAATATAAATGTTATTAAATTTTTATTTTGTCAACTATCAAATAAACTTAAATCCCCAATACTTAAAAAATGTTCAAAGGTTTCGGCAGCAATTTAAAAGTATTAATCGATATCGATTTATATACGAATATTTATAAGTTTATAGATAAATAGATTTGATTATATGTATCTAATGAATTCTATTGTCATTTATGTACAAAATCAAATTCATTATTAGGTGCATTATTTACGTATGATGTATTGACTTGATTATTTGAGTCAAGTAATGCCATAAACTTTCCTTTATTGTAAGTTCATAACAGACTAGAGGATCAGACTACAATCCAGCAGAGTGCGCTGTAGCAACATCTCGCTCTGTGCAAATCTTACAAAGTATTTTCAAAAAGATAATATAAATAATATAAAGTATTTATAATAGTCTGCTGCAATCTAAATAAATTGTAGCTAATTAATTAATCATTGTAAAACAAATAAGTAAAACTAAAGAGGGAAAAATAAAACCAACAGAGAAAGCTAACCTACAAAGTAAAGAGGCACCCCACATGGGGAACAATGACTACGTTCAAATGTCAAAAGACGTAGAAAATGCCAAAATAAATCCAATGAATGAACAACAGATACAACAACAGCAACTTTTACAGCAACAGCAATCAGAACAAAACAGCTTCACAACTGTATTTAAAAATAATAAAAGAAAACGCGCATCAACAGCAATAGCAGAAGCCATGAGCGAGCAACATAAAAAGACAAAAGGTATCGGCAAAAGCCAAATAACCTTACAAAATAGATTCGCACCATTAGCAGCAGGGCAGGAAAAAATTGAAGTAGATGATGATGATAGTAGCGTATCGTCAGAAGAAGATCTCCAAACGTCGCAAAAAACACCCAGATCCCAATTACCTCCACCGCTGATTATGCATGGACAAATACAATCCCATCAAGAATTTCAAAAACTCCTTCAACAACAATTAAAAAGTAAATTCTATATTAAATACAAAAAAGATAGGGTCGAGCTACATACAACAGCGATGGATGATTATAATTATCTTAAAGAGAAATGGAATCAGGACCAAATCAAATTCCATACATATACAACTAAGGACCAAAAACGCAAAACATACGTAATATACGGATTGCATGAAGGAATCCAGCCAGATGACATAAAAATCGAACTTGAAGCATTGGAATTTGTCGTGCATAACGTCAACCTAATGAAAGGCACTAATAGGCCAATGTTCATGGTCACAACCAGCGCAACCACCAAACTAGCGCATCTTCAAGATAAAGCTAAGTATCTGTGTTATATTAAAGTAAAGTGGGATTTTTACCAAAATAACAGACGCATTACCCAGTGTCATAAATGCCAAGAGTGGGGCCATGCTACCACCAATTGTTATGCTGAACCTGCATGTCTGAAATGTGCTGGAGAGCACCTTACTAAGGACTGCACAAAAACAAAAGATACCCCAGCTAAATGCGTCAACTGTGGAGGAGATCACCCAGCAAATGCCACAGTCTGCAGAGCTTATCTAGAAATAACTGAAAGGATCGAAGCAAGGAAAAATAATAGAAAAAAAGATCAACCTAAAACACGCCAAAACCCTGATATCGACAACTACAAGAACTTCCCATGGATGAAGCAGGTAATAAACCAAAGAGTGGGTAATCCATGGAGCAGAGCAAAGGAACCACCAAGTAGCGAGCACTCAAAAAGCAACTCAAGGCAAACTATTCCAAATAGTAGTCCTAATAATAATAATAATAATAATAATAATAATAATAAACAATATCGTACAATCAGAGAACCAAGCAGCAGTACTAATACTACTCTAATCAATAACAACATGAATACTCATAATTTAAGTCCTAGCAATATTAATAGTAATAACAATAACTTAACTAATCTTAGGAATAGCCAAATTGTTAACAGCAACAATGACATATCGAACCTTAGAGAATTAGCTAATGAAATACAAGAAATTAATCAAATCTGTGATATAAGCGAAATGCTCAATGCAGTCAAAAATCTCAAAAAACAATTGCTACAATGTACAAGTAAATCACAAAAATTTGAAGTCTTTATTGAATTTAGTAAAAATTTAGACTCATAATGGGTAAGATAAACTTATGTAGTTGGAATGCAAATGGACTAAAACATAAAATAGGCGAGGTAATAGAATTTCTCGATCGTATGAAAATAGATGTATTTTTAGTAAATGAAACAAGACTTAGTAATACTGATAAAATCAAATTACGTAATTTTACAGTAATTAGGAAAGACCACACTAGCGCTGCTGGTGGCTTAGCCATTATTATTAGAAATAATATACCGTATACCAGTATTAATCTTAAACAAAATATACAAATAGACTGCATGTGTATAAGATTAATCAGTAAAATTTATATTGTTGCAGGATATTGTAGTCCAAATAAAGGCTTTTCTGCCAAAGACTTAGATAGTATTTTTAATATAGGAGAAAAAGTACTATTGGTTGGAGACCTAAATGCACGACACCACACATGGAACGGCCATGTAAATAACCTGAGAGGAAGAGTCCTATACAACTACACTATGAATAACAACTGCACCATAATGTACACAGATGAACCTACTCATTTCCCAGCAAACAACACAACACCAACAACAATAGATATTTGTGTCAATAAAAACGTTAATAAACTCAGCGACCTCAACGTACACAATGAACTTAACTCGGATCACAATCCAATTACACTTACCATCGGTGAACAAGACACATATATAACAACTAAAATAATATATGACTATGATAACGCTGACTGGGATGAGTTCAGGAAAGTATTGCATAACAAAACCACAATAAACAATAAAATAGAAACCACACAAGATCTGGACAGTGAAATTCAAAAACTGACAAATAATATACAATACTGTACCAAAAAATATATACCAGTCAAAACAATACAACAGGCAAGAGATAAAATTTCTGACAATATCAAGAATCTTATCAAAGAAAGAAACCGGATCAGACGAAATTGGCAAAAAACTCATAACAAAAAGTTTAGAATCGAGGCTAAAATATTAACAAACACAATTAAAATTGAGATTAAAAATGAAAGAAATAAAGAATGGACTAAAAAACTGGAAAGACTAAACCCTAGAGACAATTCACTGTGGAGAATGACGAAAATATTCAAGTCTGAATTTAATGCAGTTCCAACACTCGAAAATAATGGAGATGAAGCAAACACTGACCAAGAAAAAGCAAACATGCTTGCCTCAAGATTTGAGGTAGTTCATGACATCGATGTAGAGAACAACACAGAAGAACAAAAAGAAGTAATTCAGATAGTCAATCAATATCTAGAAGAAACAAATACCCAGGAATGGTACAAATTTTCCACTACCCCTGGAGAGCTGTGGAAAATAATTAAAAAACTACCATCTAAAAAAGCACCAGGTTTAGATAATATACAAAATATTGTACTTAAAAATCTCACCAAGAAAGTTTTAGTACAGCTGATGCACATTATCAATGCATCATTCAAACTCTCTCATTTCAGCAGTCACTGGAAAACTAGCAATATCATCCCTATCTTAAAGCCAGGTAAAAAATCAAACGATCCCAGCAGCTACAGGCCCATCAGTCTGTTACCTGTCTTGAGTAAAGTCACAGAAAAAGTAATACTCAAGAGACTCAATAGTCATGAACAAAAAGAAAATATACTTGCTGATCATCAGTTCGGATTTCGTGAAAAACACAACACAGTTCAGCAAGTAACGCGCATTGTAAATGATACTAAAGTACACTTCAACAAAAAAATGGTAACAGTAATGTTGCTGTTGGATATAGAGAAGGCATTCGACAGAGTTTGGATAGACGGTATTATTTACAAAATGATACAATACAAATACCATCCAGTGTTAATTAAGTTCTTGCACTCTTATCTCCAGAACAGACATCTCCAAGTGAACGTCAATTCCGTAAAATCTACTAAAAGGGCAATAAAAGCAGGTGTACCACAAGGATCAGTTGTTGGGCCTAAACTATTCAATATATATTTAAACGATCTACCTACTTTTGCAAAAACAAACCTTGCTTTATTTGCGGATGACACAGCTGTGTACGCGCACTCATTCAACGCTAATGTCGCCGCTAAGCAAATTCAAATCCACATGAACATTCTCGAACCATACTACAAGCGATGGAAAATAAACCTAAACGCGCAAAAAACCGAACTCATAGTTTTCTCCAAAAAACGTACCCAGAATAAAATATTTCAACCTGTCAGAGTTTATGGACATCCAGTGGCACCAGTCAATAGCGTTAAGTACCTTGGTATGCACCTAGATAGTACACTAACATACAGAAATCACATCAAACATGCTATAATAAAAGCTTACTCGGTTCAACGAAAGTTATACCCACTCATGGCTAAAGGATCACCGCTATCGAAACATAATAAATCATTAATATATAAAATGATACTGAGGCCAATACTATTATATGCTGCTCCTGTGTGGTGTGGTGCGGCTCCAACCAATATTAAAGTGATACAAAGATATCAAAACAAATGCCTAAGACTAATTTTATCAGCAGACAGGTATACAAAAATTACGGATTTACACAATAACACTAGCATAGCATACATCAAAGAATATATTGATAAATTATCTAATACATTTTATGAAACTCAACTTAATGTCAATAACTTAACTAAAAATATAACTAGCATTAGATCTTATAATTTGCCGTTTGAAATAAAATATAAATTGCCTTATCAAACACTGAAAATATTTCAAGCAATAAAATAATAGGTATTATCATTACTATTAAATTAATTATAAGTATATATTAACAAACAGACAAGACTGATAAGTGCCTTGTATAATAACTTCTTTCAATTTTCATAGATAGGTTTTTTATACTTATTTTCCTATAAAACATTATAATGTTCTTGAAAAAATCGCATACGAATACATGACCACAAACGTACAAATTAAAAGAAAATAATTAATTTAATATAACCAACTCCATATCTGTAGGTGAATCTGCTCTTTAGAAGGAACTACAATATATGTCAAAGCTAAAGTAAGGTATATATGTTTAAGCAAATGTATATATGTATATAAAAACTATATGATTAATAAATAATTTATAAAAAAAAAAAAAAAAAAACAATCCAGCGATCACCAAAGTTAAGCAGCATCGGCGTAGGTCATTGATTGGATGGGTGACCTCGTAGTAAAGTGGTGGTCAACGAATAGTAATTTTTTTTTTTTTTTTATTTAAATTTAATCAATATTTATATTGATGAAAACAATAAATCCTAATTAAATTACTTAATTAATAATTTAAAGGTATTCGAAATGAGATTCTAAAAATGACTATATTCATTCATGCATGATCATGTATAAACAGATCTGATTATATATAATTAGACCTGGCCAATTTTTGGATCCAATCATATATAGATGATTATGCATAATTATATATGATTAGACAAAAATTTTTTTCATCGGGTGGTTTAGGCGGCATTCGATGCGTTTTATTGAGTTCTAGAGCTGATTAGATTTTGAAGTCGATCGTTTAATTCGTTTTTGAGAAATCAATAAAAAACTAAAAAAAAAAAAAATTTATTTTTTTCGTAATTCGCCAATATCGTCGAGTCTACTTGGTCAAATGATCTGAAATTCTCAGAAAAGTTGATGGCCAAGAAACTCTTTCGATTGTCGCCTTAACCATCCAAATCGGTATATTAGTTAAAAAGTTATCAAGAGTTTACATACATACACACACACACACACACACACACACACACACACACACACACACACACACACACACACATACACACACACACATACATACATACAGACACTCGGACACCATTCTAAAAATAGTCAGAATAGCTTCCTAGGACCTCTAAAACGTTAACATCTGATGAAAACTCGATTTTCGAAAATCGGGGTGAAAACAATAACTTCCCGAAATTTTTGAAAATCATCGATTTTCTAAGCGGGAAGTTAAAAATCTGGGCATCGGTTGACCCTGCGGGCCAGCCCCAAAACTTCCCGCTGTTATTGAGCTCAAGGAGCTCAAAAACATCGTTGTAAATACATTTTCAAGCTCTTCGAGCTCGAAAATACTTTTGCATGCCATTATTTTCGAAAAAAACAGTTTTTAGCATTTCTTTCTCCCGCGATAACTCTCGAACAAATCATCCGATTTCGATGTTTAAGGTGGCAATCGACGCGTTTTATTGAGTTCTAGAGCTGATTAGATTTTGAAGTCAATCGTATAAGTCATTTTCGAGAAATCAATAAAAAACTAAAAAAAAAAAATTTTTTTTTTTCGTAATTGGCCAATATCTTCGAGTCTACTTGGTCAAATGATCTGAAATTTTCAGAAAAGTTGATGGCCAAAAAACTCTTTCGATTGCCGCCTTAACCATCCGAATCGGTTTATTAGTTAAAAAGTTATAAAGAGTTTACATACATACATACATACACACACACACACACACACACACACACACACATACAGACACTCGGACATTATTCTAAAAATAGCCAGAATAGCTTCCTAGGACCTCAAAACGTCGACATCTGATGAAAACTCGATTTTTGAAAATCGGGGTGAAAACAATAACTTCCCGAAATTTTTGAAATTCATCGATTTTCCAAGCGGGAAGGTAAAAAAAACAAATGATACGTAAAAAAATGGTACGTTTACGTAAAAATACCATTTGTTTTTTTTTTTTTTTATACTTCTTCATTAATTAAAATAAAATATGAAAGGTCTAAAAATAAAGCACTGGCCACAAATAGTACTACTATCCTAATTAAATAAATTCAATTTAATTATTTAATACAAATCAAACTCGTTAAATTCATATATAATTATTACATAACGAATCATACAAATTTTTTAAACACAATCAATCTGCCAAAACACTCACATGATAATGGTAAATTCATAGGGGAAGTCTGTAATATCGACTATCAGCAAACCTTAGAAAATTTTATTAAAAATGGTCTTTCGTATAAAATGTAATTCTGAAGAATTGGCGTTCGTAGTTTGAATATTTCGGAAGTATTGGATTTCTGAAATATTGTCCTTCTAAATATTGTCAATTCTTTAGTACGAAAGAATGAATATTGTAAATTCTGAGTATGTGTTGATATGAAGATTAGAAAATCGATGTTTTTGACAAGGTGATAATTCGTCATTCTGAATTATGAACCGTCTTTATTATGTACATTCGTAACTATGAGTTTCTGAAGTTGGTATACTTCTGAAATTTTTACTTTTGACGGTTCGCCTGCAAGCCGTGCCCAACGGAGGTTACGTGTAAACACACACTTGCATCAAAAGTAATAGTGTGTAGCAACACGTATGAATAAACGAACGACAGATAAAAGTTAGGTTCGAATAAACGTAAGAATAAATAACGTGATGGATGTGTAATGTCTATTCTGATTAACGTAATCTCTGAATAAAAATTCCTTCAATAAACCGAAGGTTTAGTTAAAGTGAGATTTGTAAAAACGAAAGAACGGAAAATGAGAGACTTGTATAAACGGAGAAACGGACAATGATATATTTCGTATAAGCGCGGGTAACGGATATTGAAAGATTAGTATAAACGGAGGAACGAATAACATGAAATGTATACAACGTGCGGAACGTTTAATGTGAGGTTTGTAGAACCGGAGGAACGGATAATGAGCCGTTTGAATAAACGCGGGTATGGATCATGAAGAATAGATAAGTCTTAAGAAATATGTATGAATAATTATAAGTTATTTAAAATCTAAATCTGACATTGCTATAATATCTATATCAATTTATATCCAAAAATTTTAATAATAATAATTTTTCTTTCATTACAATTTTTTGTGTCTCACTCTTGCACTCTAGCAATCATATAATTCTTTAATTGTCGTTGTATTAAAAGTGTTTTACGTTCTTTATACACTTCTATCTAATGTTTTTCTTAAACAAAATACACAACACTGCAACTTCATTATTCATGTTATTGGTAATCATTTCGTAAAAAGTTCACATTATAGAAGATTCAATGTTTATCAGAAATGTCGATTGTAAATTCAAAACATTGTCGCAAATATAAATTAATTTTAATGTCAAACGGAAAATAAGTAGCATATTTCAGCTTTTTTAGTTAAACGCGATCATGTTCGCTATTTTTTTTTACCATTGATATTTTATAATAATATTTTTATTGATAAAAATTTGAGCATTATTCAAGTTTTATAATTCGTTAATGTTTGGTTGTTAAGATACTTGACTTTTATTAATTTAGAATGAAACTTTAAAAAGTAATCTTTTGAAAATGAAAGACGATTGTGCCGCTTTAGAAGAAACAACATTATTAAAAAAAATTTCGGAGTTACCACCTCTACAGCAAGAAGCTGTACGTACTTGTTTCAATTCGGCGAAAGCGACTAATGCTAAACAGCGCCGATATACGACTGAGTGGGTATATGAATGTCTCTTAATGCGAATTAAAGGCAGTGCATTATATGATCAGATTCGAAAAAAAGAAATTCTTCCGCTTCCTTGTAAAGACACTTTGAATCGGTATATTCAAAAACTAGATAGCGCGTTCGGTTTCCCTAAACCCGTCTTCGACACATTAAGACTTAAAGGTTCACGTATGGAAGAGTATCAAAAACGGGGTATTATAGCCATCACATTACACAAAACTCATGCGGGATTGTATCTAACAAATATCTTCACCATATCATTTTAAGTATTACTAACCACAGTTTGATAATTGCTTTGTAGTCATTTTATGAACAAAATAGGAGTTTACCATTAAAAAACAATATTTCCTAAAGAATCATACGTCTCCTCTTCTTTACTTTCTTGTGCTTTACTTAATCAATGCATACTTTCTCGTGCTGATGTTTCTCTTATAATTCAAAAATATTTATTGATTAATTGATTAATATTTTCTTCTTCATACTAAAGCTTAAACTAACTTTTATATGATATATATTTTGATTTAAAAGCTTGTAAACTTACACTAAATTTATATTACTTATGACCCTGATTAAAAATACTCATTGGGAGGGATTGAAAATTTTTTCAATCCTTTTCAATTCCTACAGAGGTGTTGAAAAGTATTGAATGGAATTGAAATTTGGATCATTTGAATACTTTGTAATTCTTAAAATGGAATTCAAAAGTATTGAAAAGAATTCAATTTTTTATCATTTCAATACCTTCCAATATGGAATTATTTTGGTATTGAGAAGGATTCAGAAAGATTCAAAAATTTCAATTTATTTGAATTCTTTTTAATCCTACACTCGATCCGAAATATCGGACTATTTAGGTATTGAGAAGGATTGGAAAAGATTCAAAAATTTCAATTCATTTGAATTCTTTTTAATTCTACACTCGATCCGAAATATCGGACTATTTAGGTATTGAGAAGGATTGGAAAAGATTCAAAAATTTCAATTCATTTGAATTCCTTTCAATCCCACACATGACCCGAAATGTGATATTATTTTGGTATTGAGAAGGATCAGAAAAGATTCAAAAACTTCAATTCATTTCAATTCCTTTCAATCCCACACATGACCCGAAATGTGATATTATTTTGGTATTGAAAAATATTCAGAAAGATTAAGAATATCAATTCATTTGAATTCTTTTCAATCCTACACTCGATCCGAATTATCGGACTATTTAGGTATTGAGAAGGATTGGAAAAGATTCAAAAACTTCAATTCATTCGAATTCCTTTCAATCCCGCACATGACCCGAAATGTGATATTATTTTGGTATTGAAAAGTATTCAGAAAGATTAAAAATATCAATTCTTTTGAATCTTTTTCAATTCCTCGGAAGTTTAGAAATTCTCATATTATTTTGGGATTGAAAAGTATTAATTTTATGTCCAGATGAAAATGTTGGGGTATAGAAAGTATTCAAAAGTATTCAATTCTCATCTTTTTCAATCCCTCCCAATGAGTATTTTTAATCAGGGGAGTCAATAAACGGTAGAAACCTCTCCTCATTTAAATATTGCTTATCAAAATTTGCAATAAATGGGTGCTTAGATTGCTACAGTGTTTGGATTTGTCATGTATTAACCTAATATTGTTTTCTCAGGATCTTTGTTGCTCGATGAAATTGGTTTGAGTGAAGGAATTGCATTAAATCGCAAAACACTGAAATTAGATGGTTTTGTGAATTTAGGAGATTATACTCCAGATCATCTTAAAAGCACCCCAGCTGACCATGCACTAGTATTTATGTTCCAACCTTTTCAAGGTGACTGGGTTCAAGTCGTCGGGCAATTTTTTAGCAAAAATGCCGTGACTGGTGATATTCTGCATAAATTGATTATTGAGTGTGTGATATTGCTCGAAAAAGCTGGTTATTATGTTGATGCAATTATTTGTGACGGAGCCCAATGGAATCGTGGTGCGTGGAAATTATTTGGAATATCTGATGGTCAATGTAGTTGTGAGCATCCATATGATTTTGGACGTCGGCTTTGGTTTATTTCCGATTTTCCACATTTACTGAAGTGTCTTCGAAATAAAATTTTGGAAAAATTACAATTTTGGGTTGGATAGTTACTTATTTAACAAAATTCATATTACTGGAATGTTATAACTAAAAAACGTATATATTTTTATTGTAGACTCCAGATGGTATAGTCAAGAAAAATCATTGGATTGCACTATTAAAATACGAAGGACATTTAAATGTTAATTTGAGGATGGCTCACAATTTATCGATGCATAATGTCAATCCTCAAGGCTTCGCAAAAATGAATGTACCTCTTGCTATCGAGGTACACTGAGAAAAAAAATCGGTTTTCTGAACTAAGAAATCGTAGTTCACAGACGACTCAGCTAAACTAAATCAGTTTCAGTAACTAATACACCATAGTAAAGTGATCTATGACTACATAGTCATTCTTACTATTTTTAGTTACATATACTAAGATAAAGTTATTAACATAACTATAATTTATATTGTAGTAAATAATTTCTTCTTAGTCTAATGAGCAATAAGATTATTGTAATGTTAATAATGTACACTTAGTTCTTCAGATCATTTATAATTGTAGGAATAAGTATTTATGTCTAGATGTTTACACTAGAAAATTGAACTTCCTGATAATGTACTGATTTGACTTATTGTAACTAAATATTCATAGTTACTATTTCCATGATTTAGTACTGCAAGAAAAAAATTATTTAGGGATTTGTACTGCAGATTTTGGTTCATTGTTACTGGATTCTCTTTTGTATACTAGCGAATATTTTCGTGATAAATTCAGAAATTTTTTTTTCTATTACATTGAATGTACTTGATGTTTTTTTATTATAACAAAAATTATTTTAGGAAACATTAATGTTAAACATTAATGTCTTAATGTAATTTAGTATATACTAAATTACAATCAAAAATGATACCTGTCACTCTGTTGAATAACAGAGAAGTTTTCATACCAGAATTGTTCTCAAGCTTGGAATATAATACTTCTGAAATAAGTTTCTTACCAGGGACAGTATACAAAAGGTGGGCGCGATCTAGTGGCGAGCACCAAACTACTCTCGCTGCTGTTGCTTTGTTCTGGTGACTATTATCTCTTAGTTTAAGCAACTTTTTTGTGTTGGTTGGAACAGAAAAAATTCTTGCGTTAAATAATAGTACTCATTCCGATAAATTTTATATTCTTCAAACAAAAAAGTGCAGATTGCTACAAAAACTCATATATCTTGCTTCAAAAATTCTTCGCTTCAAGCATAAGAATATGTTAACTTGAGAAAAAATATTTCAATTAAAAATAAAAATTTCGAGGTAATTATTTATTTAGGGCAAGAAAATTTTGATTTCCCGAATCGATTAAAAAAAAAATTCTGGATTCAAATTATCTGTTTTTTCTGTGTATTTATAATTCTCAAAAATAGCAGATAATTTAAAAATATATAAAGGATTAATATTAATAGCTGGAATTATTTTATAATATGAAAATTAAAAAATTGCTTCGATTTAAACATCTTGTCTGATTATTTTGCTATAAAGGGTTTCTCTTAACTCATAAGGTTATTTATTTGTACGTTATGAAAACTTATAAATACGGCTTTCAAATTTGAGTTTTTCTACACAGGAAAAATAGTTAGCTTAAGTCAAAAAAAATATTCTTGATTTTAGATCATTTTTTTTAACAATGCGGAAAATCAAAATTTTCTTGCAGTAAAAAATTATCTTGAATTTTTATTATCTTGAGTTAAAATATTTTTTTTCAAGTCAACATATTCTTACGCTTAAATCAAACAATTTTTACTTGCTTAAAGAGTTTTATTTTGTTAATATAGGAGATATTTTTTGTAGCAAAATATATATCTTAGTTTTTATAGTAACAATAGAATTTTTTAGTTTGAAGAAAATAAACTTTGTTTTAAAAAAAAAAAAGTTGTTTAAGCTAAAAAAAAAATTTATTGGGAGAAAAGATATATATTATCTTGATTGATTTTCATTTCAATAAATAATCCCTAATTGATTGGCAACAAAAAATTTTTACACGCTCTTTTGATATAAAAAAATGTTTTTCTTCACTTTTTTAATCGATCTTCACATTTTTAACTATTCGGAATTGATAAGCAAAAAAAAAAAAGTGTTTAAAACGCTTCTTTGGCTTATGATTTGCAATACGCACTTTTGGCATTAGGAATGCAATTTATAGCCAGATAAACAAAATATTAATGGTATTTATAACTGTATTCTCTTTAAAATTTTTTTTTTACATTTGATAATTAGTCAGCAGAAATATTCTATAATTATTAAATTAACTAGAAATTGATTGTTTAGAGAACTAAGATTAAATAGTACGGTTGACACTTTTGTAAGTAGTAAAAGAAACTAAATAAATGATATTGTATGAGACGACAACTAAATTCTTAGTTGTGACAACTAACAAAATTATTTCTACCAACTATCACACAGTCACTAAGCTAACATAGTTACTGTATCTATTTTATGTTAATCGAGCCAATGATAAAGATTATATTTTGTTCACTACTAAGCCTTGTTTAAAATGATTAAAGTTTTGCAGTGACCATAATAAGGCAAAAAAGGTTTCTTAAGTTTAGTTAATGCAACTATTTTTTCGTGCTGATTCACACTAGTACATAGTCCCAGTAACAATAAAAATTGGTTAGGGAGACTATATTTTTATATCTGTCGCTGCATAGTTCAGGTTACTAAGCACTTTTCTCTCAGTGTAAAAGTTCTTAATTTTAAAATAATCCATATGATTGAAGGTTACGCTCAAGTTAATTTTATTATGCCGCTAAAAGTAGAGTTTTATATTGATAAGAATATTTTTTGAATTTAGTTATTTTCTAAAAAAGTTCGAGCAGCTATGGAGACGCTTAAAAATGAACCGAATTGCCCGGAGTTGGAAGATAGCGACGCAACTATTGCTTTCATCACAAAAGTCGGGAATCTGATTAAAGCAATGATGTCTAGGACACCCGTGGATGCTTTGAGACCTGATGATGAGAATTTGTCGAAAAAGGTATATATTTACTCCCATTAAAAAAAATAATCGCTGACTGCAATCAAAAAAATCACTGCCGACTAGCAATTTTTTTGCTAGCAGCGATCATGGTGTGAAATAAAACTTACATTGATTTAAAAGTTCCCCATGCATGCTTTGAGCGAAAAAATGGCTTCAAGCTAGCGATTTTAAACTGCTAATTGTTAGCGGAAATATCGTTGGTGGCTAGCAAAATGATCCCTTGCAGCCATCGATTTTTAATCGATAGATACTATAGAAAACAATGGCTAGCAGCTAGCGATTCTTTTTTTCAGTGGTTTAATAATTAAACTTTTACAAAATTTAATGTTATATTCAACATTAATTTACCTACATTTATGTGAAAGATATTTCTCGTAAAAAAATCTGAAAACCGCTTGACAATTTTCTTAGCAGGAAGTTAAAAATTTCTTTCTTTTGTATAAAGTGTGATTTATCAAAATAAATTAATTCAAATAAAAAAAATAGTCTAAATTTCATAATTTAATAAATGCTGAAATAACAATTAACTAATAATTAAAACAATGAAATAAATATGTGAATAAGTTTTTTTGCTAATTTCATAATGCATAAACATAATTATTGCGTAATTGATATTATTTTTTTAATTTTGTAGGCAATCGTTGAGTTTATAAATTATTTACGTACATGGCAGTCAAAAGCAACAGAAGAAAAAGAAAAACAGAAATTAAAAGTCAAAATTGAAAAACAAAAGAAAAGAAAAAGTCTAATAACAAATGATTTCGATGATATGAATTCCGATGATTTTTTTTTTTGCAATTACCGCCAGTACTTTGTCAGGACTCTTAATTTCATTACAGTCGACTTTAGAACTATTAGATTTTCTACATGACAAGTGCGGTTACAGTTATTTAATGACAGCTCGTGTGACGCAAGATATGTTAGAGGCATATATAAAAATTATAATACTAATTTTATTTTAAGTAAATGTATCGAGTTTTTAATATTGACATTTATTTTATAGAAGTTTTTTGGGATAATCCGTAGTGCGTGTGGCAGTAATGACCATCCAGACCCCATTCTATTCGGACAAGTATTGCGCTTACTTTGTTCTTATTCGTTGGCAACTCCACCTAAAGGGTCTAATGTTACTGCTGGTGAACTACTTGAGTCATTAATCCAAACAAAAGAGTCTTTAGCTGCTGCTGTTGCTCCTAAAAAAGATTGGTTGCAAAAAATTGACGAAATAATTGAAAACGGTTGCTCTGACGAGATATGCGTTGCTGGAAATGAAGCTGGAAGCTCAGGAGACATTGATAGCATCACTGATAATGATTGCTCTATGAATTATGACCACTTATTCACTGATGATGACGATGATGATGATGATGATAATAACGATGAAGAAACAGAAAAAGATGCCAAAAAAAAGGAAATTGCACATGAACATTTACCAGATCCTCGATTGCAACACGATTATGACGTAGCTTATAGCAGCGAGTATGTAATTTCTTATATTGCTGGATATATAGCTAGAAAAATGAACAGATTCTCCAAATGTTTTGATTGTGTTCAATGTATGCAATCGAATAACCCATGTGAGCGTGATAAATATATCAAAATTATGAGTGATGGCTACTTGATTTATCCTAGTGAGAATCTATTTGTTCTAATAGAATATTTAGAGCGAATAATATTAACCACTGTTGGTACTAAGTCCATTACTATTGATATTATGTATCAAATTGCTAATGATCTTTCAAAATTAGAAATTCCTGCTTTAGTAGGATGTGATGAACACCCAGTGAACACATCAACGTAACAGGGATGTCACATTTATAGAATGAACCCTGGCGGATCCGTTTCCACCGTGGGTTTCAGTGTTAACTTAGTGTAATTCGAATTACACTGAAAATACACCGGAATTTCACGTGTATCACACGGTGGGTTTGTGAAAATTTCACTTTCAGTTTACACTTGTTTCACACTAATCTACTGACACTCGTTTTACACTCTATTACCATTGAATTTCCACTGTATATCCAAGTAGTTCAAGCGCCACCGTACAAATTCGCTAAAAACTCGGCGTATCAACGGAGTTTCGACGGTGTTTTCCGGTGAAAAGCGGTGTTTTGTCTGCCATGATGACACGAAGATTCACACTGAGAGAAATCTCAGTAGTTGCCATAACTAAAAAGAGACAACTATTTTAATTTAGTTGGTGTAACGAATTCAAAAAGTTATTGTAACTATTTATTATTCAGATGACTTTAAAAAAATAGTTGAAGTAACTAAAATTATTTTGTTATTTATTTTTAGTTATCGCAACAATAAAAGTTTAGTAGTCAGAACAAATACTCACTAGTTGAATCAAATATTATTTGGTACTCAATCTAACTAAAAAAAATCGTAGCAGCAACTATATATTTTTAACTATTTCGAAATAGTTGATTCAACGATTTTTTTAAAGTTGTATCCCTATATCACTATATTTTTGCTATTGATGTAACAATTTTAGATAGTAGTAGTAAAACATTTTACATGGTTGTATCCAATTATTTTTATTTAGTTGGTGTAACTAATTTAAATAGTTATGATAATTATTTATTGTTCAGATACCTTAAAAAAAATAGTTGAAGTAACTAAAATTAGTTTGTTATTTATATTTACTTATCGCTACAATAAAAGTTTAGTGGTTACAAAAAATACTAACTAGTTAAATCAAATATTATTTAGTACTTAATCGGACTAAAATCGGGACTTAGAAAAAATTTCGGGGTTAAAATAATACATTATTTCGATATGATCTACATATAAATCGTTAAATTTGCGTTCGACAAGTATTGTTATTGTTATTATTTTTATTTTTTTTTGAGCACCGAAATCTTTTCAGTCCCGAAACTTAAAATTTTTTTAAGTCTGAAAAGTCTAAATTGTTCTAAGTTTCTGAGCCCAAAATTTATAAGACAAAAAAATTTAACCAAAATTTGTGTACGTCAGTCGATACGGAGTTTCGTGACATGAACTTCTGTTTTATAATCAAAATTTTTTTTTTTAGTGTGATATGTGAATTTTTTCAAGTCCTAAAGGTTAATTTGTGAGCGAAAACAATGGTTGCCGTAACTAAATTAATTTTGTTGCTGTAACGAAGTGAGTACTCGTAGGCTTGGCTTATAAGTTAACTAAGGTCTATGACTACTCATCGGCCGTGTGGCGTAGCGGTACATTGTCGGTCTTGCGTGCGTAGGGTACTAGGTTCGAATCCTTCTTAGGGCGACTGCGAAATAATTATTTAAGAAGCATAGGAAGGTTGTTAAACTTATAAGTTTAAGTGCGTGTGTCAAATAAATTTGACAAAAATATACATAAGCAACCTCCCATCAAAGAAAAAAAAAAAAAAATCATATAAAATGAAATAAACTTAAAAGCCTCGAAAAAAAAAAAAAAAATAGCCTAACAAATTATTAAAACTAACATTGTAAACAAAAAATAATTTTTTTTCCTTAAAATCCACTAAATTTCCATGGAAACAACAACTAAGTTTTTTTTGTTAGATCAAATATAATTTCATCATACTGATAAATGAAAATTAGTTGTCTTCACAACTACATATATGTGGTTAGCCGTACTATCCTACTTTAGTTACTGTAGCTAAATATTATTTGTGTAAATAATTATGAAATAATGTTAATATTCACTATTATTTTATAGTTTTAGCAACTTTAAAAATTTCGTTATGTTTAGTAAAAAATCTCAGTTGATTTAACGATTAGGGTTTAGTTCTTTGAATGACTTTTCTGAATTAAACATAACTACTTTTAGTCAGTTACATTAACAATTAAATCGTTGAATTAACTACAAAATAGTTACAGTAACTAAATTTAATTGTTATATTAACTAAAATTGATTTGTTATCGTAACTAAGAAAAAAATATTTGTATCCGTATATCACTATTTTTTTGTAGTTGCAGTTACTGATTTTTCTCTCAGTGCAACTGTGTTTTCTCAGAGTTGTTACGACGTTTTTTCTGCGTTTTCTAGCGTATTTTTAATATTTTAAAATTTTGGTGTAATTAGTTTGTATAATAATTATTTTTACGTTAAAGGAGAACTTGCACTGAAAAAAAAACGGTATAATATGATGTAATTTAAGCATAAAATTGAATTTCCCACTGAAACAGCCGCCGTGTAAAATCAGTGTAGTTTCGGTGTACCCTTTCTTTCATCGAAGTTCCGGTGGAAATAGCTTGTAAAAATCGTGTAATACGATGTAGTATATAAGCGCCCGGTTAAAAAAAAAAACTATATATAATTTTAAATAGTTATATATAATTATATATGAATCATATCGAGTTATACATAATTATACAGAATTATATATAATAGGGTGCTTCGTTTCCGGCAAAAGTATTTTCTTTGTTGCTCATCAAGCAAAATATTGTTCTTTATGCTGAAATAAAAATTCCTGCCAAGTTTGAGCTCTTAATTCCAATTCTAAGTACTTTCCATTTGATTTCAAAGATTTCCCATTTAAAATACACGTAAATTAAATTACTTTTTTTAATTTTCTAATACTCAGCTGCAGTTTATGATATCGACTCGGTTTTGGTGGCAAATTGACCTTTATTGGTTTGCAGAACGTAAACCAATGAATGCACACCAAAAATGTATATAGCAATTTTATAGGAAATTTTATTCCCTTCAAAAAAAGTCCTATGAGTCAAGTCGCTAAAGTCCATAGTTTCCGAGTTATAGGAGTTTTAATAATTAAAAAAATATAATATTAAAAAAAAAAAAAAGGCAATTGCTATTTTATTTTTCGAATTTTTCGAAAAAAATACTTTCGCCGGAAACGAAGCACCCTAATATATAATCATATATAATGCCACAAAAAAAATTCAGCCTGTTTTTTTGTCAACAAAAAAACAGGCTGAAAACTTGCAGGAAAGTGAGAAAAGATGCCTGTTTAAAGTGGAGCTATTAATATTAATATTTCGAGGTGCCTATTTCTAATTTTCCAGTTTCCATTTAAATAACATAATAAAAAAATTTTATTTTTTAAAATTTTTTTAGCTCGGCATTCGCACCTCATATAAATAAGTTCATACGATATTCTTGTAGAGAATTTCACACTCTAAAAAAAAAGGTCGCTTGCCATTTTTTGATACAGCCATCTACTCAAAAGTTATTGGAGCTGGAAGTTAAATCAATACTAAATTTTCAGATCTTTTTACTTTTACAGCTAAACTATCAGACTTATTAAAAAATGCCATAGTTCCTTTCTTGTAGACAATTTTATTCCCTACAAATTATTCGTAATGAAGTTCGTTGAAATTCCGCATTGTTTTTGAGTTATATTTATTTTAATGTTAAGTTCTCAGAATAGATTGGAAGACTATTATTTTTACGGGCTTGGCATTAAAATGAAAATAACTAGTAAACAATGCGGAAATTAAATAAACCATTAATAATAATTTGTAGGAAGTAAAATTGTCTATCAAAAAGTCCTATGACATTTTTTAATAAGTCTGATAGTTTAGCTGAAAAAAATAATGATCTGGAAATTTATTATAGATTTGACTTCCTGCTCCAATAACTTTCGAATAGATGAATTTATAAAAAATGATGAGAGACCTTTTTTGTAGAGCGTTAAATTCTCTTAAAGAATATCCTATGGACTTATTTATATGAGGTGCGAATGCTGAGCTAAAAAAATAAAAAAATTTTTTACCATGATATTTAAATGGGAAATGACAAATTAGAAATAGTCACTAAATATTAATATTAAGAGCTCCTCTTTGAACAGGCTTCTTTTCTCACCTTCCTGCAAATTTTCAGCTTATTTTATTGTTGAAAAAAAAGTCGCCTCAAAATGGCACACCCTAATGTTTACATATGATTTTATATAATTGCATATAATTATATATAATGGCAATAAAAAATCACATGGTTATATATAATCTTACATAATTATATATGGTTATATATAATTAACAAGCAATCTACAGATTCCATAATAGGTACCTGTGTTTTACTACAACTTGAATTTTTAAATAACTCGTCATTTAACTATGTTCTGTTTTCAATTGTTTGATTAAAAAATACAATTCATTTTCACTTTTAACGAAAAACTTTCTTCAAAAAAATATCTCTCATACTAAGAAATAAAAACACTTGAAGCAATTAAAAATTTTTTAATTTCAGCATAAACATATGTCGATTAAAAAAAAAAATGTTGACTTAAGATAAAAATATCAAGATAATTATTTACTTAGTGCAAGATAATCAGATGATTGTAAAATGTATTTGTAATTAATACTAAAAGTTGGAATTATTTTATAATATAAGAATTAGGGTGTGCTGAAAAAAAACATTTTTTTTTTCGGGCACCACCAGATATTGATGGAATATGACAAAATAAAAATTCTGTCAGAAGCTTGGCTCTTAAATTCAAGTTTTAGAGGTAGCCCATCGCATTTTTCGGTTTCCCATTTAAATAAAATAGGAAAAATTTTTTTTACAGTTTAAAATTTTATCACTCACCAGGGAATCAGTGTATTGGAAAAATCAATGAATACTTGTGTTAAACATTGAACGTTACACAAAAAAAAGAATCTTATAATTTTTTGAAAAATATTCGAAGTCAAAGTTGGATTCATAGTAAATTTTAGTATTGTTGCACATCTCAAGCGCGAAATCGCTGAGGGTGCTTTATGATCGCTCTAAATTTTTTGACTCATTCACTCACATTAAATTATCTCGAGATTTTTTACTTTTTCGGCGAAACTATCAGACTTATCTTAAAATGTGATAGAGTCTTTTATGTAAATCATTTCACTTCCTACAATTTATTTTTCACAAAGTAATACAGTTCACTAGAACCAAGAAAATTAATCTTGATACAAAAAATTTGTTTTAACGATTTAGAAAATTAAAATTTTCTTGCACCTAATAAATAATTACCCGATGAAAAAAGTTTTTGTCTAATCATATATAATTATGCATAATCATCTATATATGATTGGATCCAAAAATTGGCCAGGTCTAATTATATATAATCAGATCGGTTTATACATGATCATGCATGAATGAATATAGTCATTTTTAGAATCTCATTTCGAATACCTTTAAATTATTAATTAAGTAATTTAATTAGGATTTATTGTTTTCATCAATATAAATATCTATTAAATTTAAATAAAAAAAAAAAAAAAAATTACTATCCGTTGATCACCACTTTACTACGAGGTCACCCATCCAATCAATGACCTACGCCGATGCTGCTTAACTTTGGTGATCGCTGGATTGTAGTCTGATCCTTTAGTCTGCTATGAACTTACAATAAATGAAAGTTTATGGCATTACTTAACTCAAATAATCAAGTCGATACATCATACGTAAATAATGCACCTAATAATGAATTTGATTTTGTACATAAATTACAAAAGAATTCATTAGATACATATAATCAAATCTATTTATCTATAAACTTATAAATAATCGTATATAAATCGATATCGATTGATACTTTTAAATTGCTGCCGAAACCTTTAAACATTTTTTAAGTATTAGGGATTTAAGTTTATTTGATAGTTGACAAAATAAAAATTTAATAACATTCATATTAAAAAATTGTCATATTATGTAATATATATATATATATATATATATATATATATATATATATATATAACTACATATAACTTTATATCAGTCATGTCTGATCAGATCCAATCATATATAAACTTATGCACGACCATACATGAATTTATATTAGCCATGTCTGATCAGATCTAATTATATATGGATTTGTATCAGTCATGTCTAATCAGATCTAATTATATATAGACTTATATATAATTAGATCTGATCATATATAGACTTATATATGGTTATATATGGAGTTATACCAGCCAAGTATGAACATATCTAATTATATATAGGCTCATATATAATCAGATCTGATCAGATCTGATTATATATAGACTTATATATAATTAGATCTGATCATATATAGACTTATATATGGGCTAATAACACCCAGGTATGATCAGATCTAATTATGTACGGGGTCATATATAATTATATATAATTATATATGACCCTATATATAATCATGCATGATTATATATAACTTCATATATGATTATATATAATCATATATAATTAGACAAAAACTTTTTCATCGGGTATCTTGAATCAAAATATTTTTTTCCTCGTTAACATATTTTTATGCTTGAACAAAAAAAATTTTTACTTGTTTCAAGAGTTCTTTTTTTCTAAATATGAGAAATATTTTTTGTAAGAAAGATGTGTTAGTTTTTTGAAACAATATAACATTTTTTGGTTTAAAGACAATAAATTTTCTCGGAATAAGTGCTATTTCTTAAACGCAAAAATTTTTGTATGCTCCAACCGAAAAAAAAAAAAAATGCTTACACTAAGAGAAAAATAAGTTGGGAGTAAAGATATATATGTATGTATTAGGGTGTTTAAAAAAAAAAAACAAATTTTTTTTCTTTAATGGTATCCAAAAATCGAAAGTATAACTAAAAATGAAAATTTTGGTACCAGTTCAAGCTCTTAATAATGATATTAAGGTTTGCCGCAATCCATTTTTCTATTTTCCATTTAAATATCACGGAAAAATTTTTTTTTTTTTTTTTTAATTTTCTAGCTCACAAACTAATCAGTGGATTTTTATGCACTATAAATGTTTTTGTAGGAAATTGAGCGCTCTACAAAAAAAGTCTCTTATCATTTTCTGGTGAATCCTACTGTTCAAAAGTTATATAAGCTTCAAGTCGTTTATAGTAAATTTTGAGATTTTTTTACTTTTTCAGCGAAAGTATCAGTCTTATCAAAAAATATCATAAGAACTTTTTTGTAGATAATTTTATTTCTTACAAATTATTACGAATAAAATTGTTCGAAAGTCCGCATTTTTAAGAAGTTATTTTCATTTCAATGTCAAGCTCTAAAAATCAATCAGGAATCTATTTTTTTAAGAGCTTGACATTGAAATGAAAATAACTTGTTAACAATGCGGAATTTCGAACAACTTTATTCGTAATAATTTATAGGAAATAAAATTATGTACAAAAAAGTTCTTACGACATTTTTTGATAAGACTGATACTTTCGCCGGAAAAGTAAAAAAATCTCAAAATTTATTATAAACGACTTGAAGCTTAAATAACTTTTGAACAGTAGGATTCATTAAAAAATGATAAGAGACTTTTTTTGTAGAGCTTTCAATTTTCTACAAAAAAAATTTATAGTGCATAAAAATCTGTTGATTGGTTTGTGAGTTAGAAAATTAAAAAAAAAAAATTTTTTTTTTTGTGATATTTAAATAGAAAATAGAAAAATGGATTGAGGCAAACCTTAATATCATTATTGAGAGCTCGGATTGGTACCAAAATTTTTATTTTTAGTTTTACTTTTAATTTTAGGATGCCATAAAAAAAAAAAAATTTTTTTTTTTTAAACACCCTAGTATATATGTAGGAGAGGGAAGTCACCGGTGCTATAAGCAGCATCGGAAGTAGTTCGATTCTCGCCACGAGATCGCGCCCACCAGTTGTGGTGTCCCTGGTAAGAAACTTATTTCAGAAGTGTTAAATTCCAAACTTGAGACTATTCTGGCCCGGGCATTCCTCCGTTATTTGACAGAGTGATTAGTACCTTTTTTGATGGTAATATAGTACATCCTATATTACATAATGACAAAAATATTCATTATCAATGTTTCCATGAATAATTATTCTTAGAAATTAAACTTGGGCTTTAATGTTACTTGGACTTACAAAAAAAAATTATTTTAATAAGAAGTATAGAGTCTCTACTATATGAACAATAATTTACAATTTATTTAATACGTTGTATAGGATGTAATTTAAGCGTACAATTTAAATTTCTAATAATTCAGCCATGGTGTAAAATTAGTGTAGTTTTAGTGTAATCTTTCTTTCATCGAAGCTCCAGTGGGAATAGCGGGTAAAAATTGTGTAGTACGATGTAATTTAAGCGTGAAATTTAAATTTCCACTGAATCGGCCGTGGTGTAAAATAAGTGTAGTTTTAGTGTAATCTTTTGTCTATTGAAGCTCTGGTGGGAATAGCGGGTAAAAATCGTGGAATACGATGTAATTTAAGCGTAAAATTTTAATTTCCACTGAATCGGCCGTGGTGTAAATTGAGTGTAGTTTTAGTGTACTCCTTCTTCTATTGAAACTCCGGTGGGAATAGCAGGTAAAAATCGTGTAACCCGGAGGAGTACAGTGTAATTTAAGTGTATGTTGTGTGGAATTTTTTCACATTTACACGGTGGGATTTCAGGGAATTCAGTGGAATCGGATCCGCCAGGGAAAACTTTCGGTTACGTAAAATCGTAAGTCACAAGTACATCACACCTTCATAACATGTATATCACAATTTCACACTCATTTACGTAACATTGTTACGTAACATAGTAAACGTAAATGTGATATTAATGTGACGTACATGTTACATTGGTGATATAGCGGTGATGTTATTTGAATATCATATTTACATAACATAGAAGTCATGAAGAAATATAAATTTTACGTTGAGGATATATAACAGTGACCTCTAAGTGACCTCATTTTCTATTAAATTGTACAAAGCACTTTTATGTGCTAGAAATTATAATTGCAATAATAAAAAAAATTAAAATCATAAAGAAAAAATATAAGAGATATTAATATTCGATTTATTGGCTGAAAAACATACATACATTTTTTTATACCAAAGTATATTTCTTTTTAATAATTATTTAAAAATCTCCAAGTTTTTATTTTTGTTTATTTTTATCAATACTGAAATATTTTGTTTTTATTTAAGTATCGTCCCACATGGGCCGATACGACAAAAATGTATTCGTTGAACTGGTTACCTCGAATGTGCATTCGATTGGGGGATAAAAGGTGGATCGCATGTATCCTTAGAGGAACAATTTGCGCGCCCATGAATATCTTAGCGGTGGATTCCTGAACTACTAAATATTTATTGTGCAGCAACTGCATGCACTCACGTCAGACACTTTATTAATTTTTTCCGCCTGCTTGTAAATAATTATTTAAAAATTATTTTTATCGTTATTTATTTGTATTTAATTTAATCAATAAGAATAATAACAATAAAAATTAAAAAAACCATAGAAAATGTCCAATAATAAAATAAATATATTTATAAGTAAATGAAAATACAGATGTAAATTTATATAAATTAATAAAAACGTTTACTCCATCGATTCGACATAAACCTCAGCGCGTTTCAATGTTAAATATTATTTTTTACATGAATAAAATGCAAAAATATTAATTATTACAAATACACACTTTTTATGCATAACCCTTTTTATCACAATGCCGTCGAAATACTTACATCATTTTAAAGTAAAATTTTTTACAGAAATGTGATGACATTTTTCGATGTAAAATAAATGTAACTATTTTTTATGTAAGAGTGATGTAACAGTATGAACATATCCGAAACATTACATTGTGATGTAAATGTGACGATAAAATAGAATCACCAAGATTCTGTCACTTATAAGTCGATTTTGTTACGTAATTTTGAGGTAATGTCTAGAATGTAAAGCTAATGTTAATATAAGATATAAATATAACGTCACATTAAGGTCACCAATGTGATATCACTCGGTCAGTAACATGCATGTAATCGTAATGTCACATGTATGTTATAAATTTGACGTACCATTTACATTACAATTTATATAATCAGAATGTAAAATTTACGTTGACTTTGTTACGTTACATGTTCTCTAGATGTGATATCACTGTTATGTTGGTGTGTTCACTGGGCATAAAAAAAAATTTACCAGGACCATTATTAATAATTTTTTGATTATGCGTGGACACTTTTTGGCTAAATCCTTTAATAACAGAAATTGTGATAAAAAAATGAAAACCAAAAAAAATAGAAAAAATGCCAAATTACTTTAGCTCAATAAATTTTTACTTTTTTTTATTAATTTTATTCATAAATTTGTAATTGTTCTAAAATGTTAAAATAAAAATTTTGGTCTTTATATGTGACTTCATTCTGTGTGAATAATTTAAGTTTCGTTGCAAATTAAATAATACAAACAATAATGATTTTTTTCATTTTCGTTACTAATTTCTCTTTAGTAAAATTTAAAACCGATGGACTTTAAATGAACTAAAAGTAATTAGTTTTGATTTATCATTATTTTTAAGTATATTCAGCTTATTCTTATGAAATATGAGAGATTATAATTTTACTGTAATGAGTAATTTTTTACTGATACTTTAAATAAATGTTTTATTTGATCAATTACTTACTTATTACCGATTGTTTAATTTATTTATTTTGAATTTCGTAAGTGATAGAGCTTAGCTTTAGATGTAATACTTAGGTGGGAGCTTAATGCCATACTCTATAATCTAGCAATCTATTTTTTTATTTTTCAATTAATTTTCATTTATTGAAGAGAAAATCAAGTACAAAATTTCCGTTTACTGTGCACATGCAACAAAAATAGTACTGTTCGGTATTTCAGTGCTAATGGAAGAAGGTACAATTGATCTGATACATTATTATTTGTTATCAAATAGTGTTTTATAATTATTTAAAATAGTTTATAATTATTTCAATTATACAATTATATCTAATTCATCGATGACATTTTCCATTTAGTGGAAATTTTATTTCTCTAACAATTAATCTAATCGGTCTTTGATCTGGCGCCAACGTTTGAATTCAGTACACTGCTGATAGAAGCGCCGCCTAGTGCTGAAAAATAGTTACACCAATTTATGGACACTCATTTAACATTACGTTCGGTCTCCTGTTATCTATTCTTCATGGTATGGATAATGATAGATTATCAATGGACGGAGGAATGAATAACGTGAGATGTGTACAATGTCCGGAACGGTGAACGTGAAGTTTGTTAAAAGTAATTATGGAGGGTAGAGGTAAGGAGGACTATCTTATATGGGGGACAATTGAAAAAGTGTCCAGCTGTATGCTTTAAGTAACAGTTCAAAAACCTTCCATAATGGCGCTCGCGTAGCAACAGTGTATGGTATGAATGTAGCAGTTGTAGACGGATTGAAGTGTGCTGAGTTAATAAATTTATCATTTTTTTGACTTAAGTAGTTAGTAACAGTACAGTATACAAGCCTTCAACTGTTTACGTAGTCCAAAATAATTTTGTAAGCATAACCTAAAACAACTGCTGTGCGAAAACGTGGAGAGTGATTTAATTTTTATGAACTTTAAAGACGTTAAGTGATTTTGTAGTGAACAGTTATAAAACTTTTTAAAACAATAGAACAATAATGGGCAAAATTTGTGTCGTGAAAAGTTGTCCAAGTGGACGTAAAACGAAAAAAAAAGAAAATGATTTGCATCAGTCTTTGTCTTATTTTCAACCAACAGTATGTTAAAATTATTTATAAAATATTTATCAACGATTCTTCACTTTATTATTTTTTACGTAAGCCAACAAATTAACATTTTTTATTTATATATATTCACAGACACCGGCGAGATTGAAAAATTGGAAAATTTCTTTGGGCATTGAATTGAAATCAACAGATTATATTTGTCATCTTCATTTTAAAGAGGAGCATATAAAAATGTACGATAAGTTTTACATTCACGGAGAACTCAAAATTTTTCCTACAGGGAAAAAAATACTTAAAGATGAAGCTTTACCAACGATCGAGCATCAGTTTATTCTCATACCAGAACATGAGTACCTATCAAGTATCGTGGATAAATCGCAAATGCCAAACTTACATTGCAATAACACTGAAGACAAACAGCAGTATCAAGTACAAGAAATCAACATCGAGCAAGAGAAAATTTTAGTAGATCGAGAAGTTTCTGATAATTTAATGGATGCTAACGTACAAACTGATGAGTATGATTTAAATGAACCACTGTTAAGTCAAGATTTGCACAATGATTTAAAGAACCACCAGGAAACCGAAGCAAGTACACAATTAGAGAATTTTAGGGATAATTTTCCTACAGTTCTATCGCTGCCACCGTTTTGGATGTTTGTAAATAATCCGAATGGACCCGAATTTTTGCGGATGGATCCTGCAACTGCGCAAATCAAGAACCATTTACGTGTAAACGAGGATACATCTATTACTGTACGTATCAATTAATGTCCGAGAAAATATAAATGTTTCTTTTTTTTTTATTTTTTGTAAAAATAACTAATTACTATCTTATTGCAGGTTATTTTTCGTAATCATGAAGAGTTGCCGCTAAACGAGAAAATTAATTCATTAAGTGATATTTCAAATTACTTGAAATCCGTAGAAAGATGGCCATTATGCGTTGGCACTCAAATTGACAGAAACAAGTAAGATTAGTTCATTTTAAAAAAAATAAATGAGCTGCCCAGCATAAAAATTAATTAGAATTTAATTTTAACAATATTATAAATTTTTAGATATTCGAAAACTTGTAAAGGTGTGATTGTTGGTGATGACACTTATAAAAGAAATCAACCTAATCCAAGATGTAAATCGTGTCGAATATTACGAAATCGTTTACAGAACAGTAATTCAACTACTATTAATATGGGGAGAATAGCAGCTAAAAAACGGCGTGCTTCAACTCTTGTTAAACAATGTAAACGTCTTAAAAGAATGGTAAGTTTGATAAATCACATTTGTTTTTTTGGCTTGAAACATAATTCATTGTTAACATTATTTAACATTAATTAATTAAGTCTTTATTTAACAATAAAAAAAGTACCAAATATTTAAAAATCCTTAGATTTTAAGCGACTAGTGTAGCCCTAAGTATTTCCAAAATTCTTAGCAATTTTGGTTTTAAAATATAATCACCTCATTTGTTTGTTCAACAGGAAATCCATCCTATTTGTACTCTTTCAAGGGTTATATAGTTAATCAAAAATTGAATATTACGAAGAGAGATTGCCAAATTGAGCAGTATTTATAAAAATTTTCTTGCGAATTTAATGGAAAAATGTTATTAATTGAAACCCCATTGAGAAGTTCCGAAACATGAATATTACTTAGAAAAATAAAAAAAATTCACAGTATATTCATGTTTCCGTTGAATTTAGAATTTTTAAATGGGAATCAAATTAAGCTGTTCTGCTTATGGATTTCAACCTGCTACTTTTTACGGCTTAAAAGAAAGGTGTGAAACAATGGAGAAAGGGAGCAAACGAGGAGTTATTTTGGTCGATGAGATGAAACTAAGCGAAGGTGTTTTTTTTGATCCACAATCAATGAAATTTTGTGGTTTTGTTGACCTGGGAAAACATACTCCGGAGGATTTAAAAAATAAAACGGCAGATCACGCTTTAGTTTTTAAATTTGTACCTTTTAAAGGCAGATGGGTTCAAGCTTTAGGATGTTTTCTGTCAAAGAATGCTTGCAAAAGCGAACCACTACATAAGCTTCTTCTAGAGTGTATTGTGCTGATGGAAAATAGCGGCATAAATGTTGATGCTGTTGTTATGGATGGTGCATCCTGGAATCGTGGGGTGTGGAAAATATTCGGTATAGACGAAGCTAACATTAGCTGTGAACATCCCTTCGACAGCTCGCGGCGGTTACGGATGATTTCAGATTTTAACCATTTAATTAAATGCTTCCGAACTTCTATCTTCGATGATAAACGACCAGACTTTAAGGTAGAATCGACTAATGATATTTTTATTGGAAAATTAAACTATGTGATTGTTATTATTATAATTATAAATTTTTCAGACCCCTTACGGAACTGTAAAAAAACTACATTGGGAAGCTCTCCTAGAAGAAGAAAATTATCGTCAACCAAACATGAAAATTGCTTACAAGTTGACACCAGCACATTTAAAACCAAAAGGCTTTCAAGCTATGAATGTTCCTCTCGCTACTCAAGTATATATATATATCTACATTTTTCATTATATCGATTAATTAACTAAAACAGTGACTGTACATTAGATTTTATAGATTGATCCAGGTTTTTTGTCATTATTATATTTTAATTTTTATAATTACAGGTATTTGGTCATGAAGTATCTGTTGCGATGGCTCATTATCAACCAAAATGCGAGAAATTAGAAGATTCAACTCCGACGCAAAAATTTATTGACCTAGTTTTTAATTTAATCCAATCTATGTCGTCGCGGATACCAAGAGATGCTTTGTATGCAAGAGATGATTGTCCTAAAAGACAGGTAAGCATAGTTATAAAACAAAGCACAATTAAAAAATATTTTAACTTTGTAGATTTTATTAAAAAAAAAAGAAATTAATTGAGAAAGCTTTGGCTCAACAATCATGATGACTGGTACCATAAGAAAAATCAGATACTTAATGCCAAACGTTCATGTGTTATATTACAAATAGTTTGGAAAAACAAATGTCATTGCTAATTTTGTAAGTGGGGAACATATTATAATGATTTTCCTATGCTTGCATATATGATTTTTTTTTTTACGTGACATTGTAGTCAGCTGTAATAAACGCTGCATGTCATCTTGACAACAGGTGTATTCATAAACTAAAAATTAAACATCTATAATATTTCTATTGCTATGGTTATTTTCTATTGCTTTATAATATTTTTTTTTTTATTTATGATTTATTAAACGTTTATAGAGCTTTCTTACTTACTTAAGATTTAAATCTTTCAGGCTATCCTGGAGTTTCTACAATTTCTTGGAGATTGGGAAAAACTTGAAAAAAAAGTACCTATTTCAAGGAGCACTTTACTTGGTTTAAAAGTAACTTTACGGGCGACACTCGAAATTTTGGATATGTTAAAAACCGAATGTGACTTTAAATATTTGATGACAGCTACTTTATCTCAAGATCCTTTGGAGGTAGTTATACATATGAACATATTACCACTTTGTATATAATTCATTCTATTTTCTTACTCGAATAATTATTTATCTTCAATTCCAGAGATTTTTTTCTGTCATGAGATATTCATGTGGAGGAAATGATCACCCTGATCCGAAAATGTTTGCCCAAGTGTATCGCTTGGCGTCTTCGTTTTCTTTAATACGTCCACCAAAAGGGTGCAATGTTTCCGGGACAGATCTCCTAAGAAGTTTAATAGGACGCAAGGAAGTTTTCGCTTCTTCGGATAAAGAAGACAAGGGCAAGGATTCATGGCTTAAAAGCATCGATAATATGTTGGAAAGTCTTGAACCACCATCACACGAAGGCTCTTCAATCGACCAGGACCATGACTACAACGAGGCCGTAACCAGTGATGCTGTCCAATCATACATTGCTGGTTACCTAGTTCGCAAATTTAAGAAAATATTGAAATGTCAGAATTGTTTACAAGCTATAGAGATGAGTGCCGAAGCTGGTAAACAATTGCAGCGAAATGATGTTATATGCAAAATGGATTTGTATGGTGGATTGCAATTTGCAACTAATGAATTATTTAATCTAACAAAGCAATTGGAAAAGTGTACATTAAGAGCTATCAGTAAAGGTCTGACGAATGTCGAAACAATAACAGACATAACTTATGAACTTAAAAAAGAAAAATTATTAAAAGTCGGTTGTGTTCAACATCAAAATGATTTAACTAAAAAAATTATAGACGTTTATATTGTTATGCGCGCTCATTTTTTGGCAAAATCAGAAAACAAGCGCTATGATGCTGCCAAAACTAAAACTAAAATGAACAGAAAAAACGCCAAATTACTATCTTAAATGCAAGACGTAATTTTTAAGATTTTTTATATTTAATTTATTAAAAATGTTCATGTTAATTCATATAGTTTATTGTTTAATTATAGTTTATTGTTATAAATATAAGTTTATAGTCTGTAAAACTAGTCTTTATGATTGCTTTCGCAGTTACACTTAAATTAATGAATTTTAAAAGACTGATTAATTTTTATAACCAATAAAAATATTTTTAAAACGTATTTATGAATTATGTAAAAAATTATTTTTCCCTAACATTAACAATTGAGAAATTTTTTTTCTATTATTTTCTTTTTAAGAACTGTTGTTCACTAATTTTGAAGGTACCATTTTCTCATCTTATTTATATATTTATTTTTTTACTTTTTACTAATTAAGCGTTGAAGAATAATCTCAAAAATTTAATTATATACCATTGTTTCTTACTTTATGCTCATTTAAAAAAAGTGCGCCATAACGAAGCGGAAGTTGTTCTTTCCTTTTTTACTGTTATAACTTTTGGCGTGGTTTTTAAAATTTACCCTGATGCGATTGTAGCGCCACCCTAATTTAACACGTTACGACGGACACTTTTTCATACACAGAGATAGTCCTCCTTACCTCTACCCTCCATAAAAGTAACCCTGATAGCCAAGTTGACGAGAAACTGACGAGAAACTTGCAGCCGCAACTAGACACTAAGTTGACCGCCAACAGTTGGTACCTCCAATAGTTAATAGACATTTTCTGAGAAAGTTGGTGGCTAAAGTTGGAAATTCAATAAGTTGACGATCACTTTCTGAGAAAGTTGACGGTAAGTTTGCATTCAACTTTCTCAGAAACTTGCATTCCAGTTGCGGCTTCATACTGGCGCCAACTTTCTGAGAAAGTTGGCAGTAACTTGTAGCCTAAAGTTGAAAAAGCTGAAGTTGTCGAAAACTTGTCGTCAAGTTGGTCGGAAACTAATGAATGTCCAACTTTTTCACGACCAACTCGTGTTATCAGGGAATGTGTGTTTAAAAAATTATTTGACAATACCGACCGTTAAATTACCTGAATTCAGTTGGTGTAGTAGATGCCCATTATAACAAAAAATTATGGAACAGGTTCTTAAGGATTTTAAAAATCTAACCAATCGTAATTAGAATATTTATTATTTATTGGTTTGAAATAAAAATTTATAAATTTACTTATAATTCAATTGATGGTGATTTAATTTTTTGAATATTTGAATTTTATTGATAAAACTTAAAGTTAAAAGAAATTATATTTAATATTAATTAAAAAACAAAGTATTGACCGTATAAATTATTATGAAAAATTAGACTAAACATAAAAACTAATCAATGTAATAGTAAAAATGCAAAGAAAAAAAAAATCGATCTATAATGCGATTCGAATAAAATTTTTAAAATTTATTTGTATAATAATTAAGGTTGAAAAACTTGAAATTAATTTTTTTTTTTTTTTTTAGAGAAATATAGTTGATTTATTTTTTAACACATCGTTTTAAAATAAAAAGTATATTGAGATGTTTTCAATAATTGTATTTAATTCCTGGAAGACTTCTAAAAAAAAGGTCTCTTATTTTTTGATAAATTCATCTGTTCAAAAGTTATTAGAGCTCGAGGTAAAGTTAGAGATTTTTTCGCTTTTCCGGTAAAATTATCAGAGTTATCACAAAACGTTGTAGCTACAACGTTTTGTGATGAATATTATGTCATTAATAACATCAATAAAACGATACAATTTTAAATAAGAAATATTAAGGATGCCAATTAAAATTTTACCGACTGTTGCAGGTATCATTCTTCGACCAATGGAGGAATTTTATAGGATGGAAGTCCTCCCGGAATTAAATACAATTATTGAAAACATCTAAATATACATTTTATTTTAAAACGATGTGTTAAAAAATAAATCAACTATATTTCTCTAAAAAAAAAAAAAAAAATTAATTTCAAGTTTTTCAACCTTAATTATTATACAAATACATTTTAAAAATTTTATTCGAATCGCACTATAGATCAATTTTTTTTTTTCTTTGCATTTTTACTATTACATTGATTAGTTTTTAAGTTTAGTCTAATTTTTCATAATAATTTATACGGTCAATACTTTGTTTTTTAATTAATATTAAATATAATTTCTTTTAACTTTAAGTTTTATCAATAAAATTCAAATATTCAAAAAATTAAATCACCATCAATTGAATTATAAGTAAATTTATAAATTTTTAATTCAAATCAATAAATAATAAATATTCTAATTACGATTGGTTAGATTTTTAAAATCCTTAAGAACCTGTTCCATAATTTTTTGTTATAATGGGCATCTACTACACCAACTGAATTCAGGTAATTTAACGGTCGGTATTGTCAAATAATTTTTTAAACACCCTGATAGCCAAGTTGCCCGCAACTTGTCGACAATCTACTGCCGCAATATGTCGCCAAGTTGGCCGCAACAGTCAGCATTTCCATGAGTTGACGGCAACTTTCCGAGCAACTTGTCGACAACTTGTCGTCAACTTTCAGCTCGTGCAAATGTTGCCGACAACTTGGCTACAAGTTGCTCAGCATCTTGTCTACAGGTTGCAGCAGTAGATTGTCGACAAGATGCTGAGCAACTCGTAGCCAAGGTGTCGGCAACATTTGCACAAGCTGACAGTTGTCGACAACATGTCGACAAATGGCGCGCAACTAGTGCCGTCAACTTTTCTGACGAGCAACTCGTACTATCAGGGCACACATTACTTTTAACAAACTTCACGTTCACCGTTCCGGACATCCCAAGTGGCCAAATGTTAACTTTTTTGTATCGAAAAAGTTAACAAAAAAAATGTTAACATTTATATTGAGACGTAAAAAGGCGAATTTTTTTCAACAAATATCACTATTGATGTCCAGCAAAATGTTAACTTTTTTCTGTCTCAAAAAGATAACTTTTTGGTGACAAATTGTTAACTATTTATTGACATTTTCATAACGTAATGTCGACATTTTCCAACTTTTTGTTAACAAATCACAATGTGTTTTATGTTACCAAAAACATAACAAATTGTTAACTTTTTATTGGCAACAAATTGATAGAAAAAAGTTGACTTTTATTTAACAAATTAGTCTTAATTTAATTGATTTAATGTTAACAATTTCAAGGATCATTAGAGGTTAGGGATGAAATAAACTGCGGGAAATTTGAAAATTTACAAATAAACAAACATATATTTTAAAAACATTCGATCATGAAATGAAATATTTATTTTTTCTTGTTGAATATATTGAATCAACTAAACAATAACAAACAAATATTTATTTCATGATCGAATATTTTTAAAATTATTTTTATATTTATTTGTAAATTGTAATCACTCGCAGTTTATTGTGACAAATGTACTATTTTTTATAATTGGAATGCTTAAATTTATTAAAAATTTCTTTACAACACAAAACGGCTTATTCTATGTCAGGCACTGTTTTTTTTTGTACTATGATTGTAAAATTATTAAATTATTTTTTACTCTAATTAGTTCTGGTTACAAACTCATAGGTTTTATATTAATAACAATAAAAGCAATAATTGTGAGCTTAATAAGACTAGTTTTTATGCCTAGCACTGGTGACACAAACTTATAGTTTTATTTTTATCTGATAAGCTTACTTTTATGTTTTGAGTTGATTAATTTAGACTTAGAGAAAAGAAAACTTTATACTATTATAAAAAAAGTTCTCTGAAAACAACTTGTGAATATAAAGACTTATGAGTTAAAATTATTTGGCAACTGTTTTCTTTTTGGCAGAACCATTTGTAGGATCTGTATTTTTATTGCTCGGTCACTATCGCATTGAAACCAGGCTCTCAGTTGATGTTCAATATCAGGTTTTGTAACAGGCAAAGTGCTTAGTAAAATTTCTAAAAAAGAGAAAAATAAATCAAAATTAATTAATATAATAATTTAAATATAACACTGATATTATAGCCTTTTTAGTTGTAAATATTATATTTTATCTATAAGCACCTAAATTATTTTACTTTGGCAGTAGAAAGATACCCGGGAAAAAATGATCAGACATGAACAGGCATGTGTCTTCAGGCCTGATCAGACATGAAACATGACCATGCCTGAGCAGGCACATCCGGGAAAAAAAATTATATATAAAAAATGGCCCTATATAATTATATATAATTATGTATAACTATATTATATTAAATATAATTATTGCTATAAAAATAAAAAAAAAAATGAAAAGTTCAGGCGTGTGCAGGATTTGAACCGTGGACCTTGCGCTCGAAAGTTTAACTCGCCACCTACTACTGATCTAAGAGATTTAGTTGAAAAGTAAGTTTCATATGAACTTCAAGTAATAAAAATCTTATATGTGATAGATTCTTGGTCAACGAAATTTTATATCTATGAGCAGACATAAGCAGCCATGAACATACATGACCAGGCCTGAGTGTATTTAACGCTTCAGACATGAACAAACATGAACAGACATGACCAGGAATGCACAGGTATGATCAGGCCTGAGTGTATTTAACGCTTCAGACATGGAACAGGCACGGACAGGCATGATCATTTTTTCCCGGGATCAATCAAAGGCTTCAGAAAGTAAAAGTTCGTCAGTCGCTTCACGTGTGATTCTATATGTTTAACATGCCACTCTTTTATGAACTCAATAAGAATTGCATCATTATCACCACTAGCGACTTGATTGTTTACATGGAGATTAAGTAACTGATACTCTGATCGGGTTACTGGTTGATCAAAAAAGTTAAGCCCATCAATCAATGGCAAAGGCTCACCATTTCCCTGATCGACAACTTCTGAAAAACGGCTAAGATCATCTGAAACGTCTGAATCGCGGATACCGTTATTGTCGTCATGGCCGTAGTCGTTAATGTCATTGTTGTAAATATTAATGTTAGTGTTATTATTATTATTATTATTATTATTATTATTATTATTATTATTATTATTATTATTACTATTATTATTTAAGTTAGATAACAAATATTCCGGTAAAATTATTTGTTGCGTACGTCGTTTTAGTTGTCGTGGTCCAAGCAAATCAAGCGGTTTACGTTTCCGCTGTCGAAAATTTTCCATGATTATAAATAAAAATTTACCTTTTATGAACCGTTGAGTATTGTTAATCAATAGTTATAAATAATATTATAAACGATACCACAGTATTTTAAAGACAAAATAATTTCAGGTTATATTGTTCGCAACTTCGAGCGTTTATATATCTAAAATGACGACATGTAAATGTTAACAAATTGATAACAAAATAAAATATTATAATAATAGCAAAATGTTAACCCAAAGTTGTTGGAAAAATGTTAACAATAAAATGCTATCTTTTGAATAATACTAAAAAGTCAACATTTATATAACATTTTTTGGATGACAAATTATCAACATTAAAATGGTAACTTTTATTTATCTTCAGAAAGTCACCATTTATCACTACATTTTATGGTAACATTTTGCTAATTTTTTCATATTATATTTTGTTAACATTTTTATGATAACTTTAAGATAACTTTTAAAAGTTATCTTTTTCAAAAGTACTTTTTGTCACCATTTTATTAACATTTTGGAATAGCAAAAAGTTGACTTGGAACGGGCAACTAAAAGCTAACAAAAAGCGAGCCTGGCCACTTGGGATTGTACACATCTCAGGCTCATCAAACTTAGCCCCCCAAAAAAAAAATTTTTTCTATTTTTGAATTTTCAATATCGCATATCGTTAGTTCGTAATTTGTTCTTAATTGTTCTCTATAAACATTTGTTTGTTCTTGATTTATTTATTTAAAAAAAATTTATTAAAAATGTGCCCTTAAGTTAGCCCCCCCTATCCCATTTTTAATATTTTTTTAGCAATACGGGTCAATAAACCTCTGTTTATGATTGTTCATGTATAACAAACGTTTGTTCCCATTTGACATTGTTTATTTTTTAATTAATTAATTATTTTTAATTACTTGAATATTTGTATTCTAGATACTTGCACTGCGCATGCGTCAACTTTACGTTTAGACTTTTAGCGCGGTCTTTTTGAAAATTATAATGACAAGCACAGTCATTAAATTGAAGTTACAGGATATATTTTTACAAGTATATCGGTATAAACAATTGTGATTTATAAGCTAAAAATAATTATTATGAATTTTAACCAATACAAATCTTGTATATAAAATTCTTGGATAAATTATTATAAGCCAACAATATTTTGAGTGTATTTTTCAATTTTCTTAGCGGGAAATTACAAGAAACATTGATTTTCTTGTTAAATAAATTGATTTTTATGAATTCAAATTCGATTAAATTTTTTGTTCGATTCAACATAAACAAAAGTTTCCAAGAAGTTAACTTTGACACATGGACCACCAATAATGATTGTTTGTAAGAATTATACGTCGCTAATAAACTACAAGGTACTATGTAGAGACCTGATTATATATATATATATATATATATATATATATATATATATATATATATATATATATATATATATATTATAGACAGCTGTCAAAAAAATTGAAAAAATATTTCATGTGTAAAAAAGCCCCCGCAATCAAAGTTATTAATATTTTTCTCTCATTGCTTTTTTTTTGTTTAATTAATAATTTTTAATTGACTATATTCACTAATACATAAGCAGGATATATCATTTTATCAAAACTTTTTTTTTTTTTCTTACACTCTCTTTTAATTTTTTGACTTAGTTTTCCCTCTTTGAACTCGAGTATTTAATAACTAATATAATAGTACATTGCATAGCGAGTGGGTTAGATGAGTCTTTATACGGGAAGCACAATGTTTTTAACACGAGTCGTAGGTGCACACGCACGAGCGCCAGCGAGTGCTTAGTGTGCACCGGAGACGAGTGCTAAGAACATTGTGTTTGACGGATAAAGACTTAACCCACGTGCTATGCACTATACTTTATTCAACAATTGTCTGATTCTTGCGAATTATCATATCAGCAAAGTTAACCCTAAATCAGGTGGGGTTCTATATGATATTAGTTCTTGATTTCTCTCACCACTTATATCTTTTATTTATTTTAATTAATAAAAAATAACTAACGTATTTATACGTAGACACTGATACCAAAGTTGTTAGATTGATTGTACTACTCATTCTGAATATATTTAGTGTCGAGATTATTTGCTTTAGTGATAATAGTAGAGTTTGTGTTTGAGAACGGTCGATAATAACTTTTGAGGAACGTGTTTATGGATTCAAATCCGGATGTTTATGACTCCCCTGATAACACGAGTTGGTCGTGAAAAAGTTGGACATTCATTACCCTGATAGCCAAGTTGACGAGAAACTGACGAGAAACTTGCAGCCGCAACTAGACACTAAGTTGACCGCCAACAGTTGGTACCTCCAATAGTTAATAGACATTTTCTGAGAAAGTTGGTGGCTAAAGTTGGAAATTCAATAAGTTGACGATCACTTTCTGAGAAAGTTGACGGTAAGTTTGCATTCAACTTTCTCAGAAACTTGCATTCCAGTTGCGGCTTCATACTGGCGCCAACTTTCTGAGAAAGTTGGCAGTAACTTGTAGCCTAAAGTTGAAAAAGCTGAAGTTGTCGAAAACTTGTCGTCAAGTTGGTCGGAAACTAATGAATGTCCAACTTTTTCACGACCAACTCGTGTTATCAGGGTAGTTTCCGACCAACTTGACGACAAGTTATCGACAACTTCAGCTTTTACAACTTTAGGCTACAAGTTACTGCCAACTTTCTCAGAAAGTTGGCGCCAGTATGAAGCCGCAACTGGAATGCAAGTTTCTGAGAAAGTTGAATGCAAACTTACCGTCAACTTTCTCAGAAAGTGATCGTCAACTTATTGAATTTCCAACTTTTGCCACCAAGTTTCTCAGAAAATGTCTATCAACTATTGGAGGTACCAACTGTTGGCGGTCAACTTAGTGTCCAGTTGCGGCTGCAAGTTTCTCGTCAGTTTCTCATCAACTTGGCTATCAGGGTCTATAAACACACGCTGTTGAGGAACATGGGACGCCATTTGCTTTTTGACGAATTATCAACCACCGATCGGTAAATGGTCATTTAGGGTTTGCTTTGCAGATATGATAAGTCGCGATAATCAGGCATGCGTTGAATAAAGTTATTTATACAAACATACACGCATATATTATCAACGTTTTTATATTTTACAAAGATTCTTTCTTAATTTATTTTTTAATGTCAATGACTAAGTTATTCTCGTGTTTAAACTCAAGTGTTTGATAACAAATATAGAAATATTTATATAAATTTATATGCATATATTATTTATCTTTTTATATTTTATAAAAATTCTTTCTTAATTTATTTTTTAATGTTAATGACTTAGTTGTTCTCGTATTTAAACTCGAGTATTTGATAACAAAAATAGAATTATTTATATAAACATATATGCTTATATTATTTATCTTTTTATATTTTTTAAAAATTCTTTCTTAATTTATTTTTTGTTTCTATAAAATACCATTTAATGTTTATGGCTTAATTTTTCTCGTGTTTACGAAGTAAACATCTTTACATTAAGAACATGTTGTAGATTATTTCAAAATCTATAAAATAAGTCATTTTAATATATAAAGCGTTGCGTGAGGTTCAATTTCAGCATTGGCAGATGCTTTTTCTGGTTTAGTCGATTGATCATTATAAATTTGCCAATTACCGTTTAGTCTTCGGCAATAAGCAATGTAGTAACCCGTTTCATACGCTGCAACTCCAGATAGTCTGAAAATTAATAAATCGTTCATGAATTTTAGTTATGACAGTATACTTAAAACATGAATTTCGCCGAGAATAATAATAATAAACTTACCGATAACATAGATTAGTTGTGGACCCATCATCATTTTCACGCTTCAAATTTAAATAAATCGGAAGCTCCTTCAACCTACATCGTTTTCCTGCTTTCTCACACTTTTTGTTTCGTATATCTAACTCTATAAATAAATGTTGCTGAGGAATAGTCAAGCATGTTGCTGTTGTTTTGCAACAAAATCGGCAATAGACGTTGTAAATTTTGTTGTGATACTCTAGAGATTTTTCCAAGGCAGTAAATCCGTGTCGTGATATTATTTTATGATTTGCACTGATAGCTGGAAGAGCTTGATAAATAATGATTAATTTTATAATTCAACTATCTTGTCGTAGATGTTAATTATCGTTGTTTAAAGAATTGTGGAACTATTATTATGATTTTTAAGCAATTAAACATAAGTAAAGGTATATACTGATTTACTAGTGAATAAAGTTGTTTCCACACTTCTAATACAATTATAGTAAAGATAATATTTTGGATTCATATTTGATTGAAAATTAAAAATTTTTTGGTTTACTTACAGTAAATTAAAACTAACCTAAAAGTTTTAATTAAAAAATTGTAGATCCACGTGTTCCCAAGGAATTAAAAACTATACTTTTTATTTTTTTCACAATTTCACATACTCCAAATTCAGTTAAACCACTGAAGAGTTTCATTAATAAAAATCATTATATAATATATATAGATAATAATAAATAATATATTTTTTTAAATTTACAGTCAAACACAATCTCACAAAAATGTGACAAGTAATTTGACCGCCTTGAACGCAAAGGCGACGCATGCAGAATGCAAGTTTTTGCAAATTTGTATTAAGGTAATTAAAAATTATTAATTAAACAAAAAAAAAGCAATTAAATGTTAGAACAAACATAATTTATTAAAGAACAAACGTCAATGTGTATTTACAAACTAATATTGAGAGAATAATATTAATAACTTTGATTGTGGGGGCTAACAAAAGGGTATGTTTATAAAATATAAAAAGATAAATAATATATGCATATAAGTTTATATAAATATTTCTATATTTGTTATCAAACACTTGAGTTTAAACACGAGAATAACTTAGTCATTGACATTAAAAAATAAATTAAGAAAGAATCTTTGTAAAATATAAAAACGTTGATAATATATGCGTGTATGTTTGTATAAATAACTTTATATTAGTTATTAAATACTCGAGTTCAAAGAGGGAAAACTAAGTCAAAAAATTAAAAGAGAGTGTAAGAAAAAAAAATAAAATTTTGATAAAATTATGTATCCTGCTTATGTATTAGTGAATGAATTTTATTATTAATACGAATGAAATTTTATTATTAATACGTTTGCAAATTAGTATTAAGGCAATTAAAAATTATTAATTAAACAAAAACAAAGCAATGAGAGAAAAATATTAATAACTTTGATTGCGGGGGCTTTTTTACACATGAAATATTTTTTCAATTTTTTTGACAGCTGTCTATAAAGTTACCTGCGTTAATATCCCCGACAAAATATCCCCCGACATAATATCCCCGCGACAAAATATCTCCAGACAAAATATTTCAGGACAAAATATCTTCATGACAAAATATATTTTGACAAAATATCTACGAATATTTACGTTGACTTGAAAAATTTTAATATGAGCAACGCAAGATAATAAAGTATTTTTTTACCGTCAAATTGAAGACAATTTAAATTGAAGAAACATTAACCGTAAATTATTATTTTCAAATTTTGCTGTCAAATTGATGTCAAATTCAAGCAGCAAATTTTAGGTTATATCAACATAAAATTACCGTAAATTTCAAGCTAAAGTAGCTATTAAAAAACTAATATCTACCCATTACCCCATGGAGACTTTAGAAAGTCTCCATGCATTACCCCTACGAATTTAGACTAATCAGAAAATGGTTTTATGATACAACACTTAGTGGTGCAAAAGTGTAGATAAATTTACCGCGGCTTAATTTAAATTTAAAATATAAATATGTCTTCAAATAATTTGAAAAGAAAATAACACAAGTTTGGAAAATGGTATTGTGCCATTTTTTTTACAGGTTTTGGGTGTGTGTGATCACAAAAATATGTTAACATAAATGCGTGTAATAGTACGTGCCTTTTTTTCAGGCATTTTGTGTGTGTGTAAATACAAAAATATCTGAATGCACCCGCTTGCAATAAAATTGTGCCCTTTTTTTACACATTACTTCATTAATTATTCAACGATAGGGATATTTTGTCAAAATATATTTTGTCATAAAGATATTTTGTCCTGAGATATTTTGTCTGGAGATATTTTGTCGCGGGGATATTATGTCGGGGGATATTTTGTCGTGGATATTTTGTCGGGGATATTTTGTCCGGGGATATTAACGCGTGTCACCGTCTATAATATATATATATATATATAATCAGGTCTCTACATAGTACCTTGTAGTTTATTAGCGACGTATAATTCTTACAAACAATCATTATTGGTGGTCCATGTGTCAAAGTTAACTTCTTGGAAACTTTTGTTTATGTTGAATCGAACAAAAAATTTAATCGAATTTGAATTCATAAAAATCAATTTATTTAACAAGAAAATCAATGTTTCTTGTAATTTCCCGCTAAGAAAATTGAAAAATACACTCAAAATATTGTTGGCTTATAATAATTTATCCAAGAATTTTATATACAAGATTTGTATTGGTTAAAATTCATAATAATTATTTTTAGCTTATAAATCACAATTGTTTATACCGATATACTTGTAAAAATATATCCTGTAACTTCAATTTAATGACTGTGCTTGTCATTATAATTTTCAAAAAGACCGCGCTAAAAGTCTAAACGTAAAGTTGACGCATGCGCAGTGCAAGTATCTAGAATACAAATATTCAAGTAATTAAAAATAATTAATTAATTAAAAAATAAACAATGTCAAATGGGAACAAACGTTTGTTATACATGAACAATCATAAACAGAGGTTTATTGACCCGTATTGCTAAAAAAATATTAAAAATGGGATAGGGGGGGCTAACTTAAGGGCACATTTTTAATAAATTTTTTTTAAATAAATAAATCAAGAACAAACAAATGTTTATAGAGAACAATTAAGAACAAACTACGAACTAACGATATGCGATATTGAAAATTCAAAAATAGAAAAAATTTTTTTTTTGGGGGGCTAACTTTCGTGAGCTCACATCTCACGTTATTCGTTCCTCCGTCCATACTAACCTATCATTATCCATACCCGCGTTTATTCAAACGGCTCATTATCCGTTCCTCCGGTTCTGCGAACCTCACATTAAACGTTCTGCACGTTGTATACATTTCATGTTATTCGTTCCTCCGTTTATACTAATCTTTCAATATCCGTTACCCGCGCTTATACGAAATATATCATTGTCCGCTTCTCCGTTTATACAAGTCTCTCATTTTCCGTTCTTTCGTTTTTACAAATCTCACTTTAACTAAACCTTCGGTTTATTGAAGGAATTTTTATTCAGAGATTACGTTAATCAGAATAGACATTACACATCCATCACGTTATTTATTCTTACGTTTATTCGAACCTAACTTTTATCTGTCGTTCGTTTATTCATACGTGTTGCTACACACTATTACTTTTGATGCAAGTGTGTGTTTACACGTAACCTCCGTTGGGCACAGGTAGTGGCACCCGGATCATTTTTATACTTCTGCGCATAAAAGAGGATGCGCAAAAGTGTACTGTATCTCAAACACTTCTTATTGTAGTTAAAATGTTTTACACGGGAGAAATCTTTCTAAAAGTTGCGAACTACTGCTACCGATAAGCCTCCTTAAGTATATAAATTAATTCATTCAGATAAATTATATTATAAATTTATAATTCTTATTAGAAACCACCATTCATTATTATAAATATATATATATATATATATATATATATATATATATATATATATATATATATATATATATATATATATATATATATATATATATATATATATATATATATATGTGTTTACATTCAGCAAGCGCTGCTATAATATAAATTTTATTGAAATGCCCGATGATTTCAGGAGATAAAAATGATTTATTTTCATAGTATTGTCAACAAAAATTATACTATTATTAACATTTAAGTTAAGTACTAAAATATACATTTTTAAATATGCCGTCATAATTATCAATCGTTTCTTAAACGCAAGTTCTTATCTCACAAGAAAACGAAAAATAATAACAAGATAAGTCGTAAAAGAACTAAAACAATATTTACCAATAAAAATGAAAATAATAGAAAATTCTAGAATATTTATTTGAATCAGTTATCCAATCAAAGGCCAGCAAAAAAAATAATATCAATCCTAACGGAAATCATCATGACTTAATTCTACCAACCAATCAGTCTTTACAATTTTTTTACGCGCCTGCGTATTAAAATAAAATCTGACGTCAGAGCTATTCCAAGCCAATGAAAGTTATCTTTACATAAATGCTGTCTCATCCACCAGCGAATATATAAAGACACGATTTTTCATTAGAACTCAGTTATAAAACTTTTTTCACCGATTCAGCAGTGAATCGTCAGCGTCGTTAACGAACTACAAATATTTACACAAAATACAACGTAAAGTTGATTAAACATATAAATTACAACAGGTACATGTAAATTTTATACTTATAATATATATTATTTTTAATTTACATTATTTATTTATTATAAATTTATGACGGCGTACATTTTTTTTGCATCACGTTTGTTTTCTCAACTCTTGGGTTTAAAGTTTATTAAAATTATTTATAATTAGTTATAAAAATTGATGAATTTATTTTTCTTTAATTTCGAATGAACAATTAAAGCAAAAAAGCGTAAATTTTTTTTGTACTGGTTGTCTTTTGTTTGAAGTGAAGGACGACGGTATCGATCGCGGCCATTTTCAGTTTCACCTTTGTGTAATATTTCTCTTTATTCTTTATAAATTTATTTTTTTTAATTTTAATTAAATTATAGTATTTTGTTGATATTAATAGATTCGTAATTAGTTCTAGCAATTAAAGTCCATAAAAAATTTTTAATTAATGTATAAATTTATGCCGTAGGAAAAAATTATTTATTTGAATTTTAATAAAATTAAAAAATAAAATAACTGGGGTGAGGGTAAATCATATATTTGAATGCGAATGTTTACTGATATGATTGCGAGAGAGATAAAAGAATAGTTAGTGAGTTATTTGAATGATGTCAAAATGAGCAAGCGATAAATCATATTTATTTTGTCCGGTTATTTATTTTGATTGTTTTGTTATTTTTTTAGGAAGGAAAAATGCAGATCTTTGTAAAAACTTTGACGGGAAAGACAATTACTTTGGAGGTTGAGGCTTCTGACACTATTGAAAATGTCAAGGCTAAGATTCAAGACAAGGAGGGGATCCCTCCAGACCAGCAGAGATTGATCTTCGCTGGTAAGCAGTTGGAAGATGGTCGAACATTATCAGACTACAATATCCAGAAGGAATCCACACTCCATCTCGTACTTCGTCTCCGAGGAGGAATGCAGATCTTTGTTAAGACGTTGACTGGTAAAACCATCACCTTAGAAGTTGAAGCTTCTGACACCATCGAGAACGTAAAAGCTAAAATTCAAGACAAAGAAGGCATCCCTCCAGATCAGCAAAGATTAATCTTTGCTGGTAAACAGTTAGAAGATGGCCGTACTCTCTCAGACTATAACATTCAAAAGGAGTCAACCCTCCACCTCGTACTTCGTCTCCGTGGAGGAATGCAAATATTTGTTAAGACATTGACTGGTAAAACCATCACCTTAGAAGTTGAAGCCTCTGACACCATCGAGAACGTAAAAGCTAAAATTCAAGACAAAGAAGGTATCCCACCAGATCAGCAGAGATTAATCTTCGCTGGTAAGCAGTTGGAAGATGGCCGAACGTTATCAGACTACAATATCCAGAAGGAATCAACTTTGCATTTAGTACTTCGTCTCCGAGGAGGAATGCAAATATTTGTTAAGACGTTGACTGGTAAAACCATCACCTTAGAAGTTGAAGCTTCTGACACCATCGAGAACGTAAAAGCTAAAATTCAAGACAAAGAAGGTATCCCACCAGATCAGCAGAGATTAATCTTCGCTGGTAAGCAGTTGGAAGATGGCCGTACTCTCTCAGACTATAACATTCAAAAGGAGTCAACCCTCCACCTCGTACTTCGTCTCCGTGGAGGAAATTGAATCATTCGAAATAAATTACAAAACATATGTATTCCATTTTTTTTTTCTTATAAATAAATAAAAAAAATAATTATTCCTGATAATCAATCTTTTATTTAAAACTCTCAATTCTATTAATCTGCTATTTCTGTTTTCACAACACACTTTATATATTTGAACTCCCCGCCATCTAAAATCTCGTTACTGATTACCACTTCCAGATAGCGCCACCTCGATTTAAATCCCTTGGAAACTCCGCTATTGGTAGTTCTTCTCCAAAACTCAACCATCAGATGTCGCCTCGATTACCTTCATCATCCCCACTTTTATTAAAATCCCCTCGTCTCATTGGTCCCCTCAGCCCTCGTCACAAACCCCACCCACCTACGAGTCGTTCGAAAGTGGTAGTTGTGTAGTTTTCGTTACGACAGCCGTTGGTCTCTTCTAATATCATCACAAGAGAAAATATCAAAAACGTGTCGGCGCTAATAATGTAACATATTACAATATTTTATTGTTATTATTAGTTTTTCAAAATCAACTATAAATTTTAATGCGTCTTTGAACAATTTAAATATTTATAAATAAGTTTTATTCAAAATTGAATATCCATTACCTAGCTATAACAATTGTTAAATAAATTATACTAACAATAATTATCTTCATCATCAGAGATTCATAGACTTTCAAATAGTGTCGTCAGTTGAATTTATTAAGTAACCTCTATTAAATAATTGCAAATAAATATTTATTTTAATTATTTAAACAAACGAAGTGATTGTATTCTTCAAAATCAGTGAAAAAAAAAATGCATGCATAATAATATTAATTAATTCAATAATTGAATTGAATTGAGTGCTAGGTGTTAAATTTAAAAAAACTAGAAATTTTTAATTTAATATAAATATTAAAATAAAAGAAGAATAATATAAAAAAACAACGTTTTATTTCATTTAATAAAATTGTAAAATAGAAATGGCGGCGCTGGTGGCAGGTGTCCAGTATGGTTTGTCATCGCAAAGTCATTTTTATGAAAATAAATCATTAATATTTGTTAAATTAACTGATTCAGCTCAACGTGCTATTGAGGATTTTTTAAAAAATCGGGTAAGTTTTTTTTTCGACTTTTTAACCTTAAAATTTTTTTTTTGTACTAAAATTTTTTTTTTAACCTATTTTACAATTATCCCACTTAGGAAAAATATCAATTAATTCATTTATTCATTTAGTTAATTAGTTAATATATTAAATGATATATGTATTTAGTACCTAATTGGTTAGTTGGTTGATAAATTTGTTGGGTAAAAATTATAAGGGGACACTATAAAAAATAAAGATTATTCTGAGCCATATTTTATGATAATTGAGTATGTTATAAACATGTTTATATTAATATATTCATTTTTTAATAATTACTATATGTAATTATTGGTGAAAAATGTTTTTTTTTTATATTTGTAGAAGTACTATTTTGTTTTTTCAAGTTGAGGAATTTGAATTTAAGGTCAGCTTTAAGAATGAGTGGTTTTAAAAGTCTTATTTTACTTTTTTTTTCAAATTTGTTTATTTTTAAATAATCGTTCTTGTTCATTGGATTTTGAAAAAGGATCGAGATATTTAACTAGAGAAAGTGAAAGGACATGAGAAATCGTCAAAGGATCATAGATAGTGTCCTTTGATTATAACGGAGCGTTCTCTTGGAAAATAAATTGTTAGTGTAATTAATTTTTAGTGGGGATTAAAACCGACAGTTGGAATTAGGGGAAAACTAAGTTTATTTTTTTAGCTGAGGTTGTGATTGTTGGGCAAAGTTCTAAGGGTTTTTTAAAGTCGACAAGTTTCCTGGAATAAAAAAAAAATATGAAAATGGATTTTTATAAATATTCTTTAATTAAAAAAAAATTGAATAACATTCTATACATTTGAGAGTTTGAAGTAAAAAAAAATTTTAAGATGACGTTGTAGTAGTTGTTAAAAATTTTAAAAGAATTTATTTTTATTGCTGAAAAATATCCTAAGATGTAATGAAAAAGTATGACCTCATATATGTACATAGATATTTTTTTAAAATTATTTTTTGAAATACTAAAGTTTAAATCATTCCTAAAAATCGCCATAAAATAACTCATCTAACAATCAAACATCGGTATCTTGCTTCGTGTTGTCAATAAAAATAATATTTAGACTTAATAAATACGTCTTCATAAAAACTATAGTTTTTATGAAATCAATCAATGTCAATTATTTTAAATCGTTCAAACATAAAAATTGAGGACACATTTAGAAATATGTTGAAAGCTTTTTATTAAGTATTTTAGATAATGTAAATTTTAAATGAAGTCTGGATATAATGCGATGTAAATATTCATATCGAGTACTTAATAAGTATTTGAATACAAGTATTTTATTGATCTAAAATAGAAAATCTTTTAGGAACAAATGGTTATATCAAAAAAATTCGAATAAATTTGTTAACAAATACATATTTTTTAAATTTAGTGGCTTGTATTTTTTAGTTTAGTTGTTGCATTTATTTTATCTAAAAACATGATATTTGGTATCAGCTCACTTATTAAATTTGATTTACAATATTAAACACTAAGTTGAGTTCTTTTAATGATTTATCAGTTTAAAAAAATTTTTTAAAATGTAAATTATTTTTCTTTTCTAATTTTCAATAAATTTAAAAATATCAAGGCTTCAAATTATAATAAACTACAATTCGGTAAAGATGAAAATATTATCCAATTTTAAATTGATTTAAGTAGTTAAAAATATGCTCAATCGATAAGCAGAATTTTCATTCAAAAATTCATGGTAATTATTATAATTAATGCATAGAAAACGATTAGATTTCTTATTTGTGGATACTATACATCAGTTATTTATCGTTTTGCATTAAATATATAAATGAAAAAATAATTCAATAACGTTATACTACCCAGACTACTTCTCTTTATTATATATATATATATATATATATATATATATATATATATATATATATATATATATATATATATATATATATATATATATATATATATATATATATATATATATATATTGTAGTTATAAAGCATGATGTATTTGTAATTTAGAGAAAATAGATAAAAAGATAAAGAAATACATAAAAGAAAATATTTTTGACGAAGAGTAAATATATGGCGACAAAAGCTAAGATGAATAATAAAAGACGATAATAATTGTTGCAAATTATTACTTAATGAGTATTATCTAGCCACACTGCGTGACTATTGAATATATATCTACTATAATTTAATAATAATGATAATAATATTGTCTTCGAAACAAGAAATTTTAGGAATGTGATATTTTTTCAATTACTATTGAGAGCTTAAACTCAATACATACTTTATTATTACATCTCATTAATATAAATATTGAACGTACCTGAAGATCGGAGCGTTTTTCGCAAATGAAAAAAATTTATATAATTCGACTGCTTAAGTAGTTCCTGAGGTCGAGGGTGGCCTAAGATTTTCGGCTGACATACCAGCATGTATATGCGAAACATTTCAGAAATTTAGTCATCCAGTAGATTTGTTACTGACCAATTTTTTTTTTTTCGTTGCGCGAAAAACGTTCTGATCTTCAGGTAGATAAATATTAATACATATATAATATACACGTACATCCATTTAAAATAATGAAAAATAATTTTTATTTTTATTACATTTTAACCCAACAAATATTCAAAATATTTCTTTTATTTAAATCTTCTACTAAGGTAAGAAACTCAATACCCGATCATTCATGTATTTGTATATCTATATTTACTAAATTTTACTAAATATACATATACAAATACATGGAATGATCGAGTACGAGTTCCCTGATCAGGTACTAGGTCTTTTACTACTTTATATATAAATTTTATAAAATATATTCTTGTTAATCACAAAAAATTTTTTAGTATATATATATATATATATATATATATATTTGGAAATGGACTCTCAAATTTATTGGTAATGAAAAATAATATTTTGGTATTATTTTTTTCTCTGAACGATAAAATGATAATAATTATATGTTATTATAAGGCAATTGTAAAAAATGCAAAAAATGTATTTTTTATGAATAATTTTTTTTTTTATTATTCAATTTTTCTTTACGTTTTTATGTTTTTTGTATTGTTTGTCTTCATTTAAAAATGTAGATATATCAATTTTTTTTCAAGTAAATAATAATAATAATATAGTGACGATTATAATATTATTCTTGTTATTATTATTATTATTATTATTATTATTATTATTATTATTATTATTATTATTTTTATTTTTATTATTAAAAAAACTTTTAAAAATCAGACAGATGTTAGGAATTCGTCCTTTTAAATTTTCAAGTCAGGTTTTATTTTTTTCCTTGATTCTCATCTTTAATATTATGTTATTTTTTTTTTTCAGTATTGTCTCTTCCCCTTACTATTTTTAAATCTTTAAACCAGCGTCAAAATTTTAACGTAAAGCTAAAGGCTGTCCAGTATGCATATTGTGTTTAAATATATTGAATATATGCGCCGTACTGAAAGCATATCTATACATAACAATTCAATCCTCTCGAACCCTCGAAAACTACCTCGTCGCTTTTAAGACAACCAGCTGTCTGTATTAATGACCTGCTAAAGTTTCAAAGTGTCAGGTTTTATTTCATTTAAAAAAAATTTTTTTTTCTTTTATTTTTCAATTTTTTTTTCGGTAATATCATTATTGCATTAACAGCTTTAACGAATATAATATTTTATTAATCTTTATATAATATAAGTTTATACAATCGTTATACAACAAATTTTCTATATATGGGGCGTTTCACGCAAAATCGGACACCAATTAGTTTTTGCACCTCGGATTTTTTTGAAACTTTTTTATCTTTTAGCATAGGTTAAAAGAGGCCACCATGATTTTTTTCAAATTTTTTCCTCCAACCGTTTTCGAGATATTGAATTTTCAAAAATGTAGAGATTTTTTTTTTCAAGCGCCTAGAACTTCTCGAAAAGTGGTTTGAATAAAATTTTTAAAGAGACAAAAAATGTTCGTTTTAAGACATCTTTTCAATAAAGAATATCAAAAAAATTTTTTGAACCACGCTTCTATTAAAGCTTTAAATTTTAAGTATAAATTGTCGATTTACAAAAAAACACGTACTGATCGATTTTGCTCATAATTTTTCACAGCAAAGTGTCACCTATTCTAAAACTTTCTCAGCTATGATCATAATGGGACAACGATGGGCTCTATTTTTTTTCGAATTTCATATTTCAGTTTTTTTTTTTTTTAAATGTCTAAAAAAAATATCATTCTCAGGATTTACTATTAATAATTATCTGACACACAACTATCATCAAAATTTTCAAATTTTATTTCCACAGATAAAATATTATTAATTAATTAATATTAATTAATTAATTATTATTAACTAATTAATAATAATTTTTCTGTAGAAATAAAATTTGAAAATTTTGATGATAATTTTGTGTCAGATAATTATTAATAGTAAATCCTGAGCATGATATTTTTTTAGACATGTTTCTAAAAAAAAAACTGGAATATGAAATTTAAAAAATTGAAATTAAATAGATCCCATTGTTGTCCAATTATGAGCATAGCTGGAAAAGTTGTAGAATAGGCGATAGTTTGCTGTGAAAAATTATGAGGGAAATTGATCAGTATGTGTTTTTTGTTAATCGACAATTTATACTTAAAACTTGAAATTTTAATAATAGTGTGGTTAAAAAATTTTTTTTATGACAAACACTTGGAATCTACGACATTTAGCGCCTATAGTCGGCAGCTAAAAATATTAGATAAGATACAGCTGATAAAAAAGATACCTAATCATTCTAATAGTGACGTCATCATCGGATCAAAAAATATTTTTTGGTTACATGTGCGATAGCAAACGACCAAAAAATATCGAAGTAACTCAACGAGCCATCTTGTGACAAAACTCATCATCATATTAATTCGTATACTTACCGACTTCTCTCTCATTTTCAACGAATACTCAAAACAATCTGACCAAATAAATAAACGCGGGTTTATAACCAGCTATTTATAGGCACTAAATGTAGTAAATTTCGAATATCTGTCACAAAAACTAATGTATTTATCTAGTACAATCGAGTCTAAGACGCACGTGTGTTGGTACCCTCGCCTTCGGCTCGGGCACTAATCTTCACACTCGCGTCTTAAACACGATCGCACTCGATAGATAGAGTACTATTTTGGTGCAAGGAAATGCGCTCTAACAAATAATTTATTGACTGTTATATTTGAATATTTATTTGAGCCTGTTCATTAAACCATTTGATGAATATTAACAAATCTTATTAAATCCTCAGAAATCCTTCTATCAGTGTAATAATTTAATAATAAACAGCTCAGTTTATTTTGATGGTTAATTTGGTTATGTCTTATGACCACATTAATAAAAATATAACTGAACGCAAAAAAGATGCACAGTAACAGTGAACGGTGTTACCACGATCACTTCTCGAATGTTATGGATGTACACAGAAAAAATAATTATTTGGCTCAAAATAATTTTTTTTGAGCCACGGAACTTTTGATGACATAGAGTGGAAATCGAGACTTTCTTGAGGGAAGTAAAAAAATTCCTTGAATTTTAAATCTTGAAAAAAAAAAAAAAAAATATTTTTGACTCAATAAATCTTCAAGGATTGATTCAACAGTTGAGTTATTTAGTTGATTAATGTTCATATATATGTATATCACATATAATGAACATATATATGTTCAGTACAAGATATTTACAATATTGATTAAAGTAATGCGATGTTTTGAATCCATAAAAAGTGATAACTTGAACTAAAATACAAATCTTGAACGAAGAGTACTGCGGGCTTAAGGGGGGGGGGTACGGGCTAAATCATGAAAAAAACGCTTTTTTATGATTTTTTTTTAGTCGTATGGATTGAGCTAATTCATTAAAAGCTTTTGAATATTAATGATATATTCAACAACATTACGTAAATATTTTATGTAAAAGTATCCGCAAACAAGCCAGTGACGGAGCTTTTCCCAGAACGTCTTTAAAAAAAGTTATTCTGCAGTGAGCAGTGTATCTCAGCTGGAAATTATCTGAAATAAAGAACTATTGGAATTTAGTCAAAGCATTATCAAAACCTCCCCCCAACGTTCCCTGATTTTTTTTTTTTTCATTTTTTAATGGTCATTTAAAGTAAAAGCTGCTATTTTTTACGAGAATTTGCGCCGTTTTAGAGGTGGAAAACTCCTTGATATAAGAAAAAATTCTAAAACTCATCGTTAGGGGGAGGTATATTATGCGTAGAAATTGTGTATCAAGTTTAAAATACATCGGCAATGTTGTTTTTAAATATCAGTGAGCACAGTCCGCGAGCACTGCTATTCAAAAGCAATATTTATTAATATTTAATAAATCATTTATTTGACGCAATTTGACGTATTTGAAAATATAACCTCATTCTCTCAAAATATAAATGAAAATATTTAGAAAAATCGGTCTGTCGGTTGACCCTGCGGTCCAGCCCCAAAACTTCCCGCGTAGTTCGAGCTCCTTGAGCTCGAAAAGATGTAGCAGAGACATTTTCGAGCTCTTCGAGCTCGAAAATATTTTTGTATACTTTTATTTTCAAAGAATAACGTTTTTTACAATTTCTTCTACAACGATAACTCTCGAACGAATAAACCGATTGGGACGTTTAAGGTGGCAATCGACGCGTTTCATTGAGTTCTATAACTGGTCAAATTTTGAAATTGATTCATCGAGTCGTTTTTGAGAAATTTTCCAAATACTAAAAATTTTTTTTTTTTAATTCTTTCGACAACGGTTTCTCTTGAAAGAATTAACCGATTTTGATGTTTGAGGTGGCATTCGACGCAGATTATGAATCTTCAGAGCTCAGTCCATTTTGGAATTAATCCATCGAGCCCGTAAAAAGTTATCCAAAAAAAACATTTTTGAAAAAAGTTTATTTTTGGAATATCTCCGAACGAGCCCTACCGATCAAGCTCAATTTTTTTTTCAGCTTCAAGATATTAAGAAACTGCGTCGAATGACACCTTGACGATCAAAATCGGTTCATCCGTTCAAAAGTTATAGATATTTACATACGTACGTACGTACGTACGTACATGCATACATACATACACTCGGACACCATCGTGAAATTAGTCAGAATAGCTTTCTAGGACCTCAAAACGTCGACATCCGTTGGAATTTCGATTTTCACAAATCGGACTGAAACCAATAACTTCCCGAATTTTTGAAAATTTGCAATTTTCTTAGCGGGAAGTTAAAAATTAATTTCAAGTGGGAAGATGAAGAATATATTATCATAAAAAATTATTTTTATTACATAGTTAACAAACAATTATTTAAAATAATTTTTATATTTCATATAAAATATAGCCGTGTAACAACGCTTACTACTATCCAGTTAATCTCTTGCTAATATATACAACTACATATAATTATATACAGCCATCTATCGATAATATTCGCCAAAGAATTATTTGCTAACTAATTAATAAATATTTATTTGTCTCAAAGAAGCTTCTCACAAGAGTTTTAATAAATCTAATTTATTACTCTCAAATTAATCCTTCTATCAGTGTGGAACTCGCAATCCCAAGTCAAAAAAATGACTTTTTCAACTTCCCACTACGAAAATCGATGATTTTCAAAAATTTCAGGAAGTTATTGTTTTCACCCCGATTCGCGATGTAACTGCAGTTTCGAACGTTTATTGAACGAAATTATCTAGATAATTTAAGAAAATCTGCGAGGAACAATCAAACTAGATTACAATTAGTACAGAGTCAAGTCTAAACGGTTCAAATAGTCAATTAACCGAAACCACCATCTGAATCAACCCTCAAATACCTCAACCCCCACAGAAGTATATTTAAATAATCCGTCATACTCACTCCAAAAATTCTGAAAAAATTTTCAAAAGATCATCTCTTTATATAGAATATTTCCACCCAACTTTGGTTCGGCGGAATCAACCCCTTCACCTACTCTTACACTAGAGAAGTATATACTACTAGAGATGGTCCATGATACCCACTCCGAAAATTCTGAAAAAATTTTCAAAATATCCTCTCTTTTTGTAGAATATATCTACCCAGTTTTGGTTCGGCGGACTCAACCCCCTCACCTACCCTTACGCTAGAGAAACATATATCACTACAGACGGTCCATTATACCCACTCCAAAAATTTTGAAAAAATTCTTATATTTTGAGAGAAAGTCAAGTAAATATGCCTATGCAGCACAGTAATGTAAATCTTACCGTGCTGCATAAGCATATTCACTTGTCATTTTTCTCCGTGTGAGGAAATACCAAGTTTTCGAGGACGTATCCACTAAATCTTTTTTTTAGCTTCCCGCTAAGAAAATAGAAAATTTAAAAAAACTCGGGAAGTTATTAGTTTCAGTCCGATTTTCGAAAACCGAATTTCTATCAGATCTTGACGTTTTGGGGTTCTAGGAAGCTATCCTGACTCATTTCACGATGATGTGCATGTATGTGTGTACGTACGTATGTATGTAAATATCTATAACTCTTAAACGGATGAACCGATTTTGATCGTCAAGGTGTCATTCGACGCGGCTTATTAATATCTAGAAGCCGTGAAAAATTGAGCTTGATCGCTCAAGTGCGTTTGAAGATATTCCAAAAATGAAAGTTTTTCAAAAATATTTTTTTTAGATAACTTTTAATCTGCTCAATGGATCGATCCCAAAACTTATTTAACTCTAAAAGGGAACATCCATTAATTACGTGAGCTATTTTTCGATCAGTTTAGACTCCCTACCCCCCTTAGGTGAGATTTAGTGAGATTTGCCTGGACCCCCCCCCCTACCCTCACGTGAGATTGACAGTAAAAATATTTTAAAGTAAATTTATTTTTACTATTCGGAAAAATAATAAACCGTTCAGATGGAGGTGGAGAGGGGAGGAAAAAGGGGGTAGGGCAGACAAAACGGGGTATCCTAAAATTTTATAAAAAAAAAATTTTTTTTCTTTTCGTCTAATTACTATAGATCCGATATATTTGCGCATTTTTACTCTACGCATGACATCTGGAGCAAAATGGACCAGCCAAAAATTATGAAAAAATGATCCTTTCAAATTTTTACGTCAAATTAAAAAAAATTTAATATATTTCCGCATTTTCAGCCTTACCCATAATACCTGGGGCCAAATGGACCAGTCGAAAATTACAAAAAAATTGAATTCAATGAAATTTGATCAACTTTCAGAAAAAACAGATAAAAACAACACTTTTTTAAAATTTTCACTCAATTCATAGAGACTCGTTTACTTCTTCGATTGCAAAAATTTATAATTAATAGCCATGAGATTTATATTGTATATAATAATATTAATAAATAATAATTAATGGTCATGGGATTTAACTGAGCGGGAAAAATAAACACTCAAAATAACTTTTTTTTAATATTTGTAATATCTTATATTTTTAGAAGTTGACGTGAGATTTTCGACTATCCACCCCTCGGTTTAAATGAGATTTGGTGAGATTTCATTGGACCCCCCCCCCTTATTCTGAGCTCACGTAATTAATGGATGTCCCCAAACTTTATAAGCCACGTTGAATGCCACCTCAACCATCAAAATCGGTTCATTCGCTCAAGAAGAACCGTTGTCGAAAGAATTAAAAAAAATTATTTTTTAGTATTTTTGAAATTTTTCAAAAACGAATTAATAAATCAATTTCAAAATTTGATCAGTTCTAGAATTCAATAGAACGCATTGATTGCCACCTTAGCCGACTCAATCGGTTAATTCGTTCGAGAGATATCGGCCGAGAAAAAATGGTAAAAAACGTTATTTTTCGAAAACAAAGGTATACAAAAGTACACGGAAAAAAAAATGTTAAAATTCACCCGAATTATCAATACTTTTTATTGTTTCAAATAGTAATGCGGCGCCCGGGTGTGATTTTGTTATTTATTATAAAGTATACGGTTAAAATATATGAGTGATCTGTTAAAATATACTTATGCTCAAAGAAAAAAAGTATAGAGTAAAGATATAGTTTTTAAAATTTCAAATAGTAAAAATTATTATTCTGAATTGTATAGTTTCAATGGCAAGATGATATTTTTTAGACTGACGATAAGGTAAAAGCCCCCATTATTGACAGGACCCCTACTATTGACATATTGTTTTAATTTATTAATTTTTTAATTAACTGTATGAATAATCACATTGCTCAAAACTTCTTATCAATTTTTTGATATTTTTAAATGGAAAAATAGTTCAAATTTATTTCTGGGTACAAACTATTCGCTGTAAAAAAAATTTATTTTCCCGACTAGGCCACCTTCGCTAGAATGTTTGAAATTTCTTAACAATTTCGTTTAGAGAGATCGTATTTTTAGAAACGAATTCTCCTATATAGTTCTAATGTAAGTGTATTATTAAAAATTGTTTCAGGTTATTTATAGTCTAAACAACCCCAGAATCATTGATTTAGATTGATAAATCTTAATCATCATTTAAAAATAGCGGGCGTCAATAGTCGGTACATAAAAATTCACGTGTGTCAACTAGCGACAGGCCACAAACTCAAGTAATTTAACCTCCTTAACATACATATCGATAAATTTATGTTAACACGCTGTCTAGTAATTTCATAATAAATAAAGCATTGAATAAAAAATTGTCGAATCAAGAATAGTGTCGTCGAATTTATAAAAAATAAAAGTGTGTCCTAGATGAATTTTTAATTGTAATTATCGTATTTTGTCGTTTTTAATTAAAATATTTATCATTAATTTGAACCTAATTGACGGTGGTCTCTAATCATTTTTTATAAACTGCCGCGCATGCGCATTAGACTTGTCAATAATGGGGTCCATGGTATGTCAATAGTTGGCTCTGACACTATTTTACCCCGTCAATAATACCTGCACTCGACTCGTTGATTTTTAATTAATATATTTTTTATTTGATTCATTGCTATTTAAGTAAATTTATTTAAATATACAAGTAGAGACACCAATTAAAACGTCCAATGCAAAAAAAGTTGATTATATTAATTTTAAATACGATAAAAAAATTCAAACAATCACAGACATTCTTATAGTGTCAATAATGGGGGCTTTTACCTTAGTAAAAATTAAAACTTAGACCATAAATTTTAAAATTTCAAACAATAAAAATCTCTAAGTCAATGTATATAATTTCATAGTCGATCGTTACTTTTTCTTATGCTACCGTAGTAATAATTTTTGTTCTAAACCCTCATTTTTATTGTTTCGAATAATAAAAATATATTTTTTTTTTTTGTTCTATTTTATATTATTTTGGAATTATTTATTTCCGGCTTTTACTGTTTACTCTCGTAGTACAAGGTTCTATTCGGTTTTCTGATTTCACCCCCTCCTTCTCCCTTCTTCCATTGTCTGTTTTCTCATCGTTGTGCATCTAATTGATTGCATCCTTGTTTGTATTATGAATAACTGATTCAGTCGGGTATAGTATGTGTTGTTCGAATTTTCATACGAAAAATCATCAGAAAAATTTCAGCCGACTCTCGGGCTCAAACCGCCGACCTTTCGCGAACCGAATCCAGTCCTTGGCACTTAGAGCTCTCGGCCACAGCATGCGTATAAGAAGAGAAAGTTATTTCCGTACTCAAATGGATGACGGTAGCGCATGAAATTTTACTGCATCAAACAATAAAATTTGCTAAGGCTGAAACATACCTTTTACGAATTGACGAGGTATAATGTACAGTATCATATAGTCAATCTTCATTGATTTCAGTGGTAATATTTAATATTTGCTCTAATAAGAAATATCGGTGAAAATTTATTTATTTCCGTTTATATCATTAAATTTGACTGTTAACCCTTCAGAACCATCGTGTAGAGAGATTCTCTCACACTTTCTTTAAAACTTTTTTTTCTTCCTAAATTGAAATGGAATGACCCCCTGAAATTTTTTTTAGCTTACTAAAATTTAATGCTCTAAATGATACTAAAAAAACAAAATTTTTTAAACTTGAAAAATAAAGAAAAAAATCTGGGCATCGGTTGGCCCTGTGGGCCAGCCCCGTAACTTCCCGCTGTTTTGGAGCTCTAAGATCTCCAAAACGTTAGTATAAATACATTTTCGAGCTCTTCGAGCTTGAAAATACCTTTGTTTTATTTTTTATGAGCTTTCCAAGCTCGAAAGGATTACGTATTATATTAAAATTGAAAAATTTAGACTCCAAAATAATTAATAAATAAGCGTTTGTTACATATTTATTGACAATTATGTTCAATAGTTCGCTCAAAAATAAGTTTACGTGATACGTTGTATCTATATGGTGTAAGTTTATCCTGAAACGAGCAAACATGATGATTTTTCAGAAGTCACTTCCAATGACTCACATAAACAAAAACATATCAGTTTTGAGTTCTGTTGTTCAGTAATTATGATATTATTCAATGAAAAAAGCTGATACAGATTTTACATTGATTATTCCGTCAACGATATCTCTCGAACGAACGATCTGATTGGGACGTTCTTGGCAGCAATCGAATGCTTTTATCGTGTTCTAGAGCTGATTCGATTTTGTAATTGATCGACTCAATAGTTTCCGAAATATTCACGAAAAACGAAAAAAAACGTTTTTTTCTCATTCTTCCGCCGACGATATCTCTCGAATGAACTATCCGATTGAGACGTTTAAGGTGGCGATCGGCGCGTTTTATTGAGGTCTAGAGCTGATTAAATTTTGTGAATGATTGGTTTCGTCATTACGATGATTTTCGCAAAAAACCGTTTTTCACTATTTCTTTCGTCGACGATATCTTCCGAACAGATTATCCGATTGAGACATTCTTGGCGTCAATCGAAAGCTTTTATCGAGTTCTAAAGCTGATTAGATTTTGGAATTGATCGATTCGACAGTTTTCAAAATATCCAAAAAAAACGGAAAAAAAAAATTTTTTTTTTTTCGTATTTCTTAAATATCTCAGAGACTATTTGACTAAATGTTCTAAAATTTTCAAAAAATCTAAGTTGAGAAGAAATCTTTCAAATGCCGCCAAAAAAATGTAAATCGGTTCATTTATTCAAAAGATATGAGAGGTTTACATCCACACACACACACACACACACACACACACACACACACACACACACACACACACACACACACACACACACACACACACACACACATACACTCATACAGACATCGCTCTGAAAATGCCTAAGTAGAATCCTCACACCTTCAAATGTCAACATATGATGAAAACCCGATTTTTGAAAATCGGGGTGAAACCAATAATTTCCCGAATTTTTTGAAAATCGTCGATTTTCTTAGCGGGAAGTTAAAAAATTATTTTTTCATTAACTGTGAGAGTTTCTCTCATCGCGCGAGTTAAGGAGGTTCATCGGATAATCACTTTTCTTACAATATCTTTCAATTTTTAAACACAAATACTTTGAAGTGTCCTGTATACGTAGGAGTTTTTTAAAATAGTCCTTGCGGTACTAAATTTCGAAATATTAACAATTAAAAATCATACATTTAACATGCATTCCCTATGTTGACCGTAGTTAGAGTGAGCATTTTATTAAATAACAATCATACTTTTCTTACAAAATTTTTTTAAAAGCTGAAAATTATTAATTCAATTTATAACAAGCAATTTTTTTCAATAAAAACATAAACGAGCGGTATTCATTTTTTTGTAATCAATTTTTAAAGTTTGTTACTTTTAATGATTTTCAAGCTTTCTCCCATAACCTGACGAGTGAGAGATAGTGACTTGGCAACGTTGCAGTGCGCGGGAAATTGAAAACACAGTAGAAGCCCAACAGATTTAAATAATTACAAATTATTTTTTAAATTTAGAATTTTTTAAATTTAGTCGTGAAGTCATTATTATTTATTATTTATTATTTGTTGTCTCCAACTACGTATAATCTTGAAATTATTCAAAACACTTTCTACAACACATGCTCAAGGGGAAAAATATTCTAAATTAGAATGCAACGTAGCCAAGTCTGAGAAAAGACACAATGGGATCATTTTTATACTTCTGCGCTTATAAGAGGATGCGCAAAAGTGTACTGTATCTCAACCACTTCTTATTGTAATTAGAATGTTTTACACGGGAGAAATCTTTCTAAAAGTTGCGAACTACTGCTACCGATGAACCTCCTTAAGTCAGGCACAAAAAAAATTGCTGTTCGTATTACTTCGTTTTATTTCGGCTGTCTCCATGGTATCTAGCCGCCATTTTAAATGTACATAGATATACAAATAAACAGTATTCTAAAAGTTGTTTACAATAAGTGTACCTGTATACCAGTATTTTAATCAAAATAAAAAATGTAATAATTTCTAAATGATTATTTATAAAAAATAATTTATAAAGAATTATTATTTAACCCTTCGGAACCATCGTGTAGAGAGATTCTCTCACACTTTTTTTAAAACTTTTTTTTCTTTCTTAATTCAAATGGAATGACCCCCTGAAATTTTTTTTACCTTATCAAAATTTAATGCTCTAAATGATATTAAAAAAAAAAATTTTTTTAAACTTGAAAAATACAGAAAAAAAATTATTTATTTATTAACTGTGAGAGTTTTTCTCATCGCGCGAGTTAAGTCAGGCACAAAAAAAATGGATGATCGTATGACTTCGTTTCATTTCGGCTGTTTCCGTGGTTTCTAGGCGCCATTTTGAATGTATGTAGATATACAAATAAAAGGTATTCAAAAAGTTGTTTACAAGTGTAAAAGTATATGAGAATTTGAATTAAAATAAAAAATGTGACAATTTATAAATAATTATTTTGAATATTGTCGTAGTTTTTGAGTTTTATTATTTATTGAGTGAATGATCACAGTAAGTAAATGTTAACTTTATGTATTAATGTTTTTCTGTAATAAATATATATGTAACCTAAAAATATGACAATTTTAAGGTGCTTGTTTATAAGCATTTATAAATCATAAATAATCATTATTTAATTAGCTCAAATTTTGTTCTGAAAAGTTTTAATACTTTCAAGAACAAACGTTTAACAAATGATAATAATTTGTCACTAAAATCATTTCTTGGATTTTTGTAAAAATCAACTCAAAACTTTTGTTGTTTTTCACGTATCAACGGATCCAATTTATACTTTGAATAACTAATTGTCTATTCTAAATTACCAGGTAAAAATATGAATCAAACAACAGATTCTGGAGATGAAACTGAGACTGGTGTCTCTGATCTTGACGAGATGTCTGATGCTGAATCGGAGTATAGTAACCACGACTCCAATACTGAACAATCAGAAAGTGATATTGATGACATAGATGAAAATAATAATAGTCCACAGAAGAATGAAATGAAAAATAAGCAATTTGTGCTTGGGAAAGATAAAGCTACTAAGTGGTTCCGTGATCCACCCAATCAAAAAGTCCGTACCAAACGGCAGAATATTGTTATACGTCTACCTGGAGTTAAAAAATGCGCCAAGGGTGCAAAAACGTCTCTGGATTGCTGGAATCTATTTATACCTTATGAAGAAATTAAGCAAATTGTTCATTATACGAATATTTTCTTGGAAAGTCTACGTTTATCAAAAAAACGTAAAACAGAAATTCAACCGACAACCGTGGATGAAATACGGGCTGTGATTGGATTATTGTACCTGATAGGCGTATATAAAGCCTCACGATTAAACTTAAAAGAGTTGTGGGCAACTGATGGTTCGGCTCCAGATTGTTTTCGTGCGGTGATGTCAAGGACACGATTCTACAATCTCTTATCAGCATTGAAGTTTGATAATATTAATGATCGTGATGAGCGAAAGAAATTAGACAATTTGGCGCCTATCCGAGAATTTTCGGAAAATTTTATTAAACGATGCCAAGAAAATTACACACCAGGCGCTTTCTTAACTATCGATGAAATGCTGCAAGCTTTTCGTGGCCGTTGTAAGTTTCGGCAATATATTGCCAATAAACCGGCAAGATATGGTATAAAAATTTACTCTATGACTGATTCGAAAAAATTTTATACCTATAATATGGAAATTTATTGCGGGAAACAGCCATCAGGACCTTACCAAAAGTCTAATTCAGCATTTGATGTTGTTAAACGTCTGACTTCTCCAATATTGAAAACAGGCAGAAATGTCACCTGCGACAATTACTTCACATCTGTACCTCTTGCAAATTATTTGTTAGAAAATAACACAACTCTTGTTGGAACCATACGAAAAAATAAGCGTGAAATTCCAAGAGAAATGACTGACATTAAAACTCGGCCTATTTACAGTAGTAAATTTTTATTTACTGATACAAGTACATTAGTATCATACGTACCCAAAAAATCAAAGAACGTTCTGATGTACTCTACTCTATACAACTCGACAAAAATTGATGAAGAAACTGGGAAAAAATTGAAGCCAGAAGTCGTAACTTTTTACAATAGTACTAAAGCTGGTGTGGATGTTATAGACCAGCTGCAGGGCGAGTATGATGTTGCTCGGGACACACGCCGCTGGCCGATGGTAATTTTTTATGGTTTTCTCAACATTGCTGGTATCAATTCGAAAATTATTTATGAAGAAAATACTGGTAATAAATTACCTCGGCGAGAATTTTTGAAACAACTTTACTCTCAGCTAGTCCACCCACACTTAGTGAATCGTCTTCAATTACAGAATCTATCAGTCGAACTGAGATCAATAATAATAAAAACTGGGAAAATTAAGTCTCCAATGAATCCTCAACATTCAGAACGTGGATTGTGTTATCAATGCCCTAGAAGGGCGAATAGTTATACAACTAAAAGTTGTACATCCTGTAATGCTCCAATTTGTAATAAGCATACGGTCCGTTATTGCTGTGATTGCCAGTTAAATCTTGTTTCAAGAAACGACTTATAATTATATTACTAAAATCAATATGTGATAGTTCAAAAATTAATCTTGTCTTTATTGCCAAAAATTAGCTATTACTTAATGATCTAATTATATCATCGTTAACTCAACATTGATACAATGTTTTATAATATTTTACTACTAAACTAAACTGTTGAAATTATTATGTTAATTAGATTAATCATAAGTATAATATTATAGTCATAAATAATAATTGTTCTGTGACATTAGTTTAATTGAAAGAAAAAATATTTCTGGTTAATTATTAAAAAGCAAAGTGATTTTTAATTTAAATAAGGTAATTTTAGTCATATGAAATGTTTCATTACGTATAATGATTGCAGACTGATCATTACAAATATTTTCAAAATATGTACTTTTAATTTGTCAAGTTTAACTTCAATAAATTATTTCTTTAAATGAATTATTTCATATTTATTGCACTATGGTACGAAATTGGATATTCTTTAGTCTAAATAATATTAATATTTAATCCTAGTATTCAAATAAATAATATTTGATATTCCATTTTACTTGGCATGTAACCTACAATTATTTGAATATTTTTTAAATTTCGCGCTTGGCGCTTGCGCAATAGGCGTGAGATTTTTTCTCATCGCGATAGCAATGACTGTGGTACGGGAGGCGTATGTTCTGAAGGGTTAATTTTTAGTATTCAAACAAATGATATTTTATGTTGTATTTTACTCGATATATAACCTAAAATTATTTAAATATTGTTCAAATTTCGCTCTTGGCGCTTGCGTAATAGGCGTGAGATTTTCTCTCATCACGATAGCAATGACTGTGGTACGGGAGGCGTATGTTCTGAAGGGTTAACTAATATTAAAATTTAAAAACAACTCTTGGTCAAGTTTCTTAGTTAGACGACTTTACAAAATAACGTTCTAACTAAATTTATTATTTTGTATCCTTTATATTTTTATTGTTTGAGACTTTAATTTCTTATTTTACAAACGATAGATATTTAAGTTTTGGCTGTTAAAATTTAAAGTTTAATTTTTTTAGTGTTTACTTTGTCTTTTTTATAGTTTTAAATGATAATTTTATCTAAATGAACTGTATATTTTAGCATTCGATTTATAATTATTATTTATTAAATATTGAAATCACGATATTACTATTTGAATTTATATTAATCGCTAAAAATATTATAATTATTAGACATCTAACTTTATTTATTACAGTTCCTTTTTTTCTGTGTATATTCGAGCTCGGAAATGTATTCACTACACAAAAACAGCGGCAAGTTTTAGGGCTGGCCCGCAGGGTCAACTGACAGACCGATTTTTTTAAATGATATTCAAAGTAAATACAATAAATTTTCAGTTACCTTCATAAAAAAAAATCTTTTCAATTTTACGGGCAAAATGAGATACCCCTTAAAAAAAGTAAAAACAAAAATGTCTGGATTTTAAATGAATTTGATTAAGTTAAATTTTTTTTTTACGTAATTCACATGAAGAAAAATGATATTTTACACAATCATTGGATACAAAGAAAGAAAAACAAATTTTTAATCATTTTTATTATAAAATAAAAGTCATTAATATTTTTCAATTGCCAATCGATTTTTGAAAAAGTTTAACAAAAAAAATTCAAAATTACGCTTAACTATATTTACAAAAGTGATTTTGGAATGTTTAAAAACGATTTTAAAAAACGAGTGAGCCTCACAGACATAAGGTCACAATAGAAGTGAAACTTTTTTAATAATTAAGTCGGTCTAAATGAATGAATAAATTAATATTAAATATAAATATAATATATATAATATTGGCCATTACATCTTGTCGGATAGTATAGCATCGGGAAAAAAGAAATCTCTGAAAATAAAACTAATGTATAACTAGTTTTCTAGTAAATGTAAAAATTTAAAAATAATAAATTGTAAGAAGAAAAATCAATATTTCAAAATATATTCATGTTAATTAAATGTAAAATTATAAATATGAATTGTAAAATGACGGAATAAAAAAAAAGCCCCAATCAAAAAAATCTCTTGATCTGTAAACCACTAAAAAAAAACATGGTCATTATTTAAAAATTTGTAAATAATTTTTGTGTATATTTGAAAATATTTATAATCAAAAAGAACTAAATTAAAAAGTTGATGAAAAGTAATTACTATAAATAAAGATATACCTCCATATAAATTACTGTATAAAATTTAATTTCAATGAATAGAAACATAAATAATTTTAAAAAACTGTAATTATTAAAGTATAAAATCATTTAAATATATTTAAAATATTTTCTTTACTTGAATAAATGAAAATATGTAATCTTAAAGAGAACAAAAAAAAAATTACTATAAAAAAAAAATTCTAAAAACAAACATTTGCATAACTAAACATGTATATACAAAAATTATGTTGAATGAACACCTCTATAAATAAAATATCTATAAAAAATTAACTGTTTTTGAACATCTCTATAAAATATGATAATATCTATAATCAAATTTGATTTGATATTATATTTTAAAGAGATTTTCAAAAACAATTAATTTTTTAGATATTTTATTTACCGAGATGTTCATTTTTACTTAATTTTCTTATATACATGTTTAGTTATGCGAATGTTTGTTTTAAGAATTTGTATTTTTGTAGTAATTTTTTTTAGTTCTCTTTAAAATTACATACTTTCGTTTATTTATTTAATTAAAGAAAATATTTTAAATATATTTAAATGATTTTATACCTTTATAATTACAGTTATTTATAATTTCTTATGTTTTTATTTATTGCAATTAAATTTTATACAGTAATTTATATGGAGGTGTATCTTTATTTATAGAAATTACTGTTTATTAACTTTTTAATTTAGTACTTTTTAACTATAGATATTTTCAAGTACACACAAAAACTCTTTCAAAATTTTTAAATACTGACCATATTTTTTTTAGTGACTTATTTTAAAATACATATTAATAATTTTACATTCAATTAATATGATGTACCTGAAAATCAGAACGTTTTTCGCGGAACAAAAATAAAAAGAACGGAATGAAAAGTAAAAAAATCTACTGGATCTAGATTTCTGAAATGTTTCACACGTCAGCTGATAATTGCAGGCTACCCTTAACTACTCCTGAAGTCACCTTTGAAGTCAAATTATATAAATCTTTTTATTTTCGTTATGTAAAAAACGTTCCGATCTTCAGGTACATTTAATATGCATATATTTTTACATTTCGTAGAAAACTAGTTATACATATTTTGATTTTCAGAGATTTTTTTTTCCCGAAGCTATACTACCCGACAAGATCTAATAGCCAATATTGTATATGTATATATATATATATATATGTATATATGAATAACGTGGTTGAATTACGACGCATGCGCACTACACTCGTCCATTCTACTCGACTCTTCTCACCTTCCCCCACTCTTTAAAATATATAAGGCTTGCTATACAAGCAATTCCCCTTCTCGCCTATTCTAAACTTTCACTCAATGTTTCTCCTCTGACGCTACCTCCCCTTTTCCGCCTCAAGTCGTTCAATTTTAGCCTCCGTAAAGAAGTTTCACTTCAAAAAGTGTTAGAAACCTTTTTTGAAGAGCAATAAATTTCCTGCAAGAAAATTTATAGCGCTCAATTTTATGTGAGGGTGTTGGAGAGTTATCAAATTTCAAACAAGAACGCCAATTTTTTTAAACAAATCAAACTTTGACCTTCAATATCTTTTAAACAGTTGGAATCACGAAAAAAACATAAGAGACCTTTTTTGAAGAGCGGGAAATTTCCCACGTACTTACGTATAGATCATTGCGGTGCAGTTATTTTTAAACAAGTAATAAAATTTTTCTTATTGTACTAAAATGAGAATGTATCATTATTTAGGCAGGGTTAAACGACGTTAGAAGAAACTATTTTATTTTTTTTTATTATTTTTGGATCACAAATAAATGATTTTTATCATGGCCAAATAAAAAAATCTAATTTGATAAATAACGGACACCCTAATACATACATACATACACTCGGACATCATCGTGAAATTAGTCAAGATAGCTTACTGGACCCACAAAACGTCAAGATCTCTCAGAAATTCGATTTTCGTATATATTTTCGATATATATATATATATATATATATATATATATATATGTATGCATTTATATATGAATAACGTGGTTGAATTACGACGCATGCGCACTACACTCGTCCATTCTACTCGACTCTTCTCACCTTCCCCCACTCTTTAAAATATATAAGGCTTGCTATACAAGCAATTCCCCTTCTCGCCTATTCTAAACTTTCACTCAATGTTTCTCCTCTGACGCTACCTCCCCTTTTCCGCCTCAAGTCGTTCAATTTTAGCCTCCGTAAAGAAGTTTCACTTCAAAAAGTGTTAGAAACCTTTTTTGAAGAGCAATAAATTTCCTGCAAGAAAATTTATAGCGCTCAATTTTATGTGAGGGTGTTGGAGAGTTATCAAATTTCAAACAAGAACGCCAATTTTTTTAAACAAATCAAACTTTGACCTTCAATATCTTTTAAACAGTTGGAATCACGAAAAAAACATAAGAGACCTTTTTTGAAGAGCGGGAAATTTCCCACGTACTTACGTATAGATCATTGCGGTGCAGTTATTTTTAAACAAGTAATAAAATTTTTCTTATTGTACTAAAATGAGAATGTATCATTATTTAGGCAGGGTTAAACGACGTTAGAAGAAACTATTTTATTTTTTTTTATTATTTTTGGATCACAAATAAATGATTTTTATCATGGCCAAATAAAAAAATCTAATTTGATAAATAACGGACACCCTAATACATACATACATACACTCGGACATCATCGTGAAATTAGTCAAGATAGCTTACTGGACCCACAAAACGTCAAGATCTCTCAGAAATTCGATTTTCGTATATATTTTCGATATATATATATATATATATATATATATATATATATATGTATGCATTTATATATGAATAACGTGGTTGAATTACGACGCATGCGCACTACACTCGTCCATTCTACTCGACTCTTCTCACCTTCCCCCACTCTTTAAAATATATAAGGCTTGCTATACAAGCAATTCCCCTTCTCGCCTATTCTAAACTTTCACTCAATGTTTCTCCTCTGACGCTACCTCCCCTTTTCCGCCTCAAGTCGTTCAATTTTAGCCTCCGTAAAGAAGTTTCACTTCAAAATATAATTCTTAAATTATTAAATTTTGGGGATACCCCGTTTTGCCTATCCTACACTGAAAAAAAAATATGAATTCCACGCCTATAAATTTTAGTGATATTGCAATACTTGGTATTGCGAATATTCTTAAACAATGTTTGAGTCTTAACGCAATATTTTTAAGCACTACACTCAAATCCTTACACTCATAAATTTACAAAATTAGAAAAGAAAGGTTATGGAAAGAAATTTTGCTATAGATTAAAAAAATGACAATAAATCCATTTATTTAAAAATTAATAAATAATTAATAATAATTATAATATAAGTTACAGAGTATTAACCCTATATGTCACAAAGTACACGGAAAGAAAATTCCACTAAAATTTACGATCTTAACATCGTAATCGTGGACTAGACTTTCATTGGCGTCAATTTTTAAATGTCTTATTTTAAAATTTACTATAGTCTTTGATAAAATTACGGTGTAGGTTATATTTTTTACTATTTAAGGAGGTTCATCGGTAGCAGTAGTTCGCAACTTTTAGAAAGATTTCTCCCGTGTAAAACATTCTAATTACAATAAGAAGTGGTTGAGATACAGTACACTTTTGCGCATCCTCTTATAAGCGCAGAAGTATAAAAATGATCCCATTGTGTCTTTTCTCAGACTTGGCTACGTTGCATTCTAATTTAGAATATTTTTCCCCTTGAGCATGTGTTGTAGAAAGTGTTTTGAATAATTTCAAGATTATACGTAGTTGGAGACAACAAATAATAAATAATAAATAATAATGACTTCACGACTAAATTTAAAAAATTCTAAATTTAAAAAATAATTTGTAATTATTTAAATCTGTTGGGCTTCTACTGTGTTTTCAATTTCCCGCGCACTGCAACGTTGCCAAGTCACTATCTCTCACTCGTCAGGTTATGGGAGAAAGCTTGAAAATCATTAAAAGTAACAAACTTTAAAAATTGATTACAAAAAAATGAATACCGCTCGTTTATGTTTTTATTGAAAAAAATTGCTTGTTATAAATTGAATTAATAATTTTCAGCTTTTAAAAAAATTTTGTAAGAAAAGTATGATTGTTATTTAATAAAATGCTCACTCTAACTACGGTCAACATAGGGAATGCATGTTAAATGTATGATTTTTAATTGTTAATATTTCGAAATTTAGTACCGCAAGGACTATTTTAAAAAACTCCTACGTATACAGGACACTTCAAAGTATTTGTGTTTAAAAATTGAAAGATATTGTAAGAAAAGTGATTATCCGATGAACCTCCTTAACATCGTAATTTTAACAGAGGCTATCGTTAATTTTGAAATAAGACATTTAAAAGTTGACGCCAATGAAAATCTAAACCACGATTACGTTGCATAACATCATAAATTCCAGGGGAATTTTATTTCCATGTATATTAATATTCATATAATTAGTTTTTAACCCTTTCCCGGTTGACCTTGAATCCCTTCTCTTAATTTGAATTGTACGTCTTCGTCTTAAAGCGAGAGAGCGCTAGCCTGTTGAGAAGAGAAGGGGTAGAAAAAATAGTCGAAGGGGGCGCATGCATGCACTACTACGATCAAACCGTCACTCACACGACTAAACCGTTACTCACACAGCCTTAACAACGAACTTTGATTGGCGCTACCCCCGTAGAGCTCACACCGATTCATTTCGATTCACAATTTCGGGAAAGGGTTAAAATCTTTAACGATAAAATAATAATTTTAGTAATGGTTAGGAACCTTTAATGTCAATTATGTAAATGATCTTTTAAATGCTCTTAAGAACGATGTATAGGTTAAAGGTATTATATAAACACGGGGAGAAAAGAAACGAAATACGCGCTGAGTCTTACGCGGGAACTTTTTTTAATATACTCTCTGGACTTGCAATAGTATCACACGGAAAATATAAGTCACTTACTTAAACAGAGTATTGCGATAATATTTGAAATTTTTTATATCATATTCGTAATACCAATTCATTAAAAAATCGTATACCAATAGGCCTTGAACTTTTTAGGTAGGTTTTTTTTGAAAATCTAACTATTGTATTTGTCGTCATGGTCGATTTTTTTTAGTGTACCTTGTTTTACCCCCCCCCCCCCCCCCCCGTCTCTATGTCTGTGTTATATCTTCGAAAGGTTTTACACACGGAAAAAAAATTTCAGTAAAATTTACGGAGTTAACAGAAGGTGGGTGGGGGTGGTCTGCAATTTTCGGCTGACATACTAGCACCTATGCAAAATATTAAAAAAATTTAGATTCAATAAATTTTTTACTTTTCATTTAGTTTTTTTGTTGTCGTTTCACGAAAAACGTTTCGATCTTGAGGTACATTTCTATTTACTATTAAAATTGTTTATCACGTCCAGAAAATCAAGCATTAAACATCGATAGATCACAGGAATTTGGGACATATAAAATTCAAACTCAGTTTTGATTTAAGTTAAACGTTTCGTCCATTTATTTGGACTTCCTCAGTAACTACAAAAATTAAATAAATTATAACTTTTATCTGCTATAATATTTATATATGTATAACCTAGTATACTAATTCTTTAATCATACTAGTTTACATTAAATTAAATATTATTGTTAAAAACATATAAAGTATTGGTATATTGTTCTTAAGGAAATAAATGGACGAAACGTTTAACTTAAATCAAAACTGAGTTTGAATTTTATATGTCCCAAATTCCTGTGTTCTATCGATGTTTAATTTCTATTTACTTTTGAATCCAATAGATATTACAGTGCTGCCTCTGTTATAATATCATGGAAGTTACACTAATGGAAAAAAATTGAAGGAACAGAAAAATTTTAGAAATTTTGTAGTGATTTTTAGAAGGTTGTAATGTTGTGAAAAATAATTGTATCGAGATTTTAAAAAAAAGCATTTTGAAGCTAGAAATCTCTATAGTCTAGTCAGCAAGTTAAAAAAGACGAAAAATAGAGATAAAGCTCTTAAAAATATTAACTATGGCTCATTCGATTCGGAATAATGTCTAGAAAAATGTGTCTCGAGGATTTATTAGCACATAAAAAATTTTACTGTTATTAACAAATTAAGAAATAAAAATGGCATTTAGTTTTTTGTTAATAACTCGAAAGCTATTAACATTTTCGAAATTTTGAAATAACATATTTAAAGAGGAGGAAATTTCGAATAAAATAGTCGTAACTCTCCGAAATCTATCTCTATTATTTATAGTTTTAATTTAACGCCGAAAATAGGCCTCCGCGCGGCCGTTACGGCTTGGGCGCACAGCCGCTAGAGAGAGAGTACCACATAAAATTATTTTTTTATAGTTACAAATATAAATTTAAAAATTTAAATAAGTTGTGGTGTAATCTAGACACGTAAAAGAATAAATCCCTATTGAAAATACATTTTTAAGTCAACTTTTCAAAAAGTTATACTTTTGTTAATTAATTAATAATTTTTTTCCACTCTCCGTTTTCATAAATGACGAAATAAAAGTTTAAATAATCCACCTATAAATTTTTGGCTTCGCGGAGCCCTTCTTATATAAATACTTAACAAGATCACGCCATAAAAGTTTATTGTTATATTTATAATAATTTTTTAAACTTAACAAAAAATGAAAAATCCAAGAAATGTTGTTGAAAAAAGATTTTTTGACAAATGTTATATTATTGCGGTTTTCGCTTTTAACAATAGCATTATATAACGTTCGAAAAAAATTTTTTTACATTATTTGTTAAGATATTTTTATAAATAAATAGAGAAGTTTAATAATTGAAGAAAAGTTTTTTCTACCATTTTATTTCTTTGGCAAAATTATGATTTTTAAAACAAAAATTTTTCTTTAAAAAATTTTTTATTGCTTATAATCGTTTTTTTTTACATTTCAATTGTTTAAATAATTGTTTAAGAAATGATTTTTTCAATTCTTTAACACTTTTTTATATATTACACGAGACCGAAGTAGTATCGGCCTCTTGATTTGTCAAACAAATTGATATAACTTATAAACTTTTAGAGATACGATAATGAACATTGAGGTAGGTTTTATAAAAGAATAATTAATCTTTTAAATAAGCGAATGACTAAGTTTGTAACTATTGTTTATCAGCTATTATATGCATTTGTTTGCAAAAATTTAAGATTTTTTAATTCATCAAAGAAACTATTTTTTTTAAATAAACAATAACAGTACCTCGAGTTAGAAGCTACAATAACTTACTGTAATGTATAGAAACTAAAAATATTGGTAAGTGATGCAATAAAGGAACGAAAAATTATATATAAAAAAAAACAAGTTATATAAATATTAATAAAACACGTATATAAGTTAAACTATATGAAATACAGATATGAAGTAAAGGTTGATTGATAAATATTTTATTACTAAACAAAATTGTTCATGACAAAATTCATGAAAGATACGAAAAAGTAAAAAAAAATCTCAAACTTTTGCAAACAAATGCATATAATAGCTGATAAACAATAGTTACAAACTTGGTCATTCACTTATTTAAAAGATTAATTATTTCTTTATAAAAACCACCTGAATGTTCACGATCGTATCTCTAATAATTGATAAGTTATATCAATTTGTTACTTAACAAATCGAGAGGCCGATTCAACTTCGGTCTCGTGCAATATAAAAGTGTTTTAAAAAATGAAAAAAATTTTTTTTTAGTCCTTTCATACATTTGCCTGTTTTTGTTATTTTTTTTTAGCTCTAGAAAAAAATATAACAGTTTATAATTTGAAAAAAAAATAAATTTTCGCAAATTTCTGTCTCATGATATTTTTCATGATTGCGCAATAACTGTAGCTCTAAAAATTTTATTAATCAAAAGGTATAAAAACTAGAAATTTCATCCTTTAGACTGCTTTTTTTAAAATCTCGATACGATTATTTCTGACAACGGCAATCATTATTACAAAACTTATTAGGCTGCAGTTCAATATAATTTGTCAACATTAGTTTGCAACTTTTGCATAATGAAAAATTACAAAAAACTTTCTAAGATCAACACTTGTATGTCGTATTCATTAGAAAATAAATTCTATCATCACAATTTTTTTCGTAATATGTACGTTGAATTTAGGGATGGAAACTTGATGGCAGGGTAGTTGTTTCAAGGTAGTCACGTTCATAAGTATAGCATACTGAATTGAAAAAATAGCATAACTGAAGCGGTTAGTTGAATGCCGCTCATTGGAAACTTTTGCAAAAGTACAGTCATTGCTCTCACATACTTCCAAGTAGTATCAAAACGTTTATATACACATACATCCATAACATTCGAGAAGTGATCGTGGCAACGCCGTTCACTGTTACTATGCATCTTTTTTGCGTTCAGCAATATTTTTATTAATGTGGTCGTAAGACATAACCAAATTAACCATCAAAATAAACTGAGTTGTTTATTATTAAATTATTGGAAATGTCAGAACGTTTACTTATTATTAAGTTATGAATTTTGTTATTTTTCTATTTAATTCATAATAAACGCTAAAAAGTTATCAAAAATAAAATGTTTAAGTAAGAGCATTTATACACTGAGAGAAATCTCAGTAGTTGCCATAACTAAAAAGAGACAACTATTTTAATTTAGTTGGTGTAACGAATTCAAAAAGTTATTGTAACTATTTATTATTCAGATGACTTTAAAAAAATAGTTTAAGTAACTAAAATTATTTTGTTATTTATTTTTAGTTATCGCTACAATAAAAGTTTAGTAGTCAGAACAAATACTCACTAGTTGAATCAAATATTATTTGGTACTCAATCTAACTAAAAAAAATCGTAGCAGCAACTATATATTTTTAACTATTTCGAAATAGTTGATTCAACGATTTTTTTCAAGTTGTATCCGTATATCACTATATTTTTGCTATTGATGTAACAATTTTAGATAGTAGTAGTAAAACATTTTACATGGTTGTATCTAACTATTTTTATTTAGTTGGTGTAACTAATTTAAATAGTTATGATAATTATTTATTATTCAGATACCTTAAAAAAAATAGTTGAAGTAACTAAAATTAGTTTGTTATTTATATTTAGTTATCGCTACAATAAAAGTTTAGTGGTTACAACAAATACTAACTAGTTAAATCAAATATTATTTGGTACTTAATCAAACTAAAATCGGGACTTAGAAAAAATTTCGGGGTTAAAGTAATACATTATTTCGATATGATCTACATATAAATCGTTAAATTTGCGTTCGACAAGTATTGTTACTGTTATTATTTTTATTTTTTTTTGAGCACCGAAATCTTTTCAGTCCCGAAACTTGAAATTTTTCTAAGTCTGAAATGTCTAAATTGTTCTAAGTTTCTGAGCCCAAAATTTATAAGACAAAAAAATTTAACCAAAATTTGTGTACGTCAGTCGATACGGAGTTTTGTGACATGAACTTCTGTTTTATAATCAAACTTTTTTTTTAGTGTGATATGTGAATTTTTTCAAGTCCTAAAGGTTAATTTGTGAGCGAAAACAATGGTTGCCGTAACTAAATTAATTTTGTTGCTGTAACGAAGTGAGTACTTGTAGGCTTGGCTTATAAGTTAACTAAGGTCTATGACTACTCATCGGCCGTTTGGCGTAGCGGTACATCGTCGGTCTTGCGTGCGTAGGGTATTAGGTTCGAATCCTTCTTAGGGCGACTGCGAAATAATTATTTAAGAAGCATAGGAAGGTTGTTAAACTTATAAGTTTAAGTGCGTGTGTCAAATAAATTTGACAAAAATATACATAAGCAACCTCCCATCAAAAAAAAAAAAAAAAAAATCATATAAAATGAAATAAACTTAAAAGCCTCGAAAAAAAAAAATAGCCTAACAAATCATTAAAACTAACATTGTAAACAAAAAATAAATTTTTTTCCTTAAAATCCACTAAATTTCCATGGAAACAACAACTAAGTTTTTTTTGTTAGATCAAATATAATTTCATCATACTGATAAATGAAAATTAGTTGTCCTCACAACTCCATATATGTGGTCAGCCGTACTATCCTACTTTAGTTACTGTAGCTAAATATTATTTGTGTAAATAATTATGAAATAATGTTAATATTCACTATTATTTTATAGTTTTAGCAACTTTAAAAATTTCGTTATGTTTAGTAAAAAATCTCAGTTGATTTAACGATTAGGGTTTAGTTCTTTGAATGACTTCTCGGAATTAAACATAACTGCTTTTATCAGTTACATTAAAATTAAATCGTTGAATTAACTACAAAATAGTTACAGTAACTAAATTTAATTGTTATATTAACTAAAATTGATTTGTTATCATAACTAAGAAGAAATATTTGTATCCGTATATCACTATTTTTTTGTAGTTGCAGTTACTGATTTTTTCTCTCAGTGTATGTCGAACAATTTATTTATTTTTAGGAAAAATAAAAAAATAAATGCTAAATTATTTTTATTTTGTTTAAAAACAAATTTATAAAAGGTTTCCCTTTCATAAATTTACAAAAATTTGATTTTATTGATTAATTAATTAATTTTATTTGTTGGTCATATTTTTTAACTTCCCGCTAAAAAAATTGCAAATTTTCAAAAATTCGGGAAGTTATTGGTTTCAGTCCGATTTGTGAAAATCGAAATTCCAAAAGATGTCGACGTTTTGAGGTCCTAGGAAGCTATTTTGACTAATTTCACGATGATGTCCGAGTGTATGTATGTATGTATGTATGTACGTACGTACGTACGTATGTAAATATTCTGTAACTTTTGAACGGATGAACCGATTTTGAACTTGAAGGTGTCATTTGACGCGGCTTTTTATTTACTATAAACACTGAAAATTTGAGAATCGGTCGGGTACGCTCGGAGATATTTCAAAAATAACATTTTTTCAAAAATGTTTTTTTTGAATAACTTTTAATTTGCTGAATGGATTGATCCCAAAATCTAATCAGCTCTTAAACTTTGTAAGCCGCGTCGAATGCCGTCTCAAAAATCAAAATCGGTTTATTTGTTCGAGAGAAACCCTTAACGAAAGAATTGAATAAAAATTTTTTTTTAGTATTTTGAAAATTTCTCAAAAACGACTAGATAAATCAATTTCAAAATTTGATCAGTTGTATAACTCAATAAAACGCGTCGATTGCCACCTTAAACGTCTCAATCGGTTTATTCGTTCGAGAGATATTGTAGAAAAAATGGTAAAAAACGTTATTTTTCGAAAATAAACGCATACAAAAGTATTTTCGACCTCGAAGAGCTTGAAAATGTATCGACAACAATTTTTCGAGCTCAAGGAGCTCGAAATGGGCGGGAAGTTTCGGGGCTGGCCTACAGGGTCGACCGACAGACCGATTTTTTATTTTGTGCCTATTTGTATTTTTCCGCGCCTATCTGGCGATAATATAAGCCCTGTTGCCACATCGCACCACTGTTTTGGTGCATCTTTGAAATTTTCAAAAAGTTTCAAGGTTTGATAAATTATATTTTAGAAACGACGTGGTCAATAATTTTTTTCATTTTCTTTTTTAACTTCCCGCTTAGAAAATCGATGATTTTCAAAAATTTCGGGAAGTTATTGTTTTCACCCCGATTTTCGAAAATCAAGTTTTCATCAGATGTCGACGTTTTGAGGTCCTAGGAAGCTATTCTGACTATTTTCAGAATGATGTCCGAGTGTCTGTATGTATGTATGTGTGTGTGTGTGTGTGTGTGTGTGTGTGTGTGTATGTATGTGTGTGAATGGCCTATAACTTTTTAATTAATGAATCGATTTAGATGTTTAAGGCGGTGATTGAAAGAGCTTGTTGGCCGTCAACTTTCCTGAAAATTTCAGATCATTTAATCGAGTAGACTCGAAAATATTGACGAATTACGAAAAAAAAAAAATTTTTTTTTTTAGTTTTTTATTGATTTCTCAGAAGCGAATTGAACGATCAATTTCAAAATCTAATCAGCTCTAGAGCTCAATAAAACGCGTCGAATGCCGCCTTAACCATCTCAATCGGTTAATTTGTTCGAGAGATATCGTTGGAGAAAGAAATGGTAAAAAACGGTTTTTTTCAAATATCTTGAAGACGGCTTAATCGATCGCTTTCAAATTCTAGTCGGCTCTAGAATACAATAAAACGCGCCTATTGCCACCTCAAACGTCAAAATCGGTTAATTAGTTCAAAAGATATCAGCGTTGAAAAGTTGAAAAAATAACATTCAATGTTATTTTTTCCAGATAAATCAAAATGTACCGTACTAAAATGTGTCTAAAATCTTACAAACTTATTCTCTTTATGGTCTCTTTTGATTATCATATAATGCCATCAAACTTGTTCTTTAGTTTAAACCATATTATCAACGAAAAAATTGAAAAAACACAGTTTTTAATCATTTTCTCGGATATTTTATATACTATTGCTCTGACCTAAGCCAAAACTCATTTAAATCTTGATTTTGATCACTGACATTGATTTCTGCATCAATATATTTAGTTTATTCAACATAATCGGGAATTAAAACTTAAAAACAGCTTGTTCATCAATGATTTTTGATTCTTAAACTTTTAAACTTTAGCATAAAGCGTAACTTGCTAGAATTTGAAAAGCTCATAAAAAAACAATTGCATGCAATATGATTTTCGAGCTCGAAGAGCTCGAAAATATAGTCTAATTAATATTTTCGAGCTCCTTGAGCTTGAAAACAGCGGGAAGTTTTGGGGCTGGCCCGCAGGGTCAACCGACAGACCGATTTTTTTTTTATGTGGTTTATAATTTCAGTTCTGATAACATACAAAATTTTCAGAAAGATCCTACATTGTGTTTTAATTTTATTGAAAAAAAAATTGCCCGTAGATCGCTATTCTTTATAAGAGCCCGTGTTAAAATTTTAATATTTTGCAATCGTTTTTCATAAAATTCGGGTGGTCAATGTTACTCAGATTAGTTTCATATGATTTGTAGTCAATCAGAGAACAATCAGGTAAATTTTTATAAAAATCCTACATTAAATTAATCCACGCAACAACAACCGTAAGGAGGTTCGATACCGATTTTCGAAATCATACCAAAATTTTGAATTTTTTTTCACCGAAAGGGTTATAAAAATAAGGATCACTGTTAAAATTTTAAATCGATTCACTACACCATTTTTGAGAAATAAATTTTCAAAATTCGTTCTTATACACGGGCGTAAATGGGAATCATTTTCAAAGTGCTGTAGTTTTTGCTACAATAATACCATCACTATAAATTATTCAGTATCAAATAATTAAACATTTCTGAACACATTAATATTTTTTTAAAATTTAATCATGAGTTTGTTATTAAATTATTAATGAAATAGAAGTTAATTTTAGTCAATGACGTCATATGTGTCGTGAAGCTAAGAAACGACGGCAACAGCGTAAAATGACACAACCGCAGAAAATTTGAATAACTAATACACTTGTAGCACCACTATCATTTTGACTGTGATTAACCTCTAATACGTCTAGCGTAAAAAATTCATTTTTCAGTTTTTTCAACTTCCCGCTAAGAAAATTGCAAATTTTCAAAAATTCGGGAAGTTATTGGTTTCAGTCCGATTTATGAAAATCGAAATTCCAACAGATGTCGACGTTTTGCGGTCCTAGGAAGCTATTCTGACTAATTTCACGATGGTGTCCGAGTGTATGTATGTATGCATGTACGTACGTACGTACGTACGTATGTAAATATCTATAACTTTTGAACGGATCAACCGATTTTGATCGTCAAGGTGTCATTCGACGCAGTTTTTTAATATCTTGAAGCTGAAAAAAAATTGAGCTTGATCGGTAGGGCTCGTTCGGAGATATTCCAAAAATAAACTTTTTTCAAAAATGTTTTTTTTGGATAACTTTTTACGGGCGCGATGGATTAATTCCAAAATGGACTGGGCTCTGGAGATTCTTAAGCCGCGGCGAATGCCACCTCAAACATCAAAATCGGTTAATTCTTTCGAGAGAAACCGTTGTCGAAAGAATTAAAAGAAAAAATTTTTTTTAGTATTTTGAAAATTTCTCAAAAATGACTCGATGAATCGATTTCAAAATTTAATCAGTTGTAGAACTCAATGAAACGCGTCGACTGCCACCTTAAACGTCTCAATCGGTTTATTCGTTCGAGAGATATCGTTGTAGAAAAAATTGTAAAAAACGTTATTTTTTGAAAACAAAAGCATACAAAAGTATTTTCGAGCTCGAAGAGCTCGAAAATATCTACTACAATTTTTCGAGCTCAAGGAGCTCGAAATACGCGGGAAGTTTTGGGGCTGGCCCGCAGGGTCAACCGACAGACCGATTTTTTTTTTCATTTTCTGATTGTTTTAAACATTTATTATCAACAGCTTCTGAGACGAATTTACTTTTCCAATATTTCCTCTTTTTAATATTACTTTCTCCCATAACAATTAAAAACAAAAATCAGCTGACATTTATTTCTGTTTACTCACTAATACACACTACCACATTGTACTCACGTTGGATCTGAGCTCCAGCTAGTAATAAACCTAGTGACCAACGATAGTACACAAAAAAATTACTAAATATTGCACGCTGTTGCCGTAGTCACTTATTTCAATAAAAAAAAAATCTGGGCGTCGGTTGGCCCTGCGGGCCAGTCCCAAAACTTCCCGCTGTTTTCGACCTCAAAGAGCTCGAAAACATTAGTGTAGATATATTTTCGAGCTCTTCGAGCTCAAAAATGCTATCACATACGATTGTGTTTTTACGATCTTTTCAAGCTCTAACAAGTTGTCTGTTATGCTAAAGTTTAAAAATTTATATGAGTATCAAGAATTGTTAATGAAGCGGTTTTTAAAATTTAATCCCTGATTATGTTCAATAAAATAAGTGTATTCAGGCAGAAATCAATGCTAGGGATTCAAATCAAGATTTAAATAAGTTATGACTCATGTGAGAAACAATCAAATATGAAATATCCGAGAAAAATATTGAAAACTACGTTTTATCGATTTCATTGTTGGTACTATGATTTAAACTAAAAACCAAGTTCGATGACATAATGTATCGAAAGTAACCATACAAAAGATGAGTTGGTATGACTTCAGACACATTTTAGTAGGTTATATTATGATTCATCCGGGAAAATAACATAAAATGTTATTTTTTTAACTTTTCAACGCCGATATCTTTCGAATTAATCGATCGATTTTGACGTTCGAGGTGGCAATCGGCGCGTTTTATTGAATTCTAGAGCTGATTAAAATTGAAATCTATCGCGTCAGTCGTTTCGAAAATATTTAGAAAAAACCGTTTTTCACCATTTCTTTCTCCCGCGATAACTCTCGAACGAATCATCCGATTTTGATGTTTGAGGTCGCAATCGACGCGTTTTTTGAGTACTGGAGCTGATTAGATTTTAAAGTCGATCGTATGAGTCGTTTCTGAGAAATCAATAAAAAACTAAAAAAAAAAATTTTTTTTTTTCGTAATTCACAGATATTTTCGAGTCTATTTGATCAAATGATCTGAAATTTTCAGGAAAGTTAATGGCCAACATGCTCTTTCAATCGCCGCCTTAAACATCCAAATCGGTTCATTAGTTCAAAAAATACAAAGAGTTTACATACACACACACACACACACACACACACACACACACACACACACACACACACACACACACACACATACACTCGGACATCATTCCGAAAATAGTCAGAATAGCTTTCTAGGACCTCAAAACGTCGACATCTGATGAAAACTCGATTTTCGAAAATCGGGGTGAAAACAATAACTTCCCGAAATTTTCGAAAATCGTCAATTTTCTTAGCGGGAAGTTAAAAATTATTTCAGAAGAGCTTGAAAATGCATTTACAATGATGTTTTCGAGCTCTGTGAGCTCAAAAACAGCGGGAAGTTTTGGGGCTGGCCCACAGGGACAACCGGTGGCCAGATTTTTTTTATAATAATACGTGTTGTTGGATTGAAAAAAAATCATTAAGTTTGTTCACTAGTATTTTCTCTCTCTATTGATGTACCATCGTGATTTGAAAAATTCGACACTAGGGCTTAACGTTTCCACTTTGCATTTGAAGTGTGCAAAAATCAACACTCATTAATTACACGGAAAAAGACGGAGCTCAAAATTAGCGAATATTTATAGTCGTAAAATAAAAATTACTTCCCGAAGAGAAATTTACAATCCAAACCAAAAATTACTATTAAAAATGAAAAGTTCTATTTTTTTGTTGATTCTTACTATCAGTATTGTAAATTTTACGATTTGGAAGAATTATAATGCAAGTTAGTAAAAATTAAATAGACAATGATAATAATCCATAATTATTTCACAACGATCATTCTGGAAGTAACAATATTCAAAAATATTTTTGATAATATTACGATTCTGAGTTAAAAAGATTTGTAAGCGTAGAAGTTTAATATTACAATTCATTAACAATAAATCACTGTAAAACTTATATTTATTTTTATCTATTCTGTAAAATTCAGCAGATGAAATAAAAAATATTAGTATAGAGTAGATAGTGATTTTTATCTGGAAACAACAGAAAAGTCACACATGACTCAACTTATGTTTATATGAATTTCGCAAGAATTATTCATTTATATCCCGATTAGTACGATTTGTGAGATTATTAATTTTACTTCATAATATTGTAGAGCTATTACTGAACACATTGTAAAAAGAACTAGAGTATTCCAAAATTTATAATATCAAATAAAATTTTCTTGAGGCATTGTAGTTTTTAAAACATCGGTAATGTGAATCGTCACTTAGCGGGTAAAAATTACTATTTTACAATGTAACTTTTAAGACGTGAGATATAATCTCGAGTTCATTGTATTTCATTTATATTTGGCATATACTTCGAGAAATTCGAATGGTACTTGTAGCTGAGGGGTTAGCATGCTTGCATTCGAACTGGATTATTCGCAAGGCATAGGTTCGAATCCCACAGTGGTCAAAAGAAAAAAAGATGGCGGATTTTAAGATGACAGTTGAGATATATCCATAATAAGGAAAACAGATACATCCCAACAATATATATATATATATATTTATCCTTGGAAAAAAAAAAATTTTTTTTTTTATTACACTCAAGGAGACAATTTATACAATATGGATTAGTAAAAATTTAATAGCAGTCTCAGTGAAAGTTTCATTCTAAAATAAATTTTCTGCTAAATCAAATAGTAAATTTTATTGAATGTTTGTACTTTATTGTGTTTTGTACTTTAAAACTTATAGCAATTTTACTTAAAATTTAGTAATTTATACGATTAAGCGATTATAATTTTTACTTATTTAAAGGAAAATTTCGATATTATTGGACCATTTCTAGTTTGCCTCGGCGACATAGTAATTTTTTTTTGAAAATGACAAATATTAACAGATTTTTTTCTCCGTGTATCACTGAAATGATATTGTGTAAAATTAATTTAGAAATTGGTTTTTTTCATGAGAATGAGAAATACAATACGTAGATTTCTTTATGAAATTTACCTAAAAATGTAAATTTAAATTGATGAAAATAAGAAGTATACCTTTCCATACAGAGTATGTCCGGATGGCGCGTTTTTTTGCACTTTGAGAAGGTTCGTTTTTTTTTTTTTTTCTCTAACACACTCAAACCGAAGAACGGTATTATCCTGGTTACACTTGCAAAGTAAATGGAAACTTTGTGCACGTTTTTCTCTGAAATAAATAAACATTTTTGAAAAATGATAATGTAGATGGCTAGACTATAGAGTGATCCATCGAACCTCATTCTTAATTTTGTCTTTAGAAGTTTTGCTTAAGAGAAAAGCTTGTACAGAAATTACTGTAGACCTTTCTCACGAATATTTTGTCTAATACGAAGTCATAGATATCAAATAATAGATTTACGTATAAATATAACGAAAAAAAAACTTTGTTCAACACCTTACTTATAGTATTCAATATATTTTATTAGCTATTATTTATGGCGCATTAACCTACTATTTTTTATTTTTTTAATGGTTGATAATATTACAGAGTAATCGGGAGAAATCTTATTTGTTGCGCAACCTTCAAGTTTCTGCTTCCACCGGCGCAAAATCATGCGTCAACTTCGTGGTGGACTAACGAAATCGATATACTCGTTCAAAATTAAATCGTTCGTCTAAAATCGATACTTATAACATATATAAATATATTTAATTTTAACGTATTACGATATCACAAAATTTTTATTGAAAGAAAAAATAATAATGATAATCCATGTAATGATCATAAAAAAAATAAAGTTTAATCAAAACTAATGTCATGTATATACGTTAAAGTAATTAAACAACAATTAACTTACAGTATCTATTAAAAAAAATTACTTTTTATTTCAATTAAAAATACTTGGATATTTCCTGCTATTATTGCTTTTTTTTTTTTTTTTTTTTTTTATAACAATATACGCATAACGAAAGATGATTTATATATATATATATATATTAGGTTGATTCAAAAAAAAACTTTATTTTTAACTTCCCGCTAAGGAAATTGCAAATTTTCAAAAATTCGGGAAGTTATTGATTTCAGTCCGATTTTCGAAAATCGAATTTCTGAGAGATCTTGACGTTTTGTGGGTCCAGTAAGCTATCTTGACTAATTTCACGATGATGTCCGAGTGTATGTATGTATGTATTAGGGTGTCCGTTATTTATCAAATTAGATTTTTTTACTTGGCCATGATAAAAATCATTTATTTGTGATCCAAAAATAATAAAAAAAAATAAAATAGTTTCTTCTAACGTCGTTTAACCCTGCCTAAATAATGATACATTCTCATTTTAGTACAATAAGAAAAATTTTATTACTTGTTTAAAAATAACTGCACCGCAATGATCTATACGTAAGTACGTGGGAAATTTCCCGCTCTTCAAAAAAGGTCTCTTATGTTTTTTTCGTGATTCCAACTGTTTAAAAGATATTGAAGGTCAAAGTTTGATTTGTTTAAAAAAATTGGCGTTCTTGTTTGAAATTTGATAACTCTCCAACACCCTCACATAAAATTGAGCGCTATAAATTTTCTTGCAGGAAATTTATTGCTCTTCAAAAAAGGTTTCTAACACTTTTTGAAGTGAAACTTCTTTACGGAGGCTAAAATTGAACGACTTGAGGCGGAAAAGGGGAGGTAGCGTCAGAGGAGAAACATTGAGTGAAAGTTTAGAATAGGCGAGAAGGGGAATTGCTTGTATAGCAAGCCTTATATATTTTAAAGAGTGGGGGAAGGTGAGAAGAGTCGAGTAGAATGGACGAGTGTAGTGCGCATGCGTCGTAATTCAACCACGTTATTCATATATAAATGCATACATATATATACATATATATATATATATATATATATATATATATATATATATATATATATATATATATATATATATATATATATATATATATATATATATATATATATATATATATATATAATATTGGCCATTAGATCTTGTCGGGTAGTATAGCTTCGGGAAAAAAAAATCTCTGAAAATCAAAATATGTATAACTAGTTTTCTACGAAATGTAAAAATATATGCATATTAATTGAATGTAAAATTATTAATATGTATTTTAAAATAAGTCACTAAAAAAAATATGGTCAGTATTTAAAAATTTTGAAAGAGTTTTTGTGTGTACTTGAAAATATCTATAGTTAAAAAGTACTAAATTAAAAAGTTAATAAACAGTAATTTCTATAAATCAAGATACACCTCCATATAAATTACTGTATAAAATTTAATTGCAATAAATAAAAACATAAGAAATTATAAATAACTGTAATTATAAAGGTATAAAATCATTTAAATATATTTAAAATATTTTCTTTAATTAAATAAATAAACGAAAGTATGTAATTTTAAAGAGAACTAAAAAAAATTACTACAAAAATACAAATTCTTAAAACAAACATTCGCATAACTAAACATGTATATAAGAAAATTAAGTAAAAATGAACATCTCGGTAAATAAAATATCTAAAAAATTAATTGTTTTTGAAAATCTCTTTAAAATATAATATCAAATCAAATTTGATTATAGATATTATCATATTTTATAGAGATGTTCAAAAACAGTTAATTTTTTATAGATATTTTATTTATAGAGGTGTTCATTCAACATAATTTTTGTATATACATGTTTAGTTATGCAAATGTTTGTTTTTAGAATTTTTTTTTTATAGTAATTTTTTTTTTGTTCTCTTTAAGATTACATATTTTCATTTATTCAAGTAAAGAAAATATTTTAAATATATTTAAATGATTTTATACTTTAATAATTACAGTTTTTTAAAATTATTTATGTTTCTATTCATTGAAATTAAATTTTATACAGTAATTTATATGGAGGTATATCTTTATTTATAGTAATTACTTTTCATCAACTTTTTAATTTAGTTCTTTTTGATTATAAATATTTTCAAATATACACAAAAATTATTTACAAATTTTTAAATAATGACCATGTTTTTTTTTAGTGGTTTACAAATCTAGAGATTTTTTTTATTGGGGCTTTTTTTTATTCCGTCATTTTACAATTCATATTTATAATTTTACATTTAATTAACATGAATATATTTTGAAATATTGATTTTTCTTCTTACAATTTATTATTTTTAAATTTTTACATTTACTAGAAAACTAGTTATACATTAGTTTTATTTTCAGAGATTTCTTTTTTCCCGATGCTATACTATCCGACAAGATGTAATGGCCAATATTATATATATTATATTTATATTTAATATTAATTTATTCATTCATTTAGACCGACTTAATTATTAAAAAAGTTTCACTTCTATTGTGACCTTATGTCTGTGAGGCTCACTCGTTTTTTAGTTAATCCAACCATTTAAGTGATATCGAAGCTCATATTTGATAGATTTATGAAATAATGCTTTTCGATTAAAATTCTATAACTCTTCAGAAAACGGATATTTACTCAAGCTTTTAACATTTTTCTGTCGGAAATTTACTGCTCTACAAAAAAAGTCTCTTTGATTTTTTTGATAAACTCAACCGTTTAAGAGATATTTAAGCTTTAAATTGAAAGAAAAGTTTCACAAACCAACTCAAAATTTTGCTCTGATGATACACAAAAATTCTTTTATTTCGAGTTCAAATATCTCTCAAACGGTTGAGTTTCTCAAAAAGTCAAAGGGACTTTTTATGTAGAGCAGTAAATTTCCGACAAAAAAATGTTAAAAGCTTGAGTAAATATCCGTTTTTTGAAGAGTTATAGAATTTTAATCGAAAAACATTATTTCATAAATCTATCAAATATGAGCTTCGATATCACTTAAATGGTTGGATTAACTAAAAAAGTGTTAGAAACCTTTTTTGAAAAGCGATAAATTTCCTGCAAGAAAATTTATAGCGCTCAATTTTATGTCTGGGTGTTGGAGAGTTATCAAATTTCAAACAAAAACGCCAATTTTTTTAAACAAATCAAACTTTGACCTTCAATATCTCTTAAACAGTTGGATTCACGAAAAAAACATAAGAGACCTTTTTTAAGGAGCGGGAAATTTCCCACGAAATTATGTATTAGTCATCGCGGTGCACTTATTTTTAAGCAAGTCATAAAATTTTTCTTATTGTACTAAAATGAGAATGTATCATTATTTAGGCAGGGTTAAACGACGTTAGAATAAACTTTTTCATTTTTCTTTATTATTTTTGCATCACAACTAAATGACTTTTATCATGACCAAGTAAAAAAATCTAATTTGGTAATCACCGGACACCCTAGTATGTATGTACGTACGTACGTATGTAAATATTTATCACTTTTGAACGGATGAACCGATTTTGATCATCAAGGTGTCATTCGACGCGGCTTGCGAATATCTTGAAGCTCAAAAAAATTAAACTTGATCGGTACGGCTTGTTCAGAGATATTCCAAAAATAAACTTTTTTCTAAAATGTTTCTTTTGGATAACTTTTTATGTTCTTGATGGATTGATTCCAAAATCAACTGGGCTCTGAAGCTTTATAAGCCGTGTCGAATGCCACCTCAAACATCTAAATCGGTCAATTCTTTCAAGAGGAATCGTTGTCGAAAGAATTAAAAAAAATAATTTTTTTGTATTTTGAAAATTTCTCAAAAATGACTCGATAAATCAATTTGAAAATCTGATCAGTTGTCGAACTCAATAAAACACGTTGATTGCCACCTTGAACGTCTCAATCGGTTTATTCGTTCGAGAGATATTGTTTGAGAAAATGGTAAAAAACGTTTTTTTTCGAAAACAAAGGCATATAAAAGTATTTTCGAGCTCGAAGAGCTCGAAATAGGAGGGAAGTTTTGGGGCTGGCCCGCAGGGTCAACCGACAGACCAATTTTTTTTTTGCTCTTACCCCTGAAACGTTAGTGGTTGCCGATAAAAAAATCTTCCCAAAAGATGGGCTCTCTAGCTCAGCTCTAAGGGGTCGCTATTTTAATTTTAATTTCCCATCTAATTAACATGGAAAAATTAATTTTTTCATTAAAATTGTAATTACTTGTAAGCTGCTCAATATTTTTCAAATTCATGCATAGTTCTTTAAAGCTGATTCCTCAAGCTTTCCAAAACTCTTTGACGAGTCAAAATTATCGCCAATTTAAGCTAACAAAAATAAAAACGAAAATAAACAATTTCATTTCAAGAAACAAAATCGATACTTTTCAGATAGCTTCAATTGACGTTTTAATTATCATAATTATGACTCATCATAGGGTTTTGGAAAGCTTGAGGAATAGCTTTAAAGATATAAGGTAAAGTACCCAGCACTTGAACACTTTTAAAAATGGGACCAGTAGTTGAACAGACTTTTAGAATTGTTGTTATACAAAATCCGTACATATATTATAAGTAATATGCGCATATTATAATTATTCGATGATACAGTAATTGGTTTTTGTAAGTTTTATCAATTATAAATCAAAAAAATTATATATTTTTTAACTTTAAAGTTGGCATGTTCAGAATAGCCGATAGATGCTATTTTTTTCATGAATAAGATGCTACACCGTAAACCGAATAATCTGTAAAAACAAAAACGGTATATCATCATTTTAAGTAAAAAAAATCGTACCACACAATGAAATATTCTTTTCTAAATACTATATATTTTTTGCAAAGACATAAACTAAAATTTTTATATTAAATTTTAGTGTCTAACTATACCTCCCAATGTTCAAAGCAGCACCCAAAACTTGAGCAAGATGGCGTTACATGTTCAAGTATTGGGTCCATGTTATTTCCGTAGCAGCAGTAGGTGAACAGCGTGCAATTTATTCCAGTGCAATAAAAAATAAGTTGATTCAATTATTTATTTTCTAAAAAAGATATGCCTAAATAAAGTATCAGTGATTTATAAATAATTAGTGTAATAATTTTTAGTGATTTCGTGTGAAAAAGTATCTTTCATCAAAATAAATTTTAGATCTAAATGTTTTAATTATTGTTCTATTCTTGTAATAAAAAAATTATATTTATGATAAATAAATAAAAGTATTTAAGATTTTCAATTCTGGTAACAGTTCATTTTTTGTGTTGTTTTAAGTTCATATTAATCAATTAATTAGCAATCAAAAATGTAATTAAAAATTAAATATAAATATTTCTCATTTTTAAATGATCATATTAAGTATTCACAGTATTATTTTTAATATTATTCAATAATATGTTATAATTCTTTTTAAATTTCAATAAAACTTTGAAAAATTTTGGTGTGCCTATTGCCATATATTTTATTAGTTTAACTATTGCTCCCGGACCCTGGCGGATCCGTTTCCACCGTGGGTTTCAGTGTTAACTTAGTGTAATTCGAATTACACTGAAAATACACCGGAATTTCACGTGTATCACACGGTGGGTTTGTGAAAATTTCACTTTCAGTTTACACTTGTTTCACACTAATCTACTGACACTCGTTTTACACTCTATTACCATTGAATTTCCACTGTATATCCTGGTAGTTCAAGCGCCACCGTACAAATTCGCTAAAAACTCGGCGTATCAACGGAGTTTCGACGGTGTTTTCCGGTGAAAAGCGGTGTTTTGTCTGCCATGATGACACGAGGATTCAACTGTGTTTTCTCAGAGTTTTTACGACGTTTTGTCTGCGTTTTCTAGCGTATTTTTGATATTTTAAAATTTTGGTGTAATTAGTTTGTATAATAATTATTTTCACGTTAAAGGAGAACTTGCACTGAAAAAGAAAACGGTATAATATGATGTAATTTAAGCATAAAATTGAAATTCCCACTGAAACAGCCGCCGTGTAAAATCAGTGTAGTTTTGGTGTACCCTTTCTTTCATCGAAGCTCCGGTGGGAATAGCGTGTAAAAATCGTGTAATACGATGTAGTATATAAGCGCCCGAGTAAAAAAAAACTATATATAATTTTAAATAATTATATATAATTATATATGAATCATATCGAGTTAGACATAATTATACAGAATTATATATAACCATACAGAATTATATATAATCATATATAATGCCACAAAAAAATTCAGCCTGTTTTTTTGTCAACGAAAAAACAGGCTGAAAACTTGCAGGAAGGTGAGAAAAGATGCCTGTTTAAAGTGGAGCTATTAATATTAATATTTCGAGGTGCCTATTTCTAATTTTCCATTTTCCATTTAAATAACATAATAAAAAAATTTTATTTTTTTTTTATTTTTAGCTCGGCATTCACACCTCATATAAATAAATCCATAAGATATTCTTGTGGAGAATTTCACACTCTAAAAAAAAGGTCGCTTATCATTTTTTGATACAGCCATCTATTCAAAAGTTATTGGAGCTGGAAGTTAAATCAATACTAAATTTTCAGATCTTTTACTTTTCCAGCTGAACTATCAGACTTATTAAAAAATGCCATAGTTCCTTTCTTGTAGACAATTTTATTCCCTACAAATTATTTGTAATGAAGTTCGTTGAAATTCCGCATTGTTTTTGAGTTATTTTTATTTTAATGTTAAGTTCTCAGAATAGATTGGAAGACTATTATTTTTACGAGCTTGATATTAAATGAAAATAACTAGTAAACAATGCGGAAATTAAATAAACCATTAATAATAATTTGTAAGAAATAAAATTGTCTATCAAAAAAGTCCTATGACATTTTTTAATAAGTCTGATAGTTTAGCTGAAAAAATAATGATCTGGAAATTTATTATAGATTTGACTTCCTGCTCCAATAACTTTCGAATAGATGAATTTATAAAAAATGATGAGAGAACTTTTTTGTAGAGCGTTAAATTCTTTTAAAGAATATCCTATGGACTTATTTATATGAGGTGCGAATGCTGAGCTAAAAAAATAAAAAAATTTTTTATCATGTTATTTAAATGGGAAATGACAAATTAGAAATAGGCACTAAATATTAATATTAAGAGCTCCTCTTTGAACAGGCTTCTTTTCTCACCTTCCTGCAAATTTTCAGCTTATTTTTTTGTTGAAAAAAAAGTCGCCTCAAAATGGCACACCCTAATGTTTATATATGATTTTATATAATTGCGTATAATTATATATAATGTCAATAAAAAAATCACATGGTTATATATAATCATACATAATTATATATGGTTATATATAATTAACAAGCAATCTACAGATTCCATAATAGATACCTGTGTTTTACTACAACTTGAATTTTTAAATAACTCGTCATTTAAATATGTTCTGTTTTCAATTGTTTGATTAAAAAATACAATTCATTTTCACTTTTAAAGAAAAACTTTCTTCAAAAAAATATCTCTCATGCTAAGAAATAAAAACACTTTAAGCAATTAAAAATTTTTTAATTTAAGCATAAAAATATGTCGATTTGAAAAAAAAAATGTTGACTTAAGATAAAAATATCAAGATAATTATTTACTTGGTGCAAAATAATCAGATAATTGTAAAATGTATTTGTAATCAATACTAAAAGTTGGAATTATTTTATAATATAAGAATTAGGGTGTGCTGAAAAACAACATTTTTTTTTTTTTTTCGGGCACCACCAGATATTGATGGAATATGACAAAATAAAAATTCTGTCAGAAGCTTAGCTCTTAAATTCAAGTTTTAGAGGTAGCCCATCGTATTTTTCGGTTTCCCATTTAAATAAAATAGGAAAAATTTTTTTTACAGTTTAAAATTTTATCACTCACCAGGGAATCTGTGTATTGGAAAAATCAATGAATACTTGTGTTAAACATTGAACGTTACACAAAAAAGGTCTCTTATAATTTTTTGAAAAATATTCGAAGTCAAAGTTGGATTCATAGTAAATTTTAGTATTATTGCACATCTCAAGTGCGAAAGCGCTGAGGGTGCTTTATGATCGCTCTAAATTTTTTGACTCATTCACTCTCATTAAATTATCTCGAGATTTTTTACTTTTTCGGCAAAACTATCAGACTTATCTTAAAATGTGATAGAGTCTTTTATGTAAATCATTTCACTTCCTATAATTTATTTTTCACAAAGTAATACAGTTCACTAGAACCAAGAAAATTAATCTTGATACAAAAAATTTGTTTTAACAATTCAGAAAATTGAAATTTTCTTGCACCTAGTAAATAATTATTCTGAATCAAAATATTTTTTTCCTCGTTAACATATTTTTATGCTTGAACAAAAAAAATTTTTACTTGTTTCAACAGTTCTTTTTTTCTAAGTATGAGAAATATTTTTTGTAAGAAAGATGTGTTAGTTTTTTGAAACAATATAACATTTTTTGGTTTAAAGACAATAAATTTTCTCGGAATAAGTACTATTTCTTAAACGCAAAAATGTTTGTATGCTCCAACTAAGAAAAAAAAAATGCTTACACTAAGAGAAAAATAAGTTGGGAATAAAGATATATATGTATATATTAGGGTGTTTAAAAAAAAAAAACAAATTTTTTTTCTTTAATGGTATCCAAAAATTGAAAGTATAACTAAAAATGAAAATTTTGGTACCAGTCGAAGCTCTTAATAATGATATTAATATTGATAAAATCAATCAGGAATCTATTTTTTTAAGAGCTTGACATTGAAATGAAAATAACTTGTTAACAATGCGGACTTTCGAACAATTTTATTTGTAATAATTTGTAAGAAATAAAACTATCTACAAAAAAGTTCTTATGATATTTTTTGATAAGGCTGATACTTTCGCTGAAAAAGTAAAAAAATCTCAAAATTTACTATAAACGACTTGAAGCTTAAATAACTTTTGAACAGTAGGATTCATCAAAAAATGATAAGAGACTTTTTTTGTAGAGCGCTCAATTTCCTACAAAAACATTTATAGTGCATAAAAATCCGTCGATTAGTTTGTGAGCTAGAAAATTAAAAAAAAAAAAAAAAAATTTTTTCCGTGAAATTTAAATGGAAAATAGAAAAATGGATTGAGGCAAACCTTAATATCATTATTAAGAGCTTGGACTGGTACCAAAATTTTCATTTTTAGTTATACTTTCAATTTTTGGATACCATTAAAGAAAAAAAATTTGTTTTTTTTTTAAACACTCTAGTATATATGTAGGAGAGGGAAGTCACCGGTGCTATAAGCAGCAGCGGAAGTAGTTCGATTCTCGCCACGAGATCGCGCCCACAGGTTGTAGTGTCCCTGGCAAGAAACTTATTTCAGAAGTGTTAAATTCCAAACTTGAGACTATTCTGGCCCGGGTACTCCTCCGTTATTTGACAGAGTGATAAGTACCTTTTTTGATAGTAATATAGTACATCCTATATTACATAATGACAAAAATATTCATTATCAATGTTTCCATGAATAATTATTCTTAGAAATTAAACTTGGGCTTTAATGTAACTTTGACTTACAAAAAAAAGTTATTTTAATAAGAAGTATAGAGTCTCTACTATATGAACAATAATTTACAATTCATTTAATACGTTGTACAGGATGTAATTTAAGCGTACAGTTTAAATTTCCACTAATTCAGCCGTGGTGTAAAATAAGTGTAGTTTTAGTGTAATCTTTCTTTTATCGAAGCTCCAGTGGGAATAGCTGGTAAAAATTGTGTAGTACGATGTCACATAAGCGTGAAATTTAAATTTCCACTGAATCGGCCGTGGTGTAAAATAAGTGTTGTTTTAGTGTAATCTTTTGTCTATTGAACCTCTGGTGGGAATAGCGGGTAAAAATAGTGGAATACGATGTAATTTAAGCGTAAAATTTAAATTTCCACTGAATCGGCCGTGGTGTAAAATGAGTGTACTTTTAGTGTACTCCTTCTTCTATTGAAACTCCGGTGGGAATAGCAGATAAAAATCGTGTAACCCGGAGGAGTGCAGTGTAATTTAAGTGTATGTTGTGTGGAATTTTTTCACATTTACACGGTGGGATTTCAGGGAATTCAGTGGAATCGGATCCGCCAGGGGAGTGTTCAACTACTGCAGCTTGTCAGAGTTGATTGTTCAACTACTACTTCTTTCATAGCCTATCTTAAAAACGTTGTCAAAATATAAATATTTTCAATTATCTCCATTATTTCGCGCTTCAATCAATTCCAAATTGTTTATATTTTCATGAAATTCATTAATTTGAACTAATAATTACAACTTTATATATTAAAAGTAGGGTTAAATACGTTTTACTTTGAAACCTGTTCAACCACTGGGTACTTTACCTTATGCGTGAATTTGAAAAATATTGAGCAGTTTACAAGTAATTACAGTTTCAATGAAAAAGAATTTTAAGACGACCATATTCATTTTTTCGGTTTAATGTATTAATTAACCAGAACACTAAGTGAACATCTCTTATTACAGTTAGATACTAACCCTCGTGCTCAAAAAGCGTCTGATGAACGCAAAAAAAATATATAAATTTAAATAAGTTGAAAACAACTAATAAAACTCGCAAAAAAATCGGACGTCTTGATTGTTTATTTTTTAGGGGTGTGCGAATACTCGAAACTTCGAATTATTCGAGGCGAATCGAATCGAACAATTCGATTCGAGATTCGCCTCGAATATTCGAAATGTTCGAATAGTTCGAAAGGTCCGAATTGTTCGAAGGGTTCGAATAGTTCGAAGGGTTCGAATAGTTCGAAGGGTTCGAATAGTTCGAAGGGTTCGAATAGTTCGAAGGGTTCGAATAGTTCGAAAGGTTCGAATAATTCGAAAGATTCGAATAGTTTGAAAGATTCGAATAATTTGAAAGGTTCGATTAGTTTGAAAGGTTCAAATAGCTCGAAAGAACTCCCTAAAAACTTATAGGAAAAAACATTTTTTTCATTTTCCGTCAAGTAATGACCTCTATAAGTTTTTATCATATTTTAGGCCAACATGTGGGGTAAAATGGACCACTTAAAAAAATTGTAACGAAAAAAGTAACTAAACAGAAAATAAAAAAAATTATTTTTTCGTTGCAATTTTTTTTGTGCGGTCCATTTTACCCAACATGTTAGTCTAAAATATGATATAAACATTATCGAGGTCATAACTTGACGGAAAATAAAAAAAAAATTTACCTAGGTTCCCCTAATAGTTTTTTGATTTAATAAAGCCATGTACTAAATTTCTTAGATGCAATATTATTTACCGAAGATTCGAAAAAATTTCGAACTATTCGAATCTTCTGAACTATTCGAACCCTTCGAACTATTCGAACCCTTCGAACTATTCGAATCCTTCGAACTATTCGAATCCTTAGAACTATTCGAATCCTTCGAACTATTCGAATCTTTCGAACTATTCGATATTCGACTCGAATATCGAATCGAATCTAACTATTCGACTCGATTCGATTCGAACAAGATTCGCACAGCCCTATTTTTTTTACTTATAACGAAACCATTTAGCCTCTTTCTTCATTTTGGGATTTCAAAAAAAGTATAAATTGATGCCGCAAAATTATAAAACTGATGGTAACAGTCCGAAAAACATCATTTAAAGTTGAGAATTCAACAGTTTGAAAAATTCCTAGCTCCGAAACCAGGTCAAAACCAAAGTTGAAATTTCCAGGGCTGTTTGAGAATAGAATGATGTTATGGGTATCTAAAAACAGCGATTTTTCAGAAATCGATCGGCTTTATGTGGCTGTATTTCAAAGACGTAGCAGCAATTAGCAAAAAATAGGGTAGAAATCAATAGAGCATACTTCAACGAAAAATATGAACTCTTGATTATCTCTCTACTCAAAAAATTACAGATTTGAGAGCACTCCGAAAATCGGAAAAAAATTATTCAAACAGTGGCTCAGTTAAATGTCCATAGTTAAGCCGGAATTAAGTTCTAATCAATGAGTTATTCTTTTCTTACAAGTATAATGTTAACAGAGAAAAATGACGTCTTGATCGAAACTTCAACTCATATAGGAGCTGAGGTATGAATTTTTGAAAATGACTGAAAAATCAACTTTTTTCAAATTTCAAAAAATTCTCCAGCGGCGGAATTTGATCGCGTCAAGCTAAAATTTTCAGAATTTTTCCTTTTTCTAATCTACTTTCGAAAAAAATCGGCTTTGGAATCGGTGACCCACGTGTGCACACTTTCCTCGAAAAGTAATGGATCTGCCCATATATATATATATATATATATACATACATATATAAATTTTTCAACGAATGGTATTTTTCAAATCTACTCAACTAATTATGATAGTTTATGACGAAATTCCTTGTAAAATCGACCATGAGGACAAATACAATAGTTAGATTTTGAAAAAAATCTGCCTAAAAAACTGAGGAATTGAATCTTTTTTCTTGAAGAGCCCATTTTGCCCCACCCCTTCCCCCATACCAAACACTTTATATGTCAAAAATTTTTGGGGGACCATTTTGCCTCAGTGACCCATTTTGCCCCCCCCCTCAAACACTTTTCATGTTAAAGAAGTTGGGGCCAATTTTTCCTCCCTACCCCTACAAGAAAAAAATATGTACCAGCTAGCGAAATGATCGCCTCCAGCAAGCGATTTTTAATCGCTATCTGCTAAAGAAAAAATCGCTAACTGCTAGCGAAATAATCGCTTGCAGCTAACGATTTTCAATCGCTAGCTCCTAAAGAAAATAATCGCTAGCTGCTAGCGATTATTTTTTTCAGTGTATTTTTATAATCAACAGATATAATTATTCTAAACAATATGTTAGGGTGCACGAAAAAATTGAAACCCGACTGGTTCCTGTGCAGCACACGACTGAGTCGTGTGCAAGAAAAAATAAGGGCAAGCACACGACTGGTTCTGGTGCGCACCCGAACCAGTCGTGTCTAGCACCAGACTCAGTCTGGTGCAGCACCCGAACGGCAGAACCGTAATCAGTATTGTTCTGCACGCGACTGATTATGGTGCTGCCGTTGTAGCCGTTCGGGTGGCACACCAGACTGAGTACGGTGCTAGACACGATTGGTTCGGGTGCAACACCGTAACTATTCATGTGCTGCTCACGACTCATTCTGGTGCAACACCGTAACTACTCGTGTGCTACACATGAACGGTTGTTGTTTATAACTTTTTAAGTGCAGTTAATGAAAATGTCAACAAATTTCAGAAGCACAAAACCTCAATATTTAAAAATATTTGAAATATTCTGTTGGGGAATAGCATTTAAGTATTAAGGTAAGTAAGTAAAAAATTTATAAATATATTCCATCATCGTTTATACTTGAGTGTGACAATATATTTTGAATATTTTTTAATATTGAGGTTTTGTGCTTTTGAAATTTGTTGACATTTTCATTAACTGCACTTAAAAAGTTATAAACAGCAACCGTTCGTGTGTAGCACACGAGTAGTTACGGTGTTACACCAGAATGAGTCGTGAGCAGCACATGAATAGTTACGGTGTTGCACCCGAACCAGTTGTGTCTAGCACCGTACTCAGTCTGGTGCGCCACCCGAACGGCTACAACGGCAGCACCATAATCAGTCGTGTACAGAACAATACTGATTCATGTGCACACACGAATTAGTATTGTTCTGCACACGACTGATTACGGTGCTGCCGTTCGGGTGCTGCACCAGACTGAGTCTGGTGCTAGAAACGACTGGCTCGGGTGCGCACCAGAACCAGTCGTGTGCTTGCTCTTATTTTTTTTTGCACACGAGTGAGTCGTGTGCTGCACAGGAACCAGTCGGGTTTCAATTTTTCCGTGTAAAACTGAGACTTTTTCCCACAAGATATGTAATTTTCACGATTTGCATATTTTTTGTTTAAACAAAATTAAATAAAACGTAGACTTCTTATGATTAAGAAACATATTTTTCATTTGTTGAGGATCTTCATACATTTTTAACACAAACATATCCCAGGCTATCAATTATAGGTGAGAAAGTGTGCAATGCTTGTGTGCCTTACACCGTATTTGATTCAGAGTATCGTACGTCTAAAGTATGAAGACTATATACAATTGGCCGAGAAAAAAATCTTCTCAAAAGATGGGCTCTAGCTCAACTCTAAGAGGTTGCTATTTTAATTTTAATTTCTCATCTCATTAATATGGAAAAATTAATTTTTTCATTAAAAATGTAATTACTTGTAAGCTGCTCAATATTTTTTAAATTCATGCATAGATCTTTTAAAGCTGATTCCTGAAGCTTTCCAAAACCCTATGACAAGTCAAAATTATCGCTAATTGAAGCTAACGACAATGAGAATGAAAATAAACAATTTCATTTTGAAATACAAAATTAATACTTTTCAGATAGCTTCAATTAGCGATTTAGTTATGATAATTATGATTATGTATGACGTTGCATAATTCGTGCATTGTCATGAATGATCATTTATGATTGATCTTGGTCATGCATGATTGACCATGATTTTACATGGACATGACAACGATGCATAATTCGTGCAGTGTTATAAATGATCATTCATGACTGAGCTTGGTAATGCATGATATTGCATGAATCATGCATGACTATTCTTGCCTCGTCATACACGATCATGCATAATTGAACATGACTTTGCATAAATTGTGCAAAGTCATGTCTGGATCATACACGATCATGCATGATCAGTTTCGTTGTTTTAACTAAATATTTTATAATCCACTAAGAAAACAAATCATTAGAAACTACAAAATATTTAGTAAAGATAACTACGCGTTAAGTAGCAAGCATAAAATCAAATTGATTACCTGTAGAGCTTATAAAGTAGTCATAATGAAATATATTAGTAAGCCTTAGAGAATGAGTTATTAATAATAATTAAATATTATTTAAAAATGACAGAATATTTATTTGACGATCAAAGAAATATATATTTAAAAAAATAATTTATTTCCTTGTCACGTGCTTCCTTCTTGCGCTATGACAAAAATTGTTCAGGGAAACATTAGTATTAAAAATTAATGTCATAGTGTATACAGTATACCCCTATATTACAATCAAAAAAGCAGGGGGTAACCCGTCCCATAAATGCTTCAAGTTTGAAATATAATAATTCTGAAATAAGTTTCTTGTCAGGGGCACTACAAATGGTGGGCGCGATCTAGTGGCGAGCACCGAACTATTCCCGCTACTGCTGCCTAGCACCATAACTTTTTAAATCAATAATCATTGGGTTTGAATATATATTCATTAACCTCAAACAAATATACGTATTTATTCTAAATGAATATATTTTTTTGTCTAAGCAATATTTATTAAAGTTGATATAATAATATTATGCTTTAATATTTGAGTTTATTGGCACTGCAAAATAATAGTCGATCAAATAAATATTTTCTTAACTTTACTAAATGATTTGATTATCGTAGCAAAAGAAATATTAGCTTCAACCAAATAGAGTCAATTAAATCATTTGTTAAAAATGACAAAATAGAGTATGTTGACGTAATGAAATTTAGTTGTCCTAATTAAATATTAGTTTAACAGAATTTAACAAAACCAATTTTATCGTCCGAAGAGAAATTTTTTATCAGTGTGCATAAAATTAGTTTTTATAATATTTGGTAAATTTTTAAAACCATGTTTCTATTAGAAAAAATGGTCGAATGAATGAGCTGCATAGTGAAACTTGAAGGCAATCGAGCGAGCTTTCAGATAGAACAAACGAAAATAAGCTATCTCTTTCCGTTCAAAATTTACATCCGATTGAATCGGTAAACAATTTGTTTTTTTTTTTTGAAAATTTTACGAAATTTCAATTAATCATACCTACTAAACTTATTGGCCCATTTGGTTCATCTTTGAACTCATCCAAGGTAATTGTCCATAGAATAAATATACTAAGTTTCATTAAGATTGATGTAGAATTGTGGATGCTGTCATTGGAGAACGGCACGTTATATTGTATACATAGAAATATCAAGGTGGGCCGAAAAAAAGAACTCATTTTTTAACTTCCCGCTAAGAAAATTGCTAATTTTCAAAAATTTGGGAAGATATTGGTTTCAGTCCGATTCTCGAAAACCAAATTTCTGAGAGATCTTGACGTGTTGAGGTTCTAGGAAGCTATCCTGACTAATTTCACGATGATGTCCGAGTGTATGTATGTATATATGTATGTATGTATGTATGTAGGTATGTATGTACGTATGTATGTATGTATGTACGTACGTACGTACGTATGTAAATATCTACACAGAAAAAAAAGTTATCTTGAGTCAAGAAAATATTTTTGAAGACCACCGTTTTCGGGAACCAAGTCAAGATTTTCTTGAGCTAAGTGAATTTATCTTGGTCAGATAAAATTACTACTTTATCTGAGAAAGTTTAGGTCTCCAAAAAAATTTTCTTGAATTAAGAATATTTACCTTCAACCAAGAATTTTTTTTTTTCTGTGTATAACTTTTGAACGCATGGACCGAATTTGATCGTCAAGATGTCATTCGACGCGGCTTGCGAATATCTTGAAGCTGAAGAAAAATTGAGCTTGATCGGTAGGACTTATTCAGAGATATTCCAAAAATAAACTTTTTTCTAAAATGTTTTTTTTGGATAACATTTTATGTTCTTGATAGATTGATTCCAAAATCAATTGGGCTCTGAAGCTTTATAAGCCGCGTCGAATGCCACCTCAACCATTAAAATCAGTTGATTCTTTCAAGAGAAACCGTTGTCGAAAAAATTTAAAAAAAGAAATTTTTTTTAGTATTTTGGAAATTTCTCAAAAACGACTCGATAAATCAATTTTAAAATCTGATCAGTTGTAGAACTCAATTAAACGCGTCGATTGCCTCCTTGAACGTCTCAAACGGTTTATTCGTTCGAGAGATATCGTTTGAGAAAAAAAAACTTTCGAAAAACAAGACTTATCGGCTTATTTTTTTTTTTTTATTATCTGTGTATTTTTGATTACAAGAACTCTTTCAAAAATCACTATCTCAAACCTTTTTGTTTTGGCGTAATTAATAACGAAACGTGTAAACTGACTATTCGTGAAAATTTTAGCTGCTATTTTTACTGTTGTTATTATTTATTTCATTTTTTCTCTCTATCAACTACTGGTGGCAGCACTAACCTATCAATACGTTTGAAAGAAAAAGCGACATCTAATACAAAGGGCGGGATATTTAAAAAAAATGTTAGGAAAAAAATATTAAACTGAAAATAAGAGATAAAAAAATCAAATTGATAAATTGTAAGTTGAATAAAAATTTAAAATAAAAAAAAAAATACATTACTATTATATAATAAAAGTAATGATTAAAAATAAAATGATCGATTGAGGTGTGCACTTTTGGATTTTTCAACATTTTTTTAACTTCCCGCTAAGAAAATTGCAAATTTTCAAAAATTCGGGAAGTTATTGGTTTCAGTCCGATTTTCGAAGATCGAATTTCTAAGAGATCTTGACGTTTTGAGGTCCTAGGAAGCTATCCTGACTAATTTCACGATGATATCCGAGTGTATGTATGTATGTATGTTCGTACGTACGTACGTACGTATGTAAATATGCTTGCGAGTATCTTGAAGCTGAAAAAAAATTGAACTTGATCGGTATAGCTCGTTCAGAGATATTTCAAAAATAAACTTTTTTCAAAAATGTTTTTTTTGGATAACTTTTTATGTTCTGGATGGATTATTTCTAAAATGGACTGGGCTTTGGAGCTTCATAAGCCGCGTCGAATGCCGCCTTAAACATCTAAATCGGTTGATTCTTTCAAGAGATATCGTTGTCGAAAGAATTAAAAAAAAATTTTATTTAGTATTTTGAAAATTTCTCAAAAACAACTTGATACATCAATTTCAAAATCTGATCAGTTGTAGAACTCAATAAAACGCGTCGATTGCCGCCTTGAACGTCTCAATCGGTTTTTCCGTTCGAGAGATATCGTTTGAGGAAAAATAGTAAACAACGTTTTTATCCGAAAACAAAGGCATACAAAAGTATTTTCTAACTCGAAGATCTCAAAATAGGCCGGAAGTTTTGGGGCTGGCCCGCAGGGTCAACCGACAGACCGATTTTTTGTTCTCGAAAACAAGTTCAAAAGTTTCATTTAGACATAAAAAGACGCCTTTGAAAATTAGCTGTCAATATTAACATTGAAAGGTTCCGCATTGCACTTTTGCACGACTCGTGATGCGAAGCATCAGAGTGTGCTTTGCGATCGAAAAATTTCTTTCGCCACACTTCGGCAAGTATTTTAATTATTTTATCTTTGTTGGTTCACGGAATAAAGATATTTTTCATACTATTTTGAAGATCATTCAATGGAGATTAATTCCATACTTTTGAAAAATTAATTAAGTTTAACAAAAAAGAAAAAAACATCAAAATAGTTGAAAAAAATTTCCTGTCCGTCAAGTCTGAAACCCGTATAAATTCTAACTTGCGAAAAAATCCAGTAATTGAATCAGATTTTTTTTTTAATTCTTTGAAAGATTTGTAGGTCTCCTATTGCAAATGGCTAGGTAACTCAGTGTCGTTTAATAACAATTAATAAAAGAATAAAAAGGCTGCATAACTATATATATATATATTTATATGTAAAATTAACATGGATGGTGATATATTTATACATTATACGTACATTGATTCCACCAAAGGCGCTTGCGCATTACCGTCCTAGTACAGCTATTTTCATTTACGGATTGGTAAGCCTGAATTTTTTCAATCCAATTTTTTTTTTTTTTTTTTTGTATTAACATATACTTCATTTTTTTTTTTTTTTTGTTATTAATCGAAATATTTTGAGTAGGTTCTTTTATAATTATCAAAAAAATACTAATATAATTAAAAAAAAAAAAAAAATTTTAAGGAAAGAAACCTGTATATATTTTAAATTTATCCGTGCTTCCCGCCATTTTATTATTATTATTTCATCATTTCATAATAAATGAGCATTATGAGTCGTGCACTTTTGGATTTTCCAAATTTTATTTTTTATTTTCTATAAGAACACCATGGAAAAATTTTTATTTGCGTTTTCTAATTTTTATAACTAGCTAACGATGCATTATAGGAAAAATCAACAAGCATATTTTTATTAAATATAAATTTTATATAATTTTATCAGGCCATTTTAAGTATAAAATTAACGAAAAACATTTTTTCCCGGGTTGAAAACAATGTGGAAATTGAAAAAACTTTACTGAAAATAATTCGTAAAGAATAAAATTGTCAACAAAAAAGATCCTATAACATTTTGTGATAAGTCTGATAGTTTCACCGAAAAAGTATAAAGATCTCGAAATTTACTATAACTTGACTTCGAGCTCCAATAACTTTATCAAAAATGATTTATCAAAAAATGATGAAAGACTTTTTTTGTGATGCGTTCAATTTACTACAAAAATTTGTATTAGTGTATTAGATCTATTGATCTGTTAACAAGTTAAAATACTCAAAGGTTAAAAAATAAATCAGTCTATCATGCAGTTGACCCTGTGGGCCAGCCCCAGAACTTCCCGCAGTTTTCGAGCTCGATGAGCTCAAAAAATTGTTGTGAATACATTTTCAAGCGCTTCGAGGTCGAAAATATTTTTGTATGCCGTTATTAAAAAAAAAAAAAGTTTTTTACCATTTTTTCTCCAACGATATCTCTCAACCGAATTGACTGATTGAGATGGTTAAGGTGGCAATCGACGCGTTTTATTAAGTTCTAGAGTTGATCGGATTTGAAAATGGATTTATCTAGTCGTTTTCGAGAAATTTCAAAATAACTGAAAAAATATTTTTTTTTATAATTCTTTCTTTCACGGTTTCTTCAGAACGAATATATCGATTTTGATGGTTGAGGTGGCATTTGAAGCGGTTTACAAAGATTTAGAGCTGATTAGATTTGGGAATCAATTCACTTGGCACATTAAAGGTTATCCAAAATAAAAACATTTTTGAAAAAATTTTATTTTTGGAATATCTCCAAACGCAACCTACCGATCAAGCTCAATTTTTCACAGCTCTTAAATTTTAACAAGCTGCGTCGAATGACACCTTGACGTTCAGAGTCGGTTCATCTGTTCAAAAGTTGAAGATATTTACATTCGTACATACACACACACATACACTCGGACATCATCGTGAAATTAGTCAGAATAGCTTCCTAGAACCTTATAAAGTAAAAAATCTGATAGAAATTCGATTTCCGAAAATCAGACCAAAATCAATACCCAGTAAACACATTTACGTAAATGTGACGTCAGAGTGACGTTACGCTATGTCATGATTTACGTAAGATATAAGTCATGAATGAGTCAGGTGTGACTCATTATTTCACACTTATTTATGTAAGATTATGACGTAAAACTAATGACGAATACATGACGTAAATGTGATGTCTGTGTGACATTCCATGACGTCAGTATGACATATGGGTGATGTCAAAATGATCAATTCGGAAAAAATTTTTTTGAAAAAAAAAAAAAAAAAGAAAAAAATTAAATACCGAATTTTTGATTTGATTATTACCGCGCAAGCGCATTACGAATTCGGAAACAAGATTTGATAGCAGTAAATTATGAAAAACTCCTGGGCGTCTGCTGGATTCGAACACGGCTCCTCTTGGCTGGCAGTCCTGAACGTTGCTCATTGGTCACATCACGAGAGTTCAAGTCTTGTGCTTAATTGATGTATTTAAAGTGAAATGCCGGTAAAAACAGAGTTCATAAGTTTTTGTGATGGATTTTTACAAAATTTAAAAAAACTCCATGAACATAAATGATAATTATAAAAAATTATTTAAAATTTTATCAAGTTTCTTCAAATTTTTTAATTTTCTGTTGTGATGTGAAATTTAAAAAATCTTATATAAAATTTTGCGAAACATTAAATAATTCCACAAAATTGTATGAAATTTAATCGATTGAAAAATTGCAATACTAAACTTCACAATCTTAATATCAAAAGAGTTCAAACTGTCGTTACATTTTCTTTGTCATCCTTAATAGTATTTTCGGTATATTATTTAAAAAAATAAAGTTAATTTTTTTATACTCACGCTAATGTTTTAATCTAAAACTTCTGAAATATATTATAGAGTTTATCGATTACTTTGGCGCCAAGAATATGCGACATTTAGTTGTTATTTCTACACATTTACACATTTTTGAAAATTCATTCTATGATTGTTTTATTTTAATAAATTGATGATAAAAAACTATGACTCAGAAATTACATCAGCATTGCGTAAAATACTAACTTGTCACTGATGTAAAGATATGATTTAAAAGTGACATCCATATTACGTATAACCGTGACTTTGCTACTGACATCAATGTATGATTTTAAAATTACATCATTATGATATACAATAATGACTTTATTACTACGTAACAATGTGATGTAGATTTTATGTCAAGCGTACGTAACACATAAGTAATAACTGTGACGTCATACAAGAGTCATGCTTACATCAATATGATGTTAAGCGTACGTAACACATAAGTCATAACTGTGACGTCATACAAGAGTCATGCTTACATCAATATGATGTTAAGCGTACGTAACACATAAGTCATAACTGTGACGTCATACAAGAGTCATGCTTACATCAATATGATGTCAAGTTTTTACATCATATTAAAGTCATGTAGAACGTCAGATTGACATCAAATTTACATAAGATGCCGTGACATTTCTATGATCTACGTATGACGCATAAATAAGGTCATGTGTTCACTGGGTAACCCCAAATTTTAAAAAATTTTCAATTTTCTTAGCAGGAAGTTAAAAATTTCCCGTGTTACTTAAATAGGATATCGAATTTTTCAATGAGCTAGATTTGTAATCGACGTAAAACATTTATTTTTTTCCACGTGCACTTAACCAAAAAAAATGATGCTTTGAAATGACTCGAAGGACGCACCTTAATATATATATATATATATATATATATATATATATATACACAATATATTCTCTGACGACTTTTCAGCACTATATGTCATTAGGGTGCTTTTTATTTTTCGATCATTTTTTTTTTTCTTGGCCCATATGAAAATTTTATCGTAGGCCACAAAAAAAAAATTTCCTGAAAAAATTAGCCCTTAATTTTAATTTTAAGAGGTCGCTATCTATTTTTAAAGTTTTCCCATTTAAAAAGCATGGGAACGATATCACATTTTTTTATAAAAATTCCTACCCAGGCAGTTTTTGAGCAATTCACTCGTTTTTGGGCTTGTTTCATAGGGCTTGTAGTCCTCTTTAAAATTGATTTTAGTGACATAGATGTATTTACAACAGTTCAAAAGTTATGAGACTTCAAACTTCAGAAATTTTTATTTTTACCAAAAAATAATAATTAATGGCTATTATTATTCCAGCTATCAACTTTCTAGAGAAAATGACATACAACTTTTGTAGTGTGTAAAATACTCTGAAAGAAATACCCAAAAGAATTCAATATTATCAACGTTATTGTTTATTTTTTTTAACTTTTCTCTTTTAAAGGGTTTTAGAATTATTTAATTTTAATTTTATTCTCGTGACAAATTGAACTTTTGTACTTATCCTTTTTTTTGGTATTAAATTAATCGAGCTTTATCAATTTTTATGTAGTTTTATGATTAAAAAATAAAATAATATTAAAAAAACTGATAATAGATTTGTAACTTGTAATTCAATTTCAGTCATAAAGACTGAGATTTTAGACCGTCGAAAACTATCGGCGCTTCGATCGATACGTTAAATCATAGAACTACATAAAAATTGATGAAGCTCGATTAATTTAATACCAAAAAAAAGGATAAGTACACAAGTTCAATTTGTCACGAGAATAAAATTAAAATTAAATAATTCTAAAACCCTTTAAAAGAGAAAAGTTAAAAAAAATAAACAATAACGTTGATAATATTGAATTCTTTTGGGTATTTCTATCAGAGTATTTTACACACTACAAAAGTTGTATGTCATTTTCTCTAGAAAGTTGATAGCTGGAATAATAATAGCCATTAATTTTTATTTTTTGGTAAAAATAAAAATTTCTGAAGTTTGAAGTCTCATAACTTTTGAACTGTTGTAAATGCATCTATGTCACTAAAATCAATTTTAAAGAGGACTACAATCCCTATGAAACGAGCCCAAAAACGAGTGAATTGCTCAAAAACTGCCTGGGTAGGAATTTTTATAAAAAAATGTGATATCGTTCCCATGCTTTTTAAATGGGAAAACTTTAAAAATAGATAGCGACCTCTTAAAATTAAAATTAAGGGCTAATTTTTTCAGGAAATTTTTTTTTTGTCGCCTACGATAAAATTTTCATATGGGCCAAGAAAAAAAAAATGTTCGAAAAATAAAAAGCACCCTAATATGTCATATATAGATAAAATATGTATATTTTGGGGAAAGTCTCAAACTATTATATAGATCTATCCAATGTTTTGGCTTACAACAATTTACTACTTTATAATTTCATCCGCAACCCCACATACTTAACAAGCTCTGCCTTGCATGTGTTGAAAATTGATGAAAATGGCAAATGTTATTTACAAAATTAATAACATTTCTATATCACGTGAACGAAGAACTTGAGCCACTTAACTAAGAGGTCCTTTTTTATCGAGAATTAAATTTCCTGAAAATCGTTATCTACGTTTTTACTGTAAGTTTCGTTATTGAGTCAATATCATCTTAAAAACCAAATTATTATTTATAAAAATGATTTTTAAAACCAATTAGAATCTTCGTGAAATTACTAGAGACATCTGGAGAGTATTAAATTGAATAAAAAATGCCTCAAATGCCGATCTGATAACTTAAAATGCGGCTAAGCTACAAAGATTTAAAAAAGAATCCGAACTTTCTTATGTATTTTAAATGGTAATACTTCTAAATCGAGTGTAAAGTACTTATTATTAAAATTAAGAACTGACACTTTTAGAGAATTTTTTTTTTCATACCAAATGTGAGTGAAAAAAAAACTCGTTCCAAACGGCCGACCCTAATATCAATACATGTTAATATATAACATGTATATTTTTATTCAATAAATATTTTTAATTTTATTGTTTAATAGCTATTATTCATATAAATATATTTATTTGTTACAGAATAAAACAAATCAGAGACCGACTATCCAATTTCTTGATAATGAAGGAGTAAGTAAATTTATTCTTATCGCTATTTTGATTGTTTGTTTAATTTTTAATTTCTCAGTTGGTTTTTACAAGCATTGAAACTTATTTTCATTACAATAATAGTATTATTTTTATTATAAATCAGATGTGCAAATAATTTGAACTTATGAGTTTTTTTTATCGAAGCAAGGAATTTTAAAACTGAAAAATAATGTTGATTTTTTGATTCGATGTAGCTTCAGCATTATTTGCACAACCTATTATTAATATTAGGTAGATTTCTTTAGAAATCGGCCTATTGCAGAGACCCTCATGATCGAATTATCAAAAAATTTTGCTACCATATATCTTATTTTACTTTGTAAAGTCGAAAAATACCATCTGTTCAAAAATTTATGTATATATATATATATATATATATATATATATATATATATATATATATATATATATATATATACAATATAACGCGCCTTGTCATCACGGTAGCACCCGCTATTCTTAACGGATCTTAATGAAATTTTATACACTTATTTATTGGACGATTACCTTGATCAAGTTCGAAGATGAGCCCAATCGGTCGATTAGTTTGGAAGTTGTGAGTGTTTAAAATTTTTTTTGATTTTGATAAAAATGAATTTTCTGGCTTTATCCTTAAATAACTTTTGAACCAAAAATAATAACTCAATTCTGTAAAAAGTATCTTAAAATTTGAACGATTAGCTTTAATTTTCACTGCAATACTGGATTATTTGAAACATCTTTTCTAACAATTTGATGATATCAAAAATTTCACAAAAAATACAAAAAGCTTATTTTTGCAGCTTAGTCATCTAATAACTTCTAAATAATGAGGCATAACCCATTTTCTTAAAATTCATGTTTAAGCTTACAAAAAAAGTATCAATTACACTATTATAGCTTTATTGTATTGACATCTATAAGAAATCTACCTTTCCATTCCGGGTAAGGCCGGATGGCTCTTTTTTTTATATTATCTATATCTATAGTATTAAGAGAATAAGGAAAATTTTGTTCCTGCCATATCTATATGATAGGATTGGTTAATGTTATTGAATTTGGTATCATTAGAAAGGCTTTGACTTGAATTTGTGCCTTTCCATAGTTTAGATTCTTTTTTATCGCCAAATATTGAGATAAATGAATTTATCTATATCATTCGAATTCCATTTCATTTACGTGAGAAAAAAAAAACGATCGTATTTATTTTCTTTAAATAAATTGATATTTTAATTATTCAGTCACTAAATATGACTGATAGTCATTGAATATATAGCTATATTATTATGGTGCTCCGTTTGGAACGAACATTTTTTTTTCTTCACTCCCCATCGGAAAACTCGTTCTATATGTTAAAATAAAAATTTTGTCCAATTTTGAGCTCTTAATATTAATATTAACCACTGGAACAACGTCGTCGAAGTTTTTCCATGCTAAAAGCACATAAATTTAGTTTTTTTCCTTTTCAATGACTAAAACTCAGTCCTACACTTATGTATCGTATCAGTCCAAAGTTTTTCTTAAAGATAATTGTATGCTCTTTAAAAAAGCCAATATTTGCTTAGCTCTGAGTTCAACTCTAGCTCTCCTGTGAGCCTTTAATGTCAAATTTTGTATCAAATTGATGGATTTTTGCTGTTAACTCACGAACGGTCGAGTTTAGAGAAAAAAAGTGTATGACCTTTTTTTGTAGGGAATTTAGTTTTCTACAAAAAAAGGTTTAAAGACTCATATCTGTAAAACTATTATTTTAAAAAATATATGAACTTGAAGTTATGTAAATTTTTTATTTTAGCAAAATTTCGAGATCAATTGTTTTATAATTAAATAAGATTTATATTTTTAGTAGTTTTTCGTCTAATTTTATTTGTTACTTAGCAAAGTAAAAAAAAAATTTTTTTTAAGACATCCGAAATGAAGTGTTTACAATCTATTTTTGTAATGAATTCGAAATCAGATTGGTTTTCAAACTCATTTGGATTAATATTTTGGGGTATTTTTTATGTTTTATATATTTATGTATTAATCCTTATCTTTCAAAAATTACTAATAGTATAGTAATTACTAGAATATCCCCTTATTTTTAAAATTAACAAAAATTACATACTCTATAACTGATTAGCCCTGATGTACCAATAACGAATAGTAATGATATCTCGCAAATGGATTATGACAAATAATTCTTAACAGTTCTCGATTCAACAAATGTCAAATCAATAAATAAATATGACCAATAGATTTAAAAAATTTATTTCAAACAAACGACAATCGAATAGAATAAATTTAGTTACAATAAAAATTCATCACCCGGCAAAAAATGATCAGACCTGATCATGCCTGTTCATGTATGATCAGATCTGAAATTAGACCTGATCATGCCTGTTCATGTATGATCAGGCCTGAAATCGGACATGATCAGGCCTTATTATACCTGCCCATGCTTGTTCATGTTTGAATAGTTAAATACACTCAGGCCTGATCATGCCTGTTCATGTCTGTTCATGCCTGTTCATGTCTGGAGCGTTAAATACGCTCAGACCTGATCATACATAAACAGGCATGATCAGGTCTGATCATTTTTTGCCGGGTGATGAATTTTTATTGTAACTAAATTTATTCTATTCGATTGTCATTTGTTTGAAATAAATTTTTTAAATCTATTGGTCATGTTTATTTATTGATTTGACATTTGTTGAATCGAGAACTATTAAGAATTATTTGTCATAATCCATTTACGAGATATCATTACTATTCGTTATTGGTACATCAGGGCTATTCAGTTATAGAATATGTAATTTTTGTTAATTTTAAAATAAAGGGGATATTCTAGTAATTACTATACTATCAGTAATTTTTGAAAGATAAGGATTAATACATAAATATATATAACATAAAAAATACTCCAAAATATTAATCCAAATGAGTTTAAAAACCAATTTTATTTCGAATTCATTACAAAAATAGATTGTAAATACTTCATTTCGGATGTCTTAAAAAAAATTTTTTTTTTACTTTGCTAAGTATTAAATAAATTTAGACGAAAAACTACTAAAAATATAAATCTTATTTAATTATAAAACAATTGATCTCGAAATTTTGCTAAAATTAAAAATTTAAATAACTTCAAGTTCATATATTTTTTAAAATAATAGTTTTACAGATATGAGTCTCTGAACCTTTTTTGTAGAAAACTAAATTCCCTACAAAAAAGGTCGTACACTTTTTTAACTTCCCGCTAAGAAAATCAACAATTTTCGAAAATTTCGGGAAGTTATTGTTCTCACCCCGATTTTCGAGAATCGAGTTTTCATCAGATGTCGACGTTTTGAGGTCCTAGGAAGCTATTCTGACTATTTTCGGAATGGTGTCCGAGTGTCCGAGTGTGTGTGTGTGTGTGTGTGTGTGTGTGTGTGTGTGTGTGTGTGTGTGTGTGTGTGTGTGTGTGTGTGTGTGTGTGTGTGTGTGTGTGTGTGTGTGTGTGTGTATGTATGTAAACTCTTTGTAACTTTTGACCTAATAAACCGATTTGGATGTTTAAGGCGGCGATTGAAAGAGCATGTTGGCCATCAAGTTTCCTGAAAATTTCAGATCATTTGATCAAATAGACTCGAAAATATCTGCGAATTACGAAAAAAAAAAAATTTTTTTTTTTAGTTTTTTATTGATTTCTCAAAAACGACTCGTACGATCGACTTCAAAATCTAATCAGCACTAGTACTTAAAAAAACGCGTCGATTGCCACCTTAAACATCAAAATCGGATAATTCGTTGGAGAGTTATCGCGGGAGAAAGAAATGGTGAAAAACGGTTTTTTCTAAATATTTTCGAAACGACTGAGGCGATCGATTTCAAATTTTAATCAGCTCTCGAATTCAATAAAACGCGCCGATCGCCACCTTAAACGTCAAAATCGGTCGATTAGTTCGAAAGATATCGGCATTGAAAAATTAAAAAAATAACATTTTATGTTATTTGTCCCGGATGAATCATAATATAACCTACAAAAATGTGTCTGAAGTCATACCAACTCATCTTTTATATGGTTACTTTCGATACATTATGTCATCGAACTTGGTTTTTAGTTTAAATCATAGTACCAACAATGAAATCGATAAACGTAGTTTTCAATATTTTTCTCGGATATTTCATATTTGATTGTTTCTCACATGAGTCAAAACTCATTTAAATCTTGATTTGAATCCCTGGCATTGATTTTTGCCTGCACGGAAAATATATTGTAGTAGTGGCAACTACAACTGGAGTTACATTTACCACAGGCTATAGTATGACTCGAGACAACTCCAAATCGTGGATAGATTTACTACAATATTGTAGTTTAGCGTCAACTATCGAAAAAAGTAAGATATGCCACAGCATGCGGTATTTGTAACTCTAATTGTAGTTCAATTTACTCGATATGCGGTTACGTAAAAATAAACGGTATATAACCTAAAATTTGTATAAATTATTTTTAAAAATCACTTATTGAGTTATTTGTATATACTAAACATGGGAATTATTTACAAATAGAGTCCACCCATGCTGGGTCATGTTAAATATTTTTTTATCAAATTGATCAGTTTTTTTTTAATTGCTCATTGTTTTACGTACTTTAAAAAAAAATACATCAATATTATCAAAAAAGATAAAATAGAAATTTTATCCAAAAACATGAAAGCCAATTTTTTCTCCAACTTTTAAAGACAAAAAAGCTATCGAAATCTTTATTTTTTTTCTAACGACATTTTTTATTATAAATGCGCCGTAAGAACAAGCAGAATAAAAAAAAATTAAAAATTGTTAATTTTTGGGTTTTAAAAAAGTCAGATGATTATTTATGACACGCTATAATAATTGAATATACACACAACAGATTAACCTCAAAATGGCGAAATAGCGGGAAGTGCTCCTTCTGTAGTACTCTCAACTCCCGCCTGGAGTATTTGTTACTGCAGTGTGCAGTAGAATTAACCGCAAGATAGGAGTAAATTCAACTTATTAACTTAGTAAAATTTGTCGCATATTTAGTAACTTTTATCATTTATGTGGTATTTTTAACTACAAACACATTTACTGCAACCTTGAAGTAAATTATACTACATATTATTTTCCGTGTGAATACACTTATTTTATTGAACATAATCAGGGATTAAATTTTAAAAACCGCTTCACTAACAATTCTTGATTCTTATATAAATTTTCAAACTTGTTACAGCTTGAGAAGATCGTATAAAAACAATCGCATGTGATAGCATTTTCGAGCTCTTTGAGGTCGAAAACAGCGGGAAGTTTTGGGGCTGGCCCGCAGGGCCAACCGTCGCCCAGATTTTTTCTCTAAACTCGACCATTCGTGAGTTAACAGCAAAATTCCATCAATTTGATACAAAATTTGACATTAAAGGCTCACAGGAGAGCTAGCGTTGAACTCAGAGCTAAGCAAATATTGGCTTTTTTAAAGAACATACAATTTTCTTTAAGAAAAACTTTGGACTGATACGATACATAAGTGTAGGACTGAGTTTTAGTCATTGAAAAGGAAAAAAACTAAATTTATGTGCTTTTAGCATGGAAAAACTTCGACGACGTTGTTCCAGTGGTTAATATTAATATTAAGAGCTCAAAATTGGACAAAATTTTTATTTTAACATGTAGAACAAGATTTTCGATGGGGAGTGGAGAAAAAAAAATGTTCGTTTCAAACGGAGGACCCTACTATATTATTTATATCGCGTCATTTATCCCAAAATGAAATATTTTCATACTACCTTTTGGTTTTAGGAAGCTTCTCAAAGTCCAAAGAGTGTACACAGAAAAATAAGGATTCATAGACACAAAAAATCCTTACTCGCTCAAAGAAAATTTTTACTTTTCCTAAGAAATTTTTAGCATTGTGAATTGAAAACAAAATTTATTTAAAATTAGAAAACATTACTTGGCGCAAGAAATTATTTCTCGCCCAAAAAAATTCTTTTCTCGCTCATGAAAGTTTTTGTATTCATAATTCATAATGCATACAATTTCTTGGTGCAAGTAAAATTTTTTTACGGCTCGAAATCCTTCTTTTCTGCGTATTTTATAAATTGAGTAGTGATATTTGGGCAGTCTCATTATGACTGCACGTCGCTCGTTAGTTATTATAGGAACTACAGCTTTTTATTTCGCTGATTCCTTCTAATTGATGAATGGTGTTATAGTGAGAAATCTAGTGAATCAATATCCATATGTAGTCACTCATACCTGTGCAAAAACTAATCTGTATTTTGTTATTTTATTTCATTTATAAATTTTCCTTAAGGTAAATATTCTGTTTGAAATATTATTTTGATTGACGTTAAAATATTATATTTAAGACATAGTAAGGTAAGAGACCCAGTACCTGATCAGGGGGCTAGGTCCTTTACCTTATGTATTATATTTTGAGTTCAAAATACATGTTTTCTTCTTTAAAAGATTTCTAAATAAAAGTATGAATCAAATTTCATGACTGTAGGTACTTGGGTTGACAATAGATTGAGATTCGAGTTCTAAGTATTTGCAAAGCAAAGGGTCTTTTTTTCGCATTTATTTATACATACATGATTAGTTCTCACGAATTTGCGAAAATCGTGTCCATACTCAGTTTTGTATATTATTAATGTTGTATTATAAACGTTGTATTTTTTCACGAAAACTATACTACTGAAGCTGCGCATGCCATACTTTACTTAGGTGTTTTAATTTAACAATATCAAATGGCAGGTAACTGTATACTTCAAATATCATTCCCTCATTGTGTCCCAAACTCAATATTTAAATAATATTATATCATTAATTTATTGTGCTCTATAAATTTGACTAGTTTTGGTCATTACTTATCTTAAGAATAGTGCACTTAACAGTACATACACTTTTCATTAGGTACCGAGTAAGAAATGATTGGAAAATTTAATTTTTATCTGGGTCCCAAAAAAAAAATCATTCCCTCACATTTTACTGAATCCTGGATTGTACTTTTCAATCGTAATTGTAGGTTGCCGCGCTTTTACATTTTTTGCAGTTGGCAGCATTGTCTATGAAGCCATACTTTCATTGTTGCAAGGCGCGAAGAAATGTGTTGCTGTCAACTAATTTTTTATTAATTATTTCAATGTTACATTTTTATGTCTCATTACCTCACACCATCTAAATATAAGGTAATTATTTCATTTGTAATAATCATTATGCCGTTTCACATGTTTCGAGGGCTAGAAATCTTGCCTCAAATCGTAATTCAATTTGAGATTAATGTTTGACTAGTTTTTGTAGGTAATGCTTGATTTTATCATTCCCTCGCTTCATTCTATTAATGAATTACCCCTTTATTTTCATTTAAACGAAAAAGGTGGGGACTACATAGTTAGCTGAGGTAAGTTACTTGTGTACTATATATTGAATGTATAAAATTGTCAATTATTACAAATTATATTCTTAATATTATACAAAGTCATTTTCCGCAAATTCGTGAGAACTACTCACATATGTGAGCGAAACACCACTGCCTGATTGACATCACGAGATCTCCGAAACTATCAGTCCTAATCAAAATGGACTTTTGAGCAATTTTCAGAATCCTCTCTTCTCATTTGCTAACTATCAAATGTGCTACTCTGAAAATCAAGGGCTCTATTCTTTTTTAAAAAATCGATTGTTTTAGGGATTTGCAAGGGCTTAAGTAATAAAAGTTTTCACGTTTTGACAAAGAGATCTACAGATTTGAAATTCGAAATGAAAATCACCTACGATAAGAGAAAATTAATGGTGTAAATTTTTTAACTTCCCGCTAAGAAAATTGCAAATTTTCAAAAATTCGAGAAGTTATTGGTTTCACCCCGATTTGTGAAAATCGAAATTCCAACAGATGTCGACGTTTTGAGGTTCTAGGAAGCTATTCTGACTATATTCAAGATGATGTTCGAGTGTATGTATGTGTGTACGTACGTACGTACGTATGTAAATATTTTGTATTTTTTGAACGGATGAACCGATTTTGATTTTCAAGGTGTCATTCGACGCGACCTATTATTTACTATAAAAACTGAAAATTTGAGCTTAATCAGTAGGGTACGGTATTAAATACCTTACAATATCATTAGCCAATCCATTGCTTACAAATTCAGCTCGGTGAAAAAACTTCTTAATTCTTTCGTGACTCATGCCCATCCACGCACAATACAACCATCTTATTCCATGTAAAACCGTGATAGATTTATGAAATTCCTCTTTACTTTCAGTTTTCAGCTTCAGAAACGATATATTCTACTAATTTTGATCTATACCGATCTTTAACTGCCTTTATAATGCCTTGATCTAAATGTCGAATTTCAGACGTCAAGTTCGGTGGAAGAAACTGAACTGTTACGTTCCTTAAAAATCTTAGTTGTATTTTGACTGGTTGCATTATCGACAAATAAAAGTTTTCTATTTTATCTTTTCATATTTATTTAATTCAAGTAGCCAATCTCCAAATATTACTTGGGTCATCTATGACTTTTTATTGAAGCATCATAATACTGGAAGATTATCTGGACATACTCCTTACTTTTTAAAGACACGAGGTCTAGCTGCTGATCCTATAACCAAAGGTTTATATTTTTCACCCGTTAAACTGCAACACAAAAGTACGCTTAATTGTTCTTCGGCCATTTTTCCACCTTTACATCGGTCACTTTTTTTTACAAAACTTTTTTTTAGTATTTGACGGTAAAATAATGCCAGTTCGTCAGCATTTAATATATTTTCAGGATTATATCCAGTGATTATTTGTTGCAATTTCATATTTATCCAATCTTTTGCGTCTTCTAAATCAGCAGAAGCTGCATCACCACACAAAGCTTAGAAGCTGATATTATTTCGTTTTAAAAAAGATTCCAGTCATCTATTACTGGCTTTAAAGATATCAATTCCCAACTTTTCAGCAATTTCTAATAATTTTTTTTCAACATCACTCCAGATACAGGAATATCTTTAAACCGGCATAATTCAAAAAATTTAAGTACACCAATATTTACACCTTTAAACTCAGTCTTCCGTAATTTTCTTTTTCTATTTGCACTACAATTATAGTTCCACATTTTTAAAATAGCATCTTTATTATAACCTATGTTAACTACGGTGGTTTTCGATATACCAAATTGAACGGCCAAATTACGCTGGCTCACGTTTTGATCTAATAAGTCAATAGTTTTTTTTTTTTTTTTTAATTACATTCAACTCAGTATATTTTCGTTTCACACCCATTATAACAACTAAACCTTAATAAACTGTCAACGGCACTAAGAGCATACGAACAATGAGTAATAAATGCAAAAGTAACGAAAGAAAATTCATAGATAAGGTGAAAAAGAATGAGAGTGGGGAATGATTTAAACTAATCACCTCATAAATTCTAATGTTTATGATCCAGCTGGAAAAAATTAGCACACTTTCTGTTTAATGTATTAAATTAACATTGAATTCCGATTCAATAACTTTTGTATTTAAATTTTAAAGAATTTTTAAATTGGAATTTGTGTGACTCGAACGCTATGTTCCTTGAGATTTATGAAACGTCTAGTGAACTATCTTGAAAGTACGTCATCTGAGTAATATTTACAAACACTGTGTCGATGAAACAGCAACAAGAGTTCGTGTCATGTTAGAACTTAATTTTTAAAAAGGTATGTCATAAATTGTCTTGTCGATATCGTGGTATTGATAAATTTAATTAGCTATTAATTTTTTTTTGAACAAAATTTAATAATTTTCTCAAATAATTTCTACCGAATGTGCTTTATATCAGTACCATGGAACGAAAAATTTAAAATTTGTTCTGTGGGCCAGCCCCAAAGCTTCCCGCCCATTTCGAGCTCCTTGAGCTCGAAAAATAGTTGTGGATATATTTTCGAGCTCTTCGAGCTCGAAAATACTTTAGTATGCGTTTATTTTCGAAAAATAACGTTTTTTACCATTTTTTCTACAACGATATCTCTCGAACGAATATACCGATTGAGACTTTAAGGTGGCAATCGACGTGTTTTATTGAGTTGTACAACTGATCAAATTTTGAAATTGATTTATCGAGTCGTTTTTGAGAAATTTTCAAAATACTAAAAAAATAATTTTTTTTTAATTCTTTCGTTAACGGTTTCTCTCGAATAAATAAATCGATTTTGATTTTTGAGGCGGCATTCGACGCGGCTTACAAAGATTAAGAGCTGATTAGATTTTGGGATCAATCCATTCAGCGAATTAAAAGTTATTCAAAAAAAACATTTTTGAAAAAATTTTATTTTTGAAATATCTCCGAGCGTACCCGACCGATTAAGCTCAAATTTTTAGTGTTTATAGTCAATAAAAAGCCGCGTCGAATGACACCTTAAAGTTCGAAATCGGTTCATCCGTTCGAAAGTTACAGAATATTTACATACGTACGTACGTACATACATGCATACATACACTCGGACATCATCGTGAAATTAGTCAGAATAGCTTCCTAGGACCTCAAAACGTCGACATCTGTTGGAATTTCGATTTTCACAAATCGGACTGAAACCAATAACTTCCCGAATTTTTGAAAATTTTCAATTTTCTTAGCGGGAAGTTGAAAATCACAGTTAGAACGGAATCACCTATGTATATTTTTTTGTAAGAAATGTACCGCTCTTCAAAGAAAGTGTCCTATGTTTTGTTCATAAATTCAGCCAGTCAGGAAATATTAAAAAACTTACAAAATTATGAGTATTGTTTTTATATAATTTGATTGCATTTTTAGAATTATATTAAAAATAAATGGAAATCGTACTAAATACCAAGTTTATTTCAAATTTCTTATCTGTATAAACGAATTCACCAGAGTATAATGATGCTCTGTTGAAGCCAAGTAAAGTATCTAATCTGCAAACGTAACCATGAATCCTTTTTTTTTGAGTAGATATCGTCGGCCAATGCTCTTGAAAACGATTGGCAGACTTTTAATTGATTGGTTTTTGATTCATGAAAATTTTTAAGTGAATTTTTTAAGAACGAGGGAGAATTAAAAACGAATCATCGTCCACAATTATTGTTGCCGAGAGTTAAAAACTTCCGATAGAGAACTCAAAACAGCTGAACAACAACTAAAAAAGCCAAAAAAAAAAAAACGTGAAGGGAATATGAGGGCAACAAAAGAAATCTAAGGAGAATGTAGGAGAATCAGAAAAATAATGTCAAGAACTTGAGAGAACCTAAAGAAAACTGATATTTCAACTCGAGCATGAATATATAGCAATTATTTTGTGCAATAAATTTGAATTTAAATTATTCAAGAACTTTTTTTGTTGTGACAAAATAATTATGTTATGTAAAAAATCCTTAGAGGCACGGGGCTCTGGTCATTTGTTACGATTTATTACATACCAGGGGGGGGGGGGGTCTAAAAAATCTTCAAATTGTGTTACGTAATTTATGGATGCTCCCTTACGGACTTAAAAATGAGTGGGAACGTTTGTTATGTCATGTAGGCATCCCTTATTAAACGGTTTTGATAAAATTTACTTTCAACGAGGGTTCGCGTGGGCGTCAAACTTGAATATTCTCCCGTTTTTCGAATATATGTGTTACAGAGTTGAAATTCGGCTTGAACGTTTATTATCTCATGTTGGTATCTCCTAATAAATGGCTGTAATAAAATCGGCTCGAAAAAGGGTATGCGAGGAGGGGGGAGGGGGCGCGTCAAACGTTAATATGCTCCCGTTTTTAAAATATATGTATTACAGATTTGAAATTTAGCGTGAACATTCATTATGTCGTGTAGGAATCCCCTATGAAGCGGCTTTAATAATATTCGCTCCAATGAGGTTTGTGTGGGTGTCAAACGTTAATATGCTTCCGTTCTTTGAATATACGTGTTACAGAATTGAAATTCGGCGTCAACATTGATTATGTCATTTAAGTATCCCCTATAAACGGTTCTAATAAAATCGGCTTCGAAGAGAGTATGTGGGGGCGTTAAACTTTAATATACTCTTTTTTTTAATTTATGTATTACAGAGTTGAAATTCGGCATGAACATTTACTATGTCATGGAAGTTACTCTAATAAAACGGATTTAATAAAATCGACTCATATGGGAATCTTTGGGAGCGTCAAACATTACTATGCTCCTAATTTTTGAAACACTCCAGAATATTCTAGACTGATCAGAATAATTTTTGCATGATCTTGAAAATTAAAATATATTTCAGAACTTTCCCAGAAATTTATAGAACAATCCATAACATTTTTGACAAATTCGAATCATTTTTAATTGATTTAAATGAACTAAAAGCAATTTGGAGCATTCCAAACGTGTCTCAAAATGTTTAAAACAATCCAGAACATTTTCGACTAATTAGAAAAATGTTTGAATGATTTTAAAAATTTAAATATATTTCAGAGCTTTTCAGATTAATTTCAAAATTTTTAGAATAATCTGGAACATTCTAGATCGATAAGAATTATTTTTAATAATTTATAGTCTCTGGATATATTGTAGAACTTTAAAAATCATTCTTGAAATTTTGAGAACAATCTAAAACATTCTAGAACAATCTGGAATATTCTAGAAAAGTTTTTAATATTGTCACTCGACAAAAGCACTCAATGGCATTCAGCACAATCTCTAGTTAATGTTAGCCGTACAATGTGTGAGAAAAGAATAGAAGTATCCTGTCACACATTTTTATCACCCACATCCAACCACTGTAACGAAACTCCTTTACTTGCAAGTGTGGGCCAAAGACCTATCTATATATATATATATATATATATATATATATATATATATATATATATACTCCAATCAATAGCGGTGCCCGCATGTTTTGCACCTTGTTACATGCAGCAACTCCGTGATTGCAGGAAGCCAATAGTGTAACGGGGTGGAAGCATTCCACACAACATTTAAATTTAATTTCGACTCGCGCCAAAAGATCCGCCCTCCTTCTTCAACAACTGTCAATATGGAAGAAAATACAGTCACTGATGCGCCGGGGTCGCTACGGTCGAGCCCCTCGACATTTGGTTTTAGGGGTTGGCCAACCTGAGTGGAGAGGTACAAGGCCCAGAGACGACGAGCTGTCGGTCTCTTGGCTCGCAGCAACCACCGTGGACGGACGTGCTCAACCACTAACACCTTGGTTTCCACTAATACAACTACCATCTACTACTACACGTGCTATCAGTCATACTTATAATGGGCCAAGAACATATAAACCCACTTCAGGTGGAAGCTTATTCTTATTTAAGTTTTTTAGAATATTTTTAATAATTGTTGTGGATTGAACCTGGTTTATTTGGAAAGGATTGAAATGGATTGGTGGACTTTGGTCGTGGAGGTAAAGGTTCGGTGGAAAGAAAGACGGGTTTGGATTGGAGATTGTTGGAGTAAGTGAGTCGATTGTTTTATTGTCGGGTTAACTATTTGATTTGTTTAATAATATTTATGATTCGAAGAGCCATTATAATTAATTAATGGAGTCGACCCGTGAAAAATGAATCATACATGGCCATGCATGAATGCTCCATGCATGGCCATGTATGAAAATTGGCCAGACATGGCCATATATGACCATGTATGGCCATGTATGACCTTGCATGGCCATGTATGACTATGCATAGCTTGATACGGCCATACATGATTTGATATGACTAGGTATAGAAATTTTAACTAAATAAAAAAAAATTTTTTTAATTTTTTTTTTTTTTTTTAAATATTTTGGCGACGCAGAGATTACCAGATATGCGAATAATTGAATTCCTAATCGAATTGGAAATTTTTAATTCAGAGAAAAAACGCTAGACTTATTAATAACACCACCCGCTTTAGTAGGATTCGAACCCGGGACCTTCCGTACGAGAGACCGACGCTTTGTTGACTAAGCTATGCGACCAACAGTTACAACGAAATTTACTTGTGCTACGTAAGATTGAAAGGATATAATCGCTTTCGAAAAAGCAAAATATAATCATCAATATGCTGTTAGTGATATCAAAAAAATTTTCTATTTTTTTTCACTACAACATTCTGTTTATAAGTAATTGTAATAGTCAGCTCAAATTTTTTATATCCGTGAAAAATGAATCATACATGGCCATGCATGGCCATATATGAATCATACAAGGCCATGCATGGTCATGTATAGTTATATAAGTCAGTGATTAGTTGGACATATATGGCCATGCATGGCCGTATATGGTTCATACATGGTCATACATGGAGCATATATGGCCATACGTCGAGCATATATGGCCATACATCGAGCATATATGGCCATACATGGGCATACGAACTTTTTTAATTTTTTTTCTTTCATTATCTCATAAACAACAAGACCTACAAAAAAAATGTAAATGACAATTTTATAGGAAATTTAATTTCCTACAAAAAAGAACCCTAGCACCGAATCACTCAGATAGATTTTTTGAGATATTAGTCAAATAAAAAATCAGTATTTTCTAAGATTTGATTCGACATTTTATGGGAATTCAATGCTACGTAAACTTCAATAATTAATATCTCAGAAAATATCGATCGTAGTGATTTAGTGCTAAGGACCTTTTTTGTAGGAAATTGAATTTCCTATAGAATTGTTACTTATATTTTTTCTGTAGGTCTTGTTGTTTATGAGATAATGAGAGAAAAAACAAGAATTCTATGAAAAAATTTAGTTTAGAGGTCCGTACTACCCCACTCGTATGAGTTACGACTTCGCGAAAATGGGTACTTTTGAAGAGCATTCAATTCTGAGAAAATCCCGACTTTGGGCGAGATGATGTCATAAAATGCCACGGAGTTACAGAAGTTTAAAACATAAAAACCCAAGTTTACGTGTATTTTGAATGGGAAATCTTTGCCTGCTCTGGGAAAGTACTTTATATTAATATCAAGGGCTTCAACTCTCAGGGAATTTTTTGGGGGGGTATTTCCAAAAAAATTTCGGGATGGGAGCGATAAAAAAAATCGGTCTGTCGGTTGACCCTGCGGGCCAGCCCCAAAACTTCCCGCGTATTTCGAGCTCCTTAAGCTCGAAAAATTGTAGTAGATACATTTTCGAGCTCTTCGGGCTTGAAAATACTTTTGTATGCTTTTGTTTTAAAAAAATAACGTTTTTTACAATTTTTTCTACAACGATATCTCTCGAACGAATAAACCGATTGAGACGTTTAAGGTGGCAGTCGACGCGTTTCATTGAGTTCTATAACTGATTAAATTTTGAAATTGATTCATCGAGTCATTTTTGAGAAATTTTTAAAATACTAAAAAAATTTTTTTTTTTTAATTCTTTCGACAACGGTTTCTCTTGAAAGAATTAACCGATTTTGATGTTTGAGGTGGCATTCGACGCGGCTTAAGAATCTCCAGAGCCCAGTCCATTTTGGAATTAATCCATCGAGCCCGTAAAAAGTTATCCAAAAAAAACATTTTTGAAAAAAGTTTATTTTTGGAATATCTCCGAATAAGCCCTGCCGATCAAGCTCAATTTTTTTTCAGCTTCAAGATATTAAAAAACTGCGTCGAATGACACTTCGACGATCAAAATCGGTTGATCCGTTCAAAAGTTATAGATATTTACATGCGTACGTACATACGTACGTACATACACTCGGACATCATCGTGAAATTAGTCAGAATAGCTTTCTAGGACCTCAAAACGTCGACATCCGTTGGAATTTCGATTTTCACAAATCGGACTGAAACCAATAACTTCCCGAATTTTTGAAAATTTGCAGTTTTCTTAGCGGGAAGTTAAAAATAGTCGCTAAAAAAAGCAGTCTAATATATAGTCATCCACGACTATGTATGACCATGCATGGCCATACATGGCCTTGTATGATTCATATATGGCCATGCATGACTATTCAAAAAGTTTGTATGCCCATGTATGGCCATGTATGAACCATATACGGCCATGCATGGCCATATATGTTCAATTAATCACTGACATATATAGTCATACATGTCCATGCATGGCCATATATGGCCTTGTATGATTCATGTATGGCCATACATGCTCCATGTATGGTTCATGCATGGCCATGTATGCTCCATGCATGAACCATATATGGCTATGCATGGCCATGTATGATTCATTTTTCACGGGAAGTCATAGATCAAGTCAGTCAATTTAGTCGAGTGAGTTTCATCAGTCATTTTGGTTATTGTTCATCTTTTCATCATTCTTTTGTAAAGCGACTTCGTTAAATAAATGCCATAGTTCTTTTTATAGTTCAATTAAATACATTAGTTCATAAATTTAATAACAACCTTCCTGATGAGTTTACTATAAAATCTCTTTCTAATTTAATACTGTGTGGTCCAGTACGGGGTTATCCTCTTCCTGAGATTTAACTGAGCATAGCTGGACAGGTACGTAGAACACCTTAAGTTTTACACATGTGTGGGCCCTTGTTTTATCACAACGTCTAAAAAATCTAAGGGTAATAGCCTGTACACAATATTACTAGCATATAGTGATAACCACTTGGTAATGACTGAGGGCAACCTTATTTAACTGCTGTCTTAAATCCGAGTCAGCATAATGTGGAAGAAACCCTTCTTGGGGTAATGAGTGGAGACTGCGACTCACTACTAATCTGCAGCATGTCCACCAATACATGGAATTGGTACCATGGAGGACCCATTCCAAGCCCCACTTCGACCAGAGTCTCTCTATTTCTCTAACACAAATTATTCATGTTTTAAATTTAGGGTCAATACTTTATGAACCGATAGTAGTCAGAAATCGTCTTGTTTCATCCCTTGTCATACAATATACTATATTTATTAAAAATTGCATATAATAAAATACTTGAAAATAACAATATTTCAAATGTTACTCTTTCGTAGAGTATAATTTTGAACTTCAAATGAATTATTATCATTGATTTTTGATAATTATAATTACTTATTCAAACAATAAAAACTTTATAATGACAAAAAAATTAATAATACTAATAGATATTTTTAACTGAAATCAGCAATTTTTGTTTGTAATATTATGATCATAAATTAATAAATTTCAGTTTAAAAAAATCAATATTTTCGAATCTATGAACAATTAAAATGACCGAAACACGATTTTTTAAAAATATTTGACATTAAAACATAAATAATTCAAAAGTCTTCAGGAATTTCGAAAACTTGAAAAGATATAATTTATAGAAAATAAAAAGATCTACGAAAACGTTCCTGTAACATTTTATGATAAGTCTAATAGTTTCGCTGAAAAAGTCGAAAAATATTGACATTTACTATAAATTGAACTTTGACCTCGAATAATTTTTGAAAAAATAGATTTATTAAAAAATGATGAGAGATCTTTTTTGTAGAGCATTGAATTTCCTATAAAATTATATATTGGTCTTTTCGAAAAATTGATCTGCTGATGAGTTATAAAATTCTAAAGTTTGAAAAAAATTTTGTCCATGTTATTTAAATGGAAAATGGAAAATTGCGATGAGGCAGTTGTTAATATTAATATTAAGAGCTCAAACTTTGACAGTATTTTTTTTTTCGTCATCTCGAACAACATTTTCGATACAATTTTTGAAAAAAAAAATAGTCGATTTTTTTGAATCAGTCTAATATACACTAATGGAAAAAATTAAAGGATCAAAAAAAAATTCCAAATTTTTGGGTGATTTTCAACAGGCCGTAACTTCGAGAGAAATGGTCGTACAAGGAAAAAAAAAAAAGGAAATTGTAGCTCCAAATGTCTACTTTTTGGATTAGAACTTCAAAATTCTTTTGCGTCAGCGGTTTTTGAGTAATCTTAGAAAAACCAGCGACAAAAAAATTTTCAAATTTATTTTACTTTTTCTTTTGGTCTACGGGCGTGGGAAAATTTTTTTGCTTAACCACTATAAGTATCGGATACCTTCATTATTCAGCTTTAATTTCATTTTTTATAGACCTTGATACGTCCATTTGTCGCCGAGATATCGGTCTTCGAATGAAAAAGGATCCTTTTGTCTTTGATTATCGATATCTCAGCAACCAATGATCGCACAGAAAGTTAATGGTGGGTTTCAAAAACTTAAATAAATTCCCTTGAACGATTAGTCATTTTTTTCGAAAAAAATTTTTTCCTGTCGTCACATTAATTTGAAAATGCAACAAAAAAAGGGCTTTTGGTGGTTTTTGGAAAATCAAGCGCTGGATCGAAAATATTGTGGAAATCAATAATGTTGAGTGTGCAATTTACAGTTCAATATGCCCACAAAAACACCACAAAGGGCCAGATTGATCCAACCAGCCGTTTTTTTGTTTCAATCGATCAAATTTTTAAAAAAATTAAAGGATCACTTTTTTTGCTCTGAAAAGCTCATAATCTTTAACAAAATGAAAAAACAAATTTCTCCGAGCTTATTTCACATTTTCATTCCAAACAGTGCTTAAATTTCCAAAAAATAAAAAAATTTAAAAAAAAACAAAAATTTTTTCAAAAAAAAATTTTTTTTGAAAATTTTTTTTTTAACAACTTTAAGAAATTTAAGAGACCAACGCCCAATCATTTTAAACACGTTTTCTTCGCTGCATTCCGTGGTCTCTTAAATTTCTTAAAGTTGTTAAAAAAAAAATTTTCAAAAAAAATTTTTTTTTGAAAAAATTTTTGTTTTTTTTTAAATTTTTTTTATTTTTTGGAAATTTAAGCACTGTTTGGAATGAAAATGTGAAATAAGCTCGGAGAAATTTGTTTTATCATTTTGTTAAAGATTATGAGCTTTTCAGAGCAAAAAAAGTGATCCTTTAATTTTTTTAAAAATTTGATCGATTGAAACAAAAAAACGGCTGGTTGGATCAATCTGGCCCTTTGTGGTGTTTTTGTGGGCATATTGAACTGTAAATTGCACACTCAACATTATTGATTTCCACAATATTTTCGATCCAGCGCTTGATTTTCCAAAAAACCACCAAAAGCCCTTTTTTTGTTGCATTTTCAAATTAATGTGACGACAGGAAAAAATTTTTTATTCGAAAAAAAAATGACTAATCGTTCAAGGGAATTTATTTAAGTTTTTGAAACCCACCATTAACTTTCTGTGCGATCATTGGTTGCTGAGATATCGATAATCAAAGACAAAAGGATCCTTTTTCATTTGAAGACCGATATCTCGGCGACAAATGGACGTATCAAGGTCTATAAAAAATGAAATTAAAGCTGAATAATGAAGGTATCCGATACTTATAGTGGTTAAACGAAAAAAAATTTTCCCACGCCCGTAGACCAAAAGAAAAAACAATTTGAAAATTTGAATATTTTTTCGTCGCTGGTTTTTCTAAGATTACTCAAAAACCGCTGACGCAAAAAAATTTTGAAGTTCTAATCCAAAAAGTAGACATTTGGAGCTACAATTTCCTTTTTTTTTTTCCTTGTACGACCATTTCTCTCGAAGTTACGGCCTGTTGAAAATCACCCAAAAATTTGGAATTTTTTTTTGATCCTTTAATTTTTTCCATTAGTGTATATTAGGGTGGTCGTTAAAAATTAAATTTTCTCAGACGCTTCATAAAAAGCTTCTTTTTAGTGAAAAAAGACGTGAGGAATTTAGTTTTTTCGTTTTAAGTAAAAAGAACATGTGCTGAAGGACGATCTGAGTTCATTTTTCAATTCGCGGTTTTTTTTAAATATCTCATGAAATATGCAGATTAAAGGAAAAATCAATGGAAACAATTTTGTAGGAAATTAAATTTCTGACAAAAAAAGTCATGTTCATTTTTTTTATAAAACGTGTATTTATGAAGATATTTTAAGAAAACTTTTCAAGATCTTATCAATTGGGCATTTTAAGGATAACGAATGTTAAAAATAACATTTTTTCATAAATATAGACAACTTCGTAGCTCATAACATATCAATTATTAATGCTTGTTACAGTTTCTGTATACTTAGAAAAATGTCATTTTCAAAATTTATAATCCTTAAATCGCTCAATTCATCAGATCTGAAGAAAGTTTTTTCAAAATATCTTCATAAATACACATTTTTTTGGAAAAAATGAACATGGCCTTTTTTGTCAGAAATTTAATTTCCTACAAAATTGTTTCCATTGATTTTTCCTTTAATTTGCATATTTCATGAGATATTTAAAAAAAACCGCGAATTGAAAAATGAACTCAGATCGTCCTTCAGCACATGTTCTTTTTACATAAAACGAAAAAACTAAATTCCTCACGTCTTTTTTCACTAAAAAGAAGCTTTTTATGAAGCGTCTGAGAAAATTTAATTTTTAACGACCACCCTAATATATATATATATATATATATATACAGTAATTAGTTTGTCACAGAAGTCAATGGAATAAATACTGACTCACATGAATGACGACATACACCTATGCAAGACCGTACATGATCATAAAAAAAATAGTCTTCTGATTGATTTTAAGAGCTTGACATTAAAATAAAAATAACTAGAAAACATTGCGGAATCCAAAAAAAACTTTATTGGAATAACTTCTAGGGAATAAAATGTCTACAAAAATGGTCCCATGATATTTTGTAATAGGTCTAATAGTTTCGCCGGAAAAGTAAAAAGATCTCAAAATTTAATATGAATTCGACTTCAACTTCAAATAACTTTTGAACAAATAGATTTATCAAAAAATGATAAGAGACTTTTTCTGTAGAGCATTTAATTACCTACAAAAACATAACTGCCAATTATTTGTTTGACGCATCGTTAGCCACTTATAAAAATCAGAAGACGCAAAAAAAATTTTTTTCATGTTATTCTCATGGAAAATAGAAAAGTGCATTGTGGAACCTCTTCATGTTAAATTCAAGAGCTCTAATTTTCACAGGCGTCTTTTCTTAGCTAAATGAAACTTTTGAATCTGTTTGCGAGAAAAAAGAAAAAAATTTGTTATTTTTTGAATCACCCTAATATATATGATTATTTATGGTCAACGCTAGAAGTCATTTAATATCAAATATCACAGACAAAACGTTACGGATGATCATGCATCATCGTTCATGATCATGCTTGACCGTGTATTATTAATGCGAACACTCTTGCATCAATCATGAACGTTCAAGCAGTGATTGTAAGTATAAGTACGTATGATTAAGCATGATAAGACATGACCAGGATGTTTGACAATATCACTATGTCTCAGAGAAAATCATTAATTTGCCAAGGAAAATTGTAGCATCAAATTTATAAGTGGGATTTGACTAGTGAAATTTTGAAATTCACAAATTAAAAAGTGAATAACACCTTCACTTGTAGAAATTATGAAAATACCGCTAGCTCATTACGAAAATCATTAATTTGTTAGTGAAAATTATAGTACTAAATTTATTAGTGAGAATTCACTAATAATTTGTTGTTTAAATATACTGATCATAAAGTGAATATAGCTTCACTAACGTAATTAATGAAATTTTCACTGATTCATGTTAAGAGAGTATTGTTATAAACAATTTGAACTGATAAGATATATAAAATTCTTTTAATTTGATAATAATATAAAAATGTTTTGATTTTTTACCTTAATTACTTTATTTTTATGTAAATGTTAAGTATTCTGAGTCCGACTGAATGGTTGTTCAAGTATTGGTCCAAAAGTTTTTAGCTTGTCAATGTATCCCTGATTAAAAACTCCGATTGAATCTGATTGAATCTGATTAAAACTCAATCAGAATTCTATCAGTTTCAATCAGAAACAAATTTCCAATCAGAAATGTTCGGGAGCGTTCGAGGGTTCTGATTGACTTTCTATCAGTTTCAATCAGATTCTATCAGAAAAAAATATTTAGTATTTTCTGATTGAAACTGATTGGATTTTCTCTATCAGTTTCAATCAGATTCAATCAGAAAAAAATTTTAATTTTCGATTATTTTCCGATTGAATCTGATTGAAACTGATTGGATTTTTCTCTATCAGTTTCAATCAGATTCAATAAGGAAATAATAATTTTTAAAAAATTATTTTCCGATTGAATCTGATTGAAACTGATAGAGAAAAATCCAATCAGTTTCTATCAGATTTAATCAGAAAAAAATAATTTTTGAAAACTTTTTTTCCGATTGAATCTGATTGAAACTGATAGCGAAAAATCCAATCAGTTTCTATCAGATTTAATCAGAAAAAAATAATTTTTGAAAACTTATTTTCCGATTGAATCTGATAGAAACTGATAGAGAAGAATCCAATCAGTTTCAATCAGATTAAATCGGAAAATAATTTTTTTTTAACTATTATTTTCTTATTGAATCTGATTGAAACTGATTGGATTTTTCTCTATCAGTTTCAATCAGATTCAATAAGGAAATAATAATTTTTTAAAAATTATTTTCCGATTGAATCTGATTGAAACTGATAGCGAAAAATCCAATCAGTTTCTATCAGATTTAATCAGAAAAAAATAATTTTTGAAAACTTATTTTCCGATTGAATCTGATAGAAACTGATAGAGAAGAATCCAATCAGTTTCAATCAGATTAAATCGGAAAATAATTTTTTTTTAACTATTATTTTCTTATTGAATCTGATTGAAACTGATTGGATTTTTCTCTATCAGTTTCAATCAGATTCAATAAGGAAATAATAATTTTTTAAAAATTATTTTCCGATTGAATCTGATTGAAACTGATAGCGAAAAATCCAATCAGTTTCTATCAGATTTAATCAGAAAAAAATAATTTTTGAAAACTTATTTTCCGATTGAATCTGATTGAAACTGATAGAGAAAAATCCAATCAGTTTCAATCAGATTCAATCAGAAAATAATAATTTTTAAAAAATTATTTTCCGATGGAATCTGATTGAAACTGATAGAGAAAAATCCAATCAGTTTCAATAAGATTCAATAAGAAAATAATAATTTAAAAAAAATTATTTTCCGATTAAATCTGATTGAAACTGATTGGATTTTTCTCTATCAGTTTCTATCAGATTTAATCGGAAAATAAGTTTTCAAAAATTATTTTTTTCTGATTAAATCTGATCGAAACTGATTGGATTTTTCTCTATTAGTTTCAATCAGATTCAATAAGGAAATAATAATTTTAAAAAAACTATTTTCCGATTCGCTAGCGTCGCTGTGGAAACCTCAAATTTCTCATAATATAAAAAAATTTAGTGCTCCAGATTTAGGCCTCAATTTCTCAAATGACGTAACCTACGCAGATTCCCTCACTTTTTTTCGTTAAAAATAAATACTTTGGACGGGGAATCTCAAAAAAATGACCCAAAAATAAATAATTAATTACCAATTTGCAGAAAAATTACCGGAACCTCTATAAAGTATAATGAATGAAAATGAATATTTATTTTTATTTATCTCCGTTCAAAAAAAATTTAATGGTTACTATGAGAAAATAGTTAACTGAAAGAAAATTTAGTAGGGGAGCCTGGGGCACAAATGCCCCCTTCCCCAAAAATTATAAAAACAAAAGTTTTTTTTATTTCCCGTCAAGTTACACTGAGAGAAAAAATCGGTTTTCTGAACTAAGAAATCGTATTTCACAGACGACTCAGCTAAACTCAATCAGTTTCAGTAACTAAATCACCATAGTAAAGTGATCTACGACTACGTAGTTATTCTTACTATTTTTAGTTACATATATTAAGATAAAGTTCACATAACTATAATTTACGTTGTAATAAATAATTTATTCTTAGTCTAATAAACAATAAGATGAATGTGTTGTTAATAATGTACACTTAGTTCTTCAGATTATTTATAATGGTAGGAATAAGTATTTGTGTCTAGATGTACACACTAGAAAATCGAACTTTCTGAGAATGTACTGATTTGACTTATTGTAACTAAACATTTATAGTTACCATTTCCATGATTTAGTATTGCAAGAAACATAATTATTTACTGATCAGTATTGCAGATTTTGATTCATTGATACTGAATTCTTTTTTCTTTACTAGCCAACATTTACTTGATAAATTCAGAAATTTTTTTTTCTATCACATTGAATGTACTTCATATTTTTTTATTACAACAAAAATTATTTTAGAAAACATTAATGTTAACCATTAATGTCTTAATGTAATTTAGTATATACTATATTACAATCAAAAATGATACTTGTCACTCTGTCGAATAACAGAGAAATATTTATGCCAGAATTGTTCTCAAGCTTTGAATATAATACTTCTGAAATAAGATTCTTACCAGGGACACTATACAAAAGGTGGGCGTGATCTAGTGGCGATCACCAAACTACTCCCGCTGCTGTTGCTTTGTTTTGGTGACTTTTATATCTCAGTTAAAGCAACTTTTTTGTTTTGGTTGGAGCATAAAAAATTCTTGCGTTAAATAATAGTACTCCTTCCGATAAATTTTATATTCTTCAAACAAAAAAGTGCAGATTGCTACAAAAACTCATATATCTTGCTTCAAAAAATATCTAATATTGGGAAATAAAAACTTTTGTAGCAAGTAAAAATTCTTCGCTTTAAGCATAAGAATATTTTAACTTGAGAAAAAATATTTGAATTGAAAATAAAAATTTTAAGATAATTACTTATTTAGGACAAAAAAATTTTGATTTCCCGAATCGGTCAAAAACAATTTCTGGATTCAAATTATCTGTTTTTTCTGTGTATTTATAATTTTCGAAAACAGCAGATAATTCAAAAATATATGTAGGATTAATATTAATAGCTGGAATTATTTTATAATATAAAAATTGTAAAACTGCTTCGATTCAAACATCTTGTCTGATTATTTTGCTATAAAGGGTTTTTCTTTAACTCATAAGGTTATTTATTTGCACGTTATGAAGACTTATAAACACGGCTTTCAGATTTGAATTGCTTTACACAGGAAAAACAGTTAACTTGAGTCAAAAAAATATTCTAGATTTTAGATCATTTTTTTGATCAATGCGGAAAATCAAAATTTTTTTACAGTAAAAAATTATCTTGAATTTTTATTATCTTGAATCAAAATATTTTTTTCGTCAACATATTCTTACGTTTAAATCAAACAATTTTTACTTGTTTAAAGAGTTTTATTTTGTTAATATAGGAGATATTTTTTGTAGCAAGATATATATGTTAGTTTTTAGTAACAATAAAATTTTTTAGTTTGAAGAAAATAAACTTTCTTGAAATAACTACTATTTTTTTAACGTGAGAATTTTTGTACGCTTCAACAAAAAAATAAAAAAAAAAAGTTGTTTAAGCTAAAAAGAAAATTTATTGGGAGAAAAGATATATATTATCTTGATTGGTTTTCACTTTAATAAATAATCCCGAATTGATTGGCAACAAAAAATTTTTACGCGCCTTTTTAGTATAAAAAAATTTTTTTTTCACTTTTTTAATCGATCTTCACATTTTTAACGATTCGGAATTGATAAGCAAAAAAAAAAAAAAATGTTTGATATGCTTCTTTGGCTTATATTTTGCGATACGCACTTTTGGAATTAGGAATGCAATTTATAGCCAGGGAAACTAAATATTAATGGTAATTATAACTATATTCTCTTTTGTATTTTTTTTTTTACATTTGATTATTAGTCAGCAGAAATATTCTATAATTATTAAATGAACTTGAAATCGATTGTTTAGAGAACTAAGATGAAATAGTACGGTTGATACTTTTGTCAGTAGTAAAAGGAACTAAATAAATGATATTGTATGAGACGACAACTAAATTCTTAGTTGTGTCAACTATTAAAATTATTTCTACCAACTATCTACCAGTGACTAAGATTACATAGTTAATGTATCTATTTTTTTTAGTTGAGTCAATAGTAAAAGTAATATTGTGTTCACTACTAAGCCTTGATTTAAGTAGATTAAAGTTTTGTAGTGACCATAATGGGGCAAAAATAGTTTCATAAGCTTAGTTAATATAACTATTTTTTCGTGCTGATTCACACTAGTGCATAGTTCCAGTAACAATAAAAATTGGTTAGAGACACTATATTTTCATATCTGACGCTGATTAGTTAAGGCTACTAAGCACTTTTCTCTCAGTGTATGACCTTTGTAATGTTTTTATCATATTTAAGGCCAATATGTGATATGTGGGGTAAAATGGACCACTCAAAACAAAGAAATAATAACGAAAAAATTAACTTGACGAAAAATAAAAAAAAAAAATAATAATGTCGTTACAATTTTTTTTCGAGTGTTCCATTTTGCTCTGCACATCACGTATTGATCTAAAATGTAACAAAATTAGTATAAAGGTCATAACTTGACGGAAAAATTGAAAAAAATAATTTTTTTGAGTGGTCCATTTTACCCCACTAATCACATATCGGCCTACAATATGATTAAATCATTATAGAGGTCATAACTTGACGGAAAATAAAAAAAAAAATTTTTACCTAATTTTTGAGGGGGGCCTTCGTGCCCCAGGCTCCCCAATACATTTCTTCAATTAAAATACAAAAATTTATTGAAGACAAAATGTTTGATTTTGTATTCTATATTATTTCGGAAATTAAAAAAAAAATTTTTTTTGAGACCTACTAAAAGTTTGTCCAGGAATATATAAAAGCGAATAATAATAATAAATTAATCAATTTATTTTATTTTTACCCATAAATTTTTCTAAGTACTCAGATTTTTTTTTAACTCGAAAATTTTCCAAGTCCAGAAAACGGTAATTTTTTTTTTGAGGATTTTGAGAGCTCCGTTAGAAATCAAAACCGATGAAGAGTTTGCATTTAGACTTCATAGATTTAGAGTGCCAATATTGTATTATTTTCCGACCGGTAGATAAAAGATCAAAGGAATTGAATTTTTTGAGGTCCAAACTAGAATTTGTTTTTTGACTCGGGATATTATCTATGAGATAAAAGTAGTTTAACATTGGACAGTTTAAAAATGGTAAGTTTAATATAGTATAAATCTTTTTTACTTTAGAATGTTCTACTGTTAAGTTATAGCAATTTAATAAAAAAAGTTATTTAATTTACATACTTTTTAAATGGAAAAATTTGATAGTCGAGAAAAAGTACTTTAAATTAAATTTAAGAGCTAAAATTTTCAGGGAATTTTTCTCAATATAAACGGCAAAATTATCTTGTGTTGGCTAGAAAAAAAAATTTCGTTTCAAACAAAACGGATTCAATTTGAAAAAAATAATTCATTTATCGATTATTTTCCGATTGAATCCAATTAAATCCGACAGAAAATTTTCAATCAGTTTTAATCCGTTTCAATCGGAAAATAACAATTCAGATAATATTAATAATTATTAAAATTTGGGCAGATATGAATTTCATTTGTCATGAATTCAGCAATTTTTGAAGTATCAAAGTATAGAATTCTATCGGTCTTTCCAATTTAATAAATTTTATATACAGTGAAAACAAGCATTTTTGAGGATTATGTATAAACTTTTTTTGAAGAACTGTATTGATTGAATTAAAACTATCACAAAAATAAAAAAAAGCATTAATGTAAAATTATATATACATTAGGTTGGTTAAAAAAAAAATTTTTTTTTTTAGTATCCAAAAATTGAAAGTATACCTAAAAACCAAAATTTCTGTACCAATTCAAGCTCTTAATAATAATACTACGGTTTGCGTCCAGCCGTTTTTATTCATATTTACAGAGTATTTAAATAACACGGGAAAAAAACTTTTTATAATTTAGAATTTTCTAACTTATAATCTAATCAACGAATTATGATGCACGATAGATATTTTTGTAGGAAATTGAATGCTCTACAACAAAAGTCTCATCATTTTTTGATAAATCTATCTGTTCAAAAGTTATTTGAGCATAAAGTCAAATTTATAGTAAATTTTAAGATCTTTTTAATTTTCCAGCGAAACTATCAGTTTTATCAGAAAATCTTATAGAAACTTTTTTTTGGGTAATTTCATCTCTCAAAAATTATAATGAATGAAGTTTTCTAAAGTTTTGCTTTTTTTTCTAGTTATTTTCATTTCAATATCAAGTTCTTAAAAAAATAGTTTTCTGATTTATTTTTAATAAATTCTAAAATATATTTTTTGTATTTAAACTTATATTTTTTAAATAAATTTTTTCATGGGGGTGTTTAACGCAAGGATTTTTGTATGCAACTAATAGAAAAAAAAGTTGCTTGAACCAAGAGAAAAATTCCTTAAGAGAACAGATATATATGGAGGAGAGAAAATTCATCAGTCCTAAGCAATAGCAGTAGGAGTAATTCGGTTCTCGCCACTAGATAGCGCCTACCGCTTGTGTAGTGTCCCTGGTAAGAAACTTCGTTCAGACGTATTATATTCCAGACTTGGAAGCAATTCTAACAAGAGCACTCCTCTGTTCTTTGACAGAGTGACAAGTACAATTTTTGGTGGTAATATAGTATATTCTATATTACTTCATGACATGCAATTTAATTGTTTATATAGATTCAACGTAGATTTTGAAACATTCGATTTTTTGATTTTCTACCCTTTAATAATATATACAATTATTTGTCCCGAGAATCGGTAATTGTTTATTAATTTACAATTGAAACCTTCCGAAAATATCCGATTAAATCTGATTGAAACTGATTGAAATTCTATAATAAATTCTGATTAAATCTGATTGAAACTGATTGAAAGTCAATAAGAAATTCTGATTAAATCTGATTGAAACTGATTGAAATTCAACAATAAATTCTGATTAAATCTGATTGCAACTGATTGAAAGTCAATAATAAATTCTGATTAAATCTGATTGAAACTGATTGAAAGTCAATAAGAAATTCTGATTAAATCTGATTGGAACTGATTGAAAGTCAATCAGAAATTTCTGATTAAATCTGATTGGACGTTTTCAATCAGTTTCAATCGGAGTTTTTAATCAGGGATATAACTACTGCTTGTATAATGTTTAATTACTGCGGCTTTATAAGCGTATCTTTAAAAGGTTATAAAATATTCAATTTCTTATTTTTATGATATTTTTTTTTTTTTAGAGTGAAAAATGTCCCTATTCTTATAAGTAACACTTATTTTGTCGATTTAATTAATTTTTATTTGCCAAAATCATGGTTAAATATATTTCACTTTGAAAACTGTTCAAGTACTGGGTACTTTACCTTAACATGGTTAGAAAATTTTTTATGAATTTTGAAAAAATAATTTTTTTTTTAATTCAATTTTAAATATTTATAGCGTTAAAAAATTGAAAAGTCTTCAAGTAATTTTTTTCTTCATGGGTATAAAAAATGAAACATAAAAAAAAAAAAAAACGTCTCACTATCATAGTTTGATTAATTTCCATGGTCTTTTAAATAACTATAATTTTTTTTAATTTTAAACGAAAAATAATTCGTGATAAAAATTCGAATAATACCTCTACAACTAAATAATTGCCCTATGCTGTTACGCTAGTGCTGCGGCCAGTAGTTGATAGAGCGAAAAAATGAACAAAAATGATAATAACAGTTGTCAGCACTGGTTTTTTGAGCTTACCCGGGAAAAAATGATCAGACATGAACAGGCATGAGTCTTCACCCGACTAGAAATTGTAGTGAGGCGGTAGTTTGCTCCAAATGAGGCATGCCGAATGTCAAACTTGTGGCAAGTGAGGCATCCAAACGAGGGCCATGTTTGGGATGTAACGCAGTTGCGAGACTTAGCCTTACTTGGCTTCCAAATTCGGTGGCAGTTTGGAAGCCACACTTGCTGCAAGGATCCTAAGCCTAAAGTGCCCTAAGCTTAGCATCCGAATTCGGTGGCAGTTTGGAAGCCAAACTTGTGGCAAGTAAGGTATCCAAACAAGGGCGATGTTTGGGATGTAACGCAGTTGCGAGACTCAGCCTTACTTAGCTTCCAAATTCGGCGGCAGTTTGGAAGCCACACTTGCTGCAAAGGTCCTAAGTGACTCCCATGCGACCGAGTATAAAAATTTAAACTAAATTAAAAAAAAAAAATTACTCGATTTCTGATTTTTTTTTTTTTTTTTTTTTTTTTTTGTATAATCATTTTGGTTTTGCGGAAATCATCAGTTATGTGATTGATTTGAGTCCTAATCTAGTAGAATTTTTTTATTTCGGGAAAAAACGCTATAAATATCGACTAACCGCGCACGCTTTAGTGGGATTCGAACCCGGGACCTAACGAACGAAAGACCGACGCATTAACGACTAGGCTACGCTACCGATAGTGACTACTAAGTTTATTTGTGCTACATGAGATTGAAAGAATACATCACTTTTAAAACAGCAAAATATAATTGAATATCTATTATTAGTAATAACGAAAACATTACTTATTTTTTTTTGTCCACTATAAAATCTGGTATATCAATAATTGTAATATGTGTAATTTTGATTATATAGTTATGTATAAAATTGCTAAAAAAGTATATAGGCTCTACCCCCATCAAAAAAGTATATAAAAAAAATTTATTATTAATTAAACATAAAAAATTAATCGAACAAAGTTGTCAATTAAATAGAAATTGTCCAGCAGTAGTATTATGAGTAGATTAAAAGAAGGTTATGAGTACACGCGAAAGATTTACATTCAAGTACCGAAGTTCGGCTTGCCATAGATGTCCCTAGTTCCCCTTAAGCTTGACAAGCCAACTTCTAGAGATCTTTGAAACGCCTAACTTGTAGGAAGGAACGGTAACCGAAGGTTTACCGAAGTTCGGCTTGCCATAGATGTCCCTAATTCCCCTTAAACTTGGCAAGTTAAACTTCGAGAAACCTTAAAAACACCTAACTTGCAGGAAATAACGGTAACCGAAGGTTTGTCGAAGTTCGGCTTGCCATAAATGTCCCTAGTTCCCCTTAAGCTTGGCAGGTTACACTTCGTGAAATCTTAGGAACGCCTAACTTGCAGGAAATAACGGTAGCTGAAAGTTTACCGAAGTTTGGCTTTCCATGGATGCCCCTAGTTTCCCTTAAGCTTGGCAAGCCAACATCTAGAAACCTTAGGAGCGCCTAACTTGCAGTAAGTAACGGTAACCGAAGGTTTGTCGAAGTTCGGCTTGCCATAGATGTCCCTAGTTCCCCCTAAGCTTGGCAAGCCAACTTCTAGAAATCTATGGAACACCTAACTTGCAGGAAATAACGGTAGCCGAAAGTTTTTCGAAGTTTGGCTTGCCATGGATGTCCCTAGTTCCCCCTAAGCTTGGCAAGCCAACTTCTAGAAATCTATGGAACACCTAACTTGCAGGAAATAACGGTAGCCGAAAGTTTATCGAAGTTTGGCTTGCCATGGATGTCCCTAGTTCCCCCTAAGCTTGGCAAGCCAACTTCTAGAAATCTATGGAACACCTAACTTGCAGGAAATGACGGTAGCCAAAGGTTTACCGAAGTTCGGCTTGCCATAGATGTCCCTAGTTCCCCTTAAGCTTGGCAGGTTAAACTTTGAGAAACCTTAGGAACACCTTACTTGCAGGAAGTAACGGTAACCGAAGGTTTGCCGTAATTCGGCTTGCCATAGATGTCCCGAATTCCATCCATATTTGGCAAACCGATCTTCGCTTTGCCTAACATGGATGTAATAAGGCGCATATTAGGCTTGCCTAAGTTAGGCAATCCAAACTTGCCCCTCACTAATTCTTCGGCATTCCTCACTATAATTTCTAGTCGGGCAGCCCTGATCAGACATGAAAAATGACCATGCCTGGCTAGGTATGCTCAGGTCTAATCAGGTATGTTTATGTCTGTTCATGCCCATCCAGGTAAAAAAATTATAGATAAAAATATCCCTATATAATTATATATAATTGTGTATAACTATGTACAATTATATATAATTATTTCTATAAAAATAAAAAAATTCGGGCATGTTCAGGATTTGAACCGTGGACCTCGCGCGCGAAAGTTTAACCCGCTACCCGTTGACCTAAGAGATTGACTTTTGAAAAGGAAGTTTCGTATGAACTTCAAGTAATAAAAATCTTATACGTGATACATTCTTAATGGAAAATTTTATATCTTATACATGATCGATTTTTAGACAACAAAATTTGATATCTAATTTAGAGTTATATGAAGTTATATATAATTATAACTACGTTAGATATATATAATTATAACGAAGTTAGTTATATTTAATTATAACTAAGATTTTAAATTTAATCCCATATATCAGGCTGGGTTAGACATGAACAAGCATGGTCAGGTCTGATCATTTTTTCCCGGGTAAATAATTTATTTTAAACTAATAAAATAACAAATCGAGTTAACATTAGGTTCAAATTGTTCCTTAATAAATTTTCTATACGCTAGTGTACGATTTGACTTATTCTGGTGTGATTAAAGAAGTGTAGAAATATTTTTGTGTGATTAAAGTAGTTGGAAAAAAGCCGTTCATAAAGCAACCTTTCGCTTTTACGGTGTGTAAAAGTTGAAACTATGAAAAAGCACAAAATCAAGTCAAAGAATAATTTACAACGATACCAAATTTAAGATCATTAGCTATAATTTTATCATTCAAATATGGCTGGAACAAAATTTTCGTTATTGTCTTAATAATATAGATAATAAAATAATTGTAATTTGTAATAAAATTGAGTGCAATGTTTTCATAAATGAAGTATATCTTGTTTATAATTTTAAATACATTCTATTTATGGATTTAAAAACTTCCTTATCATGCTCTCAACATTAACGACCATCTGAAACTCACCCTCTACCTTTATATACAAGTTTTGCATATATATATATATATATATATATATATATATATATATATATATATATATATATATATATATATATATATATATATATATGTACTTTAAAGTAACTAAAACTTCACAACCCACTGGGAATCTATATTACACACATTATATACCTATGAGTATAACTACCGTAGCGTAGTTACCCTCTTCAATTTTTTTTCGTCTGTACTTTGAATTACTGTTTTTTTCTCTATTCTTTTTTATTACAAGCATATACACGAGTTCCCTGACCTGCGTCACTTTTCCCAGAGTATGAATACTCCAGTGTACGTGTCGGTGTATAAAGTAGTCTTTACTTTACTATGCTTCTTGAGTAGCTTAGGGGCCACTGAGAGTCCTTATAAATCTTTTATTATTACGAGAAAATTGTTAGAGTTGTAAAGAACTTTATTTTACCGTGGTATAGAGTTTCATACTTCGAGTAATCATACAAGTTTATGAATAATAATTAATGATATATATTCATAAATCAATATTTATATCCGTTAAATAAATTTTTTTAATCAAAAATTCAATGATTCCATGAATGAGTATCCGCATCTGCATGTATAAAACTCAAAAAAAATCCTTGAATTGAAAACAAGTTCCCATACAAAGTTTGGAAACCGGCCCTTGGATGGCCCATCAACGGGCGGAGTATGATGATGAACGGCCGGTCATTGACAATTTTTAATGACCCATGAACGGCTTAATATACAAATGATAACCCCGGCCCATTAATGGCGCTCGACCATCGGCCGATTAATGGTAGCCGGCAATCAGCCAAGCATGCAAATGAATTTAATTAAAAAAATTTTTTTTTTTTATTAATCTAATAGAATTCATAATCAGTAACTATTTAAGTAGGGTAAATGATGTGAAAAAAACTCGGTGAAAATTCAGCTGGGCTCTGGGCGCGAACTGCCGTCCTTCTGATTACTGGGTCCGAACGATGGCTACTGGGCGAAACTGCTAACGTTGAACTGACACTTTTGAATCATCTAGATATTCATTCTATTACAACCACTCGATTTTATAAAATATAAAGAGCAATTTAATTAATATTTTCGATTATTGGGAGAAAAAAAAAAAAATAAGAATTTCGTACTATTTTATTATAATTACATTATTTTTTAGAATAAAACTTATTAAATTAAATTGATTATTTATCAAGAACCCAGTTGAATTATCTTGCTCTACCACTATTATTAAAAATGACATTTATTATAAAAATGTATGCATTATTTTTTTATTAAATTAATTTTTATGAATAAAGTTATAAAATTGCGGTTGTTAGTTACAAATAATAACGAACTAAACAATATTTTAATTGTTAGTTGTAAATAACTTTAATTGGAAAATTTAAATATATTATTGATTAAAAATTAGTTTAAATCCCAAAAAACATAATTATTAATTAAAGAAAACTATAATAATAAGTTATTTGTATAATTAATAATAGATTAGTAGATTTTTTTATTTGACAGAGTCATGAACCACTGGTTCACTAACAGTATCCCAACGTTGCGAAACGATAATCGGCCAATCATAAGTAGCCATTCATTGGCCAGCCATCGGCAGCGTCGTTTAAAATATTAAATGGCTACTGGTAATTAACCATGCTTGGGCCATTACTAATTGCCAATGCTTGGCCGAGTGACGGCAGCCAGACATCGGCCGATCTACGGCATTTTTTCCATTAACGGCGACTTTGTATGGGTTGGAAAATCCAAACGTGCACAACTCAGCCTCTCATTCGAAAAGTGATCAATATATGGCGTTCCTATATGCAAGAAAATATTTAAAAAAAATTAACTTGAAATGAAATAATAATAATGATAAAAAAAAAACGGTTGCTATATATTGCACGACTCATGATGCGAAGCATCAGAGTGTGTTTTACGATCGAAAAATTTTTTCCGCCTCACTTTGGCAACTATTTCAATTATTATACCTTTGTTAGTTTACGGAATTAAGATATGTTGCATACTATTTTGAAGATCATTTAATGGAGATTAATTCCATACTTTTTAAAAATTTACTTACCCGAGTCGAAATTCAAGAACCGATTTAATCGTAACAGTTTCCAATCACTTTGATGTTTCATGTGCGAGATGAAACATAAGAATAAGTACGATCAAACCAGGCCTGAAATAATAATAATAATACACTGATAGAAAAAATATCTCGATTCAAGAAAAATTTTTTCTTCGAAATGTGGTTCTTGTTTTAAAATTTTTAATTGTTTTAATTTAAGAAATAAGTTTTTGAACCAAAAAATTGAATTTCTCGAATAGAGAAAAAAAATTCTTCGTTTGAGAATTTTATTCTTCGATGAAGCCTTTATTGTTTTGAAACAAAATCTGACATATTTGGCTTAAGAATTTCTTGCTCTTGGATTGAGATAGGCAAAATGTAGGTTTAAGACATTACCGACTTGTTTCGAGAATGGCGCGATTTTTAAATCAAGATCTTAATTTACTCAGCTTGAAAAAAAACTTTTTTTTTTTATTTTAAAAATAAAAAATTTCAAAGTGATTTTTTAGGACTCCATTCATTTACTTCAGATATGTTAAAATAGAAATTTATTTCAAAAAAAGTTTTTTTTTTCATTACTTTGAAAACATCTTCCATCAAGAAATTATTACTTGAACCAAAAATTGAAAGTTCTTATAATAACAATACGACATTTTTAGCTGAAGAAACAAGTGGTCTTGCTTAAAGAATTCAATAGTATCGATTGAAGATAATTTAGTTTCGGGTCAAGACACGAGAGTTATCCATCAAAGATACAAAATCTCTAGAGCCAAGAAAATCTAAATCAAGACAAGAATTTCTTGAAGCAAGACAATTGCTTTTCTTCAGAAATAAATTCTTGGCTCAAGAAAATATTTCTTAAGCTAAGATAAAATTTCTATCAGTGTAACAACTATCTTCAGAAGTACCTAGCGAGTGTGGATACGAATACCACTTAGATTAATTCTTTTTTTTTTTTAATTTTTTATTCGTTTGAAAATATCTCTTTAATAATCTGTAAGAAAATAAACTAAAATTACATAAAATTTCATAGAATTTTAGGTTTTTTTTACAAATTTTTACACATTTCATAAAACATTTAAAAATTTAATGATATTTCTTAACTACGATTAAACTTCATACTATTTTTTTCGTAGTGACCTCAATTTCATTTAAGCGTAAAATTTAATTGATTTTCATAATAGTCCCTTAAATGGTACGAAATTTTTTAAAATTTTGAACGGCCAGCAAAATAAATCGTTATAAAAATCTAAGTTTTTATACATTAGTAAAAAATTTTATGAAGTTCGGTAAACTATTAAAAGATTATATCAATTATGATAACAATATTTGAACTAAAAATATTTTTAATTTATTCTGTTTATAAATCTTCCTAAAAGTAGTTTATTAAATAATATATTTTACTCCGAATATGAATTCCGGAGTCAACCATGATATCATGATCTGAACGTTTTTTCATAAGTTTTTTTTTCATGTTTCAATGAATAAGGTAAATGTCCCAATACCGGAACAAAACCCAATACCGCCCGAGTCGAAATATAAGATCTGTTTTAACCGTAGAAATTTCCAAACCCTTTGAAGTTCGATTTACCGCCTTAGACTACGCCTGTTTTGACCGTAGAAGACAGCCTGGATAGAAAGTACGGTTAAAACAGGCCTTCTGAGATCTGTTTTGACCGTAAATGTTATCCAAATTGTTATTATTTTTCCAACATCGTTTTACAACGAAACCAGACGTAGAATAATAATAATCATAGTAAGGATAATAAAAATGAGTATGCAAATAGTCTTTGAAATCTACGGACGCGGGTTCGAGTCTCACTTTGAGTCACTTTTTTTTTCTTTTATATAATAATAATAATAATAAATTAATAAATCATTATTTTAATATATTAAAACACTGTAAAAAGAGCGGTGTTAAAAATGGATTCATTTTAACTCCGCCCGGTGTAAAAATGAAATAACACCGGTGTAGGAGGAGTAATTCACCGGTGTTAAAAATACCGGTGTTAAAGTGGGGTAACCGGTGTAAAAACGGAGTAGAACCGATGTAAAAGCGGAGTAATATCGGTGTAAAAGCAGGGTAACCGGTATAGAAGCGGGGTAAACTGCGTCTGCTTGAAGAATTAACTTTAAAGATTATAAAACACAAAAAAATGTCAGTTCTTTATGAAAATTAATAAAAAATATCATTTATTAACAAGTATAGTGATTGAGTAAGTAAAAATATTCACAAAATAAAATATTTTAACGCCCGTAAAGAATATCTACATCGGTGGGGGCGTTATTTTAACACCGGTCTAGAATATTTACACCGATGGTGGCGTTATTTTAACACCGGAGAATTTGTTTCAACACCGGTACAGAATATTTACTCCGGCGGCGGCGTTATTTTTACACCGCTTTCGGTGTTGAAATTTAACACCGCTGATTTTAACACCTACACCGCTTGGACTCACCCCGGTGATTTTTTACAGTGTATAATCATAAAATATTATATTAATAATAAAACAATTATTATTAATATTAATAATATTATTGTATAAGATTCGTCCCAATTCAATAATTATGATAATATCCGGATATACTATCTATACCTACACAATACTAAAAACTATACAAGTTGGAAAATTCAAAAGTGCACCTCAACCCTTGTAGGAAATGACGACGGGCTCAGGCTTAGTTAAGGCTTGGCCCAATACTTGCTAACTCTGGGCCAAGCTAGAAATTCAATCCTGGCCCAAGCTCGTTTGAGTATCGGGATGATAACTTCATGCCAAGCCTGACACTCTATCCTGGCCCAATATCGAGTACCAGTATTGTGCCGAGGCTGCATCTAAGTATTGGCCCAATATCGAGTGCCAGTATTGTGCCGGGACTGCATATTAATATTGTCCCAATATCGAATGTCAGTATTGTACCAAGGCTTTTGATAATCAATAAAGCAGTTATATACTTATTATAAATAAATTGAAAAAAAAAAAAAAAATTATATCGGTAATCATGGGTGTAATGGTAAGATATTAAGGTAAATTTGGACATAGAGAAATCGAGTAAACCGGTGGAAATAAATTTTTTTTTGCATTTGCTGGGTCTCGAACCTGGTCCTTCTCGGCTGCTAGGCAAGTCTCGTATCCACTAGGCTGTGAGGCTATTCATAGTAACCGGAGTTTTTTAAGTAGTATTTGTTATTTAGCTGTTTTATAATTATATGATATGTGAAATTTTTAAATAATATAAAATCATTATATTTACTGCTTAAAGTTATTTGAACTCAAATAAAAATATAACTATTAGCGAACTCGAATAAATTTGATAGAAAATTGACTCGTAAGCCGCAACTATCAAACCAAGACTTGGTAGTCGAGGATTGGCAAAGTCTTGGGCCAAGATTAACAAACCGAGGCTCGGGAGTCGAGGATTGGCAAACTCTTGGACCAAAACTAGCAAACCGAGGCTCGGTAGTCGAGGATTGGCAAACTCTTGGGCCAAAACTAGCAAACCGAGGCTCGGTAATCCAATGTTTTGCCAAGACAGGCCCCGTCGTAAAAAATTTTTTTCCTACAAGGGAATCGCTCATTTTATTTTTAATTATTACTTTTATTTAATTTTTATTTAATAACAACAGTTTTTTTTTAATTATGAATTTTTCTATTCACTTTTTATATTATTAATTATACTTTATTTTAAATTCTTATTTTCAGTTTAATTTTTTTTTTTTGCATATTTCAAGCGCGAAAGCGCTGAGGGTGCTCTATTGTCACTCAATTTTTTTTTTTTTCTAAATATCCCGCGTTTTTGTCTAAGATCTCTCTCTTAAATATTCGACCCAATCGACTGTCATTTGTAGAGGCGTGGCTTACGACTCGGTTATATGGGTTTACTAAAGATTTCGCCTGAATAGCGGTTGCGTAGCGTTGCGGTTATCGCATAAGACTGGCGAGGGTTAGATGATAGGTTCGAATCCCGGGAGTTGCGATTTTTCGTCGATTATTTCTTTCTTCGGTAATTTTAATTTAATTAATAGCATGAGTGTACTAAGTCCTAGAATTTAGTAGATATCCTGCCTCTTTCAGATCCTAGCTTCGGAAGTTCCTCGAACTTCAGAATAAAAATATCTCTATGTTAGGTTTTTTTTATATTTGATTCAAATTTAATTATTTCATTCTGTATTTGTAATTTTATAATAATTATGATTTTATAATTAAAACAATGCTGTCGCTTCTAATGTGTTGACGCATTTTTATTTTCTTTATTTTTTTTATAATAAATGATTAATATTTTTATTACTATTATTAATAATAATAGTAATATTATTAAAAAAAAAAAAAAAAATAATGGGCCTGAGTAGGATTCGAACCCGCGCCCTCCGATCTGAAATAATATTAACATTTTTTCCTCCTTTTTGGCTATCGTCCCGATCTGGCCACGTGCCCAATTATTGTTATTATTATATTTAATATTATGATTATTCAACGTCTGGTTTCACTGTAAACTCGGAATATTGGGACATAACTCCTCGAGTTACGGTTAAACCAGACGTACACTGATACAGTACCCAATAGCACAAGGTCTGTTTTGACCGTAAATTTTTCTGGAATTAAGTCGAGAAAAATTTACGGTCAAAACAGACCTTAAATTTCGACTCGGGCGGAACGATTTGATATTCATTATATTATATTTTACCTTGTACGCGATGAAACTAAATAAAACTTTCTTTATTTAAAACCTTAATCTTTTAGTTAAAAAATAAGATGTAAAATAGATTTTAGAATATATCCAAAATATGAAAAAAAAAAAAAAATGTTAATTAGAGCAATAGTCTCAGATTTATGACTTTTTCATGTCTCTTAATGGTTTTGCTAAGAAATCAGTCAATGGTCTTAAGCTTATAGAAAATGCATAGAATTACTTTTCAATAATTTTTTTTTTTTTGTATATGCATCTTGAATGACATAAAACTCAAGAAAACATTAAAAATATGAAAAAAATTGTATTATTATATTAATTTTACTGTTCGTCTATTGTTACACCAAAATGAACCCGTGCCCAGTACCGAAACAGCCAATCATATTAATGTTATCGATAGACATTAACGGTGAGTTTTATTGACTGGCTAAATCAAGTGCAATATTAATCATTACTGGAGCCCTAATATTTAATGCAGTATACATATATGTATGATTGTTATAAAAAATACATTAAGTATAGATAAACTCTCAATCATAAAAAATAAATTGTTGTTTTTAGTTTTTTTTTTAATTATTTTTCTAGTATAACCTCAAATGATTTATTTTGTTTCTATTCTTTAGTTCAAAATATTTATTTTCATTGAATATTCAATCATTTTTAAATTTTAAACACATTTTACATTATGGGTGTGATATAGCAGACATCAGACAATTTTAAAAGGATTAATAAATCGAGTAAATAATTAATAATATAAAATTTTAAAAAATGCAAATTCAAAAAATTTTGAAATTAATAGTGCTTTTTTTGTAAATATTATTTTTTTAATTATTTATCTTATTTATTTATAATTTTAAAGTTGTCTGATGTCTGCTACATTCATACTCGTTTTACATTAATATTATTTAATAATTATTAATATTTTCACCATGAATAAATGCAAAAAATAACTTATTTTATTTACTGTTCCGGTATTAGGACAACCGAATTCCCGTATTGGGACAAGGCTATTTCAGCGTTCCGGTATTGGGTCTTTTGGGTGTCATAGAAAAAAAATTTTTTTTTTATATTAAATTTAAGAAAAATGAACTAATTTGATTATTTTTGAATAGGTAAATGTCTATTCTATATGATGTAATTAATTATTTTGGTTAATAATTTATTTGAATATTTTTAAAACGATAAAAATCAGTCGTATATCCTTCGTCGTTCCGGTATTGGGACATTTACCTTATATCATTTACTTAAATGCGATCACGCACGTAGGTTAGCGCAGTGGATAGCAGCAAGGACTTAGAATCGGATGGATCCGGGTTCGAGACCACCAAACATCAGGGATTTTTTCATTAACATCACACACACACTCGGTCAATCTCAATAAATATCCTCACCCAAAAGATCCAAGAATATGTCTAGATAAAATTTTTTTTTTGTGATTTAAAATTAATTTCAAAAATAATTACAATCCGTAAAATTTTAGGGAACTCTATAAAATTTATTTGGAATTTATTAAACCTTCAATTATAAAATAATTTTTCCTCGGGTTGTTATGAAATGAAAGAAAAAAAAAATTAAAAAATCTATGTGGGTTTTGAACCCACGCTTGGTAGGTATTTTTAGAGATTATTATTATTATTGTTTTTATTCAAGCCTGGTTTGATCGTAAAGCAGTCAAAAATGGACAAAACTTTACTAGTTACGATGAAACCAGGCGTACTCTCGTATAGATACTAATGCAGTAGAGATCCGTTTTAATCGTCAAATATGGGTCTGAAATGTACAGAAAAAAAATACGATCAAAACAGCCTTAAGATTTTGACTCGGAATAGTTCACTAAGAAGGGAAAAAACATCAACATAGTTTAATAGTATACTATAACCCAAGGCCAGAAAGTTGGATTTCCTGGCGCATGGGACATAGGAGCCGAGGCGAAGCCGAGGCTTCTATATTCCATGTGTCAGGGTATCCAACATTTTGGCCGTGGGTTGTATACTATTTTTCTTGATGTCCAACCGAAAGTACGGAAATACGGACAAAGGTGGGTGGAGGGGGCGGCCCGCCCGACTTTTACAAAACCGGGGCGAAGCCGAGGTTTTGCTGGTCGGGGCGGGCTAAAAAAAAAAATTTGAAAAATAGTTGACCCTGCAAGCCATCCGTGGAGCTTAAACAGTACCCCCAGTTTTTCGAAAATTTCAATGGCTTTCAACTCTCATAACCGTATAAAAATTGTATTAATTAATTAAAAAAAATTAAAACTTTAATTAAAAAAGGGGAAACGTAGTCGTACACGGAGAAAAAAATCTGATAATATTTTTTATTTTTCAAATAAAAATTACTATATCGCCGAGGCAAACTAGAAACGGTCCAATAATATCGAAATTTTCCTTTAAATAAGTAAAAATTATAATCGCTTAATCCTATAAATTACTAAATTATATGTAAAATTACTATGAGTTTTAGAGTACAAAACACAAGCATTCAATAAAATTTACTATTTGATTTAGTAAAAAATCTATTTTAGAAGAAAACTTTCACTGAGACAGCTATTGAATTTTTACTAATCCAGATTGTAAAATTTGTCTCCTTGAGTGTAATAATAAATTTTTTTTTTTCCAACGAGATATATATATATATATTGTTGGAATGTATCTGTATATTTATTTATGGATATATCTCAACTGTCATCTTAAAATCCGCCATCTTTTTTTTTTTTTGACCACGGTGGAATTCGAACCTACGCCTTGCGAATAATCCACTTCAAATGCAAGCACGCTAACCACTCGGCTACAAGTACCATTCGAATTTCTCAAAGTATATGCCAAATATATATAATATACAACGAACTCGAAATTATATCTCACGTATTAAAAGTTACAATCTCAAATAGTAATTTTTACCCGCTAGGTGGCGATTCACATTACCGATGTTTTAAAATCTACAATACCTCAAGAAAATCTTACTTAATATTATAAATTTTAGAATACTCTAGTTCTTTTTACAATGTTTTCAGTAATAGTTTTAAAATGTTATGAAGTAAAATTAATAATCTTACAAATTGTACTAATCGGCATACAAATGAATAAATTTTGCGAAACTCTTATAAATATAACTTCAGTAGTGTGTGACTTTTCTGTTGTTTCCAGATAAAAATCACTATCTACTTTATTCTAATATTTTTTATTTTATCTACTGAATTTTACAGAATAGATAAAAATAAATATGAGTTTTACAGTAATTTATTGTCAATAAATTGTAATATTTAACTTCTACGCTTACAAATCTTTTTAACTCAGAATTGTAATATTATCAAAGAGATTTTTGAATATTGTTACTTCCAGAATGATCGTTGTGAAATAATTATAGATTGTTACCATTCTTTATTCAATTTTTACTAATCTGCATTATAATTTTTACAAATCGTAAAATTTACAATACTGATTGTAAAAATCAATAAAAAAAATGTAACTTTCCATTATTAATAGTAATTTTTGGTTTGGATTGTGAATTTCTCTTCGGAAAGTAATTTTTATTTGACAACTATAAATATCATCTAATTTTGAGCTCCGTTTTTTTCCGTGTAATTTCGCTAAGATATAGATTTTTAAAAAAATTACTTTCAATTGATACCACCCGGGAAAAAATGTTCAGATATGATCATATATGATCATGTATGAATACTCAGATCTGATCAGATCCGAAAAATGGCCCTGCATGATGATACCTACTCATACATGGTCTTGCATGATCATGCCTGCTCATACATGATCATACGTGGTCCTGCATGATCATACATGGTCCTGCATGATCATACATGATCATACATGAGCAGGTATGATCATGCAGGGCCATTTTTCGGATCTGATCCTGTATGATCATACGTAATCATATATAACCATGTATGACCGTATACGATCATGCATGACCATATATAATCATGTATAATCAACAGGATCTTTTTCGAATCTTGTCAGATCTGAGTATTCATACTGTGTTTTTTGAAAACATCAAACTCATGCATCCGGGAATATAATGTTTGCACATATTTGCAAGAATATTTGTATACATTATTATTAAAATGTATGTTGTATAACATGGTCGCGTGTACTTATGTTGAAACTGAAATTGATTAGAACCATTAATAGCCATAAATCTACCATAACAGAATCTTAGGTTGCATGATCAATACTATTTATTGTCAAGAAATTAATATTAAAAATTAATAATTTAATTAAATATTTAATTTTTATTATTATTCAATATTTTTTTATTGAATTTATTAATTCATCATTCTAAAAATGTTTAATATTTTCTAAATTTAATATTTAATCATTTATAAAAAAATATTAAATTCAGAGAGTAATAAATATATATTATATACTTTATACAAAATATTATTAGATTATTAACTTTGAATATTTATTATTTTAATTTAATATTTGATTGTAATTTTTATCACAAATTTTGTGTTAAATTTATTGAATTATTTATTAAATATTAAAAAATCAATAATAAATATTTAAAATCGGTAATATAATAATATTTAGTATAAATTATATTAATTAATAATATAATAGTTTATATTAATAAATTATTGATACGGAAAGTTAACCTCAATTATATCAGAGCACTTGAATAAGAATGTAAGCACAATTTTCTTTACTAATATTTACGAATAGTAAATAATATTCATCAAAATGGTCAATTCAAATCACTACAGCGATTCAGTATATATAATTATTAATCTCATCTGTGTGAATTGTATATGTATATACAATTCGCACTTGTATTAAAGTAAAACACGTGTTGTGTATGCCGCAACTTCAACATTTATTTAGTTTTCATGTCGTCCCTGTGCGCACGCATCGTAAAAATTCACTCTCATCATTTTTCCATAACACGCTTAGAGAAGTATAATTATAAATACTTAAGTCATACATGATCATACATGATCATACATGAGCAGGTATGATCATGCAGGGCCATTTTTCGGATCTGATCCTGTATGATCATACGTAATCATATATAACCATGTATGACCGTATACGATCATGCATGACCATATATAATCATGTATAATCAACAGGATCTTTTTCGAATCTTGTCAGATCTGAGTATTCATACTGTGTTTTTTGAAAACATCAAACTCATGCATCCGGGAATATAATGTTTGCACATATTTGCAAGAATATTTGTATACATTATTATTAAAATGTATGTTGTATAACATGGTCGCGTGTACTTATGTTGAAACTGAAATTGATTAGAACCATTAATAGCCATAAATCTACCATAACAGAATCTTAGGTTGCATGATCAATACTATTTATTGTCAAGAAATTAATATTAAAAATTAATAATTTAATTAAATATTTAATTTTTATTATTATTCAATATTTTTTTATTGAATTTATTAATTCATCATTCTAAAAATGTTTAATATTTTCTAAATTTAATATTTAATCATTTATAAAAAAATATTAAATTCAGAGAGTAATAAATATATATTATATACTTTATACAAAATATTATTAGATTATTAACTTTGAATATTTATTATTTTAATTTAATATTTGATTGTAATTTTTATCACAAATTTTGTGTTAAATTTATTGAATTATTTATTAAATATTAAAAAATCAATAATAAATATTTAAAATCGGTAATATAATAATATTTAGTATAAATTATATTAATTAATAATATAATAGTTTATATTAATAAATTATTGATACGGAAAGTTAACCTCAATTATATCAGAGCACTTGAATAAGAATGTAAGCACAATTTTCTTTACTAATATTTACGAATAGTAAATAATATTCATCAAAATGGTCAATTCAAATCACTACAGCGATTCAGTATATATAATTATTAATCTCATCTGTGTGAATTGTATATGTATATACAATTCGCACTTGTATTAAAGTAAAACACGTGTTGTGTATGCCGCAACTTCAACATTTATTTAGTTTTCATGTCGTCCCTGTGCGCACGCATCGTAAAAATTCACTCTCATCATTTTTCCATAACACGCTTAGAGAAGTATAATTATAAATACTTAAGTCATACATGATCATACATGAATAGATACAATTATACCTGATGATTTTTCCTTGTAAAAGGCTGCAGATATGATCAGGCATGTTCATGCATGATCATACATGAAGTCTAGGGTGGCGCAAAAAAACCGGCTATTTTTTTTTCGAGTCTCTTATGAAAATTTGTCGGCTTACGATGTTTTAAGAAGCCTCTCCAAAAATCAGCTCGATAAAAAACTTTTAAGAGGTCGCTCACGAATTTTGAAAATATCAAATATGATCGAAATTTGAATTTTTTATTTCAAAATTTTTTCTTTCTCGTGGCAGCAATAGTTTATATTTGTGAAATCATGACCACGCTGAAAATTTAAGCCCAAAATTTAAATATTTAAACCTCGCTCAAGAATTTTGAATGTTTCCGAGTACTGTCTTTTGGACGTTTTCGAGCGACCTTTAAATATTAAAAATAAAGCTTCTCGATTTTTTCACCATCAATTTGCATGACAATAAATAAAAATATAACCCGAGAAATAGAAATAACAAGTTATTTACATGCGTTTTTATTTTTTAATTCAATTTGTAGGTTTTTTGGCTTATTCAAAACTTACCAAATTTTATTGTTTAAGACTGTCCTGTATATTTTTGGTAATGAAAATGTTATATTTTAATAAAATGACAATAATTGAGTTATAAAAAAATACAAAAACCAATTCAAAGTATTAGTTACATATTATCAGTTAATATTCAAAATTCTTGAGCGCCGTTTCAATATTTGAATTTTGAGCTCAAATTTTCAGCATAGTCATGATTTTACAAATATAAACTATTGCTGGCACGAGAAAGAAAAAATTTAGAAATTAAAAATTCGAATTTCAATCATTTTTGATATTTTCAAAATTCATGAGCGACCTTTTAAAAATTTTTTATCGAGCTGATTTTTGGAGAGATTTCTTAAAACATCGTAAACCAACAAATTTTCATAAGAGACTCGAAAAAAAAAATAGTCGGTTTTTTTGCGCCACCCTAATGAAGTCATTTATGAGCTCATATATAATCATACGTGAACAGATATGATCATGTCTGAACACTTTTCCCCTATTCGAGTGCGGATGTGACCATACATGATCATACATGGCCTCATATATTATCATACATGAACAGATATGATCATACCTGATTATTTTTCCTCGTAAAAGGCTGCAGATATGATCATGCATGCTCATGCATGATCATACATGGTCATATATGAGTTCATATATAATCATACATGAACAGATATGATCATGTCTGAAAATTTTTCCCCTATTTGAGTGCAGATATGAACATACATGATCATACATGGCTTCATATATGAGCTCATATATAATCATGTATGAACAGGTATGATCATGCATGACCATACATGACGTCAGCTCTTCGAGCTCGAAAATACTTTTGTATGTCTTTGTTTTCGAAAAATACCGTTTTTTACCATTTTTTCTAGAACGATATCTCTTGAACTAATAAACCGATTGAGACGTTCAAGGCGGCAATCGACGCGTTTTATCGAGTTCTACAACTGATCAGATTTTGAAATTGATTTATCAAGTTTTTTACAGAAAGTACTCAGTACTATCTCAGAGAGTAGCCACTACTATCTTTTCTCCGTGTCCTGATACTTTTGTGTGTGTCCTGGCAAAAAAAAAAATTGTCGATTATTTTTAATCGGTGTAATGTATACACTGTAAAAAAGATTCCTGACGTCAAACCAGATTCGTTTGGCTTCAGTACTCCATGCGTTTGGATACAGCCAAGCGCGACAAGCGATTGAGTCTACCGCCCTCTACGTTTGACAGTATATTTTGCTCCAACTGAGAGTTTCTTGAGGGAATGTACCGAGTCGTTTGAACTAACTCTATAGTATTTGATATAAATCAAGAACTTTTTTCATTTAAAGAAAATAGAACTTAGTTCAAGTCATTAATGCTGTTGATACAATAATGATTTTTATTTTATATAAATTAATTGAAAATTGCACCCAAAGTACATTGCAAGGTGATTGAAGGTATGAATTTTCAGTTAAGTCAAAATTTTATTAAAGCAAATGAATTTTAGTGTTGAAAGTAATATTTTTTTAGGTCCATAGAAACTGTCCTTGCAATTGATTTATAAAAAAATTGGATTATTCCAAATTGCTGTGTTGCATTGATCAAAAAGAAACAGTAATCTGAATCAAGTAGATATTGCCTTTACTTATTCCATTAATAATTAATTAAAAAAAAATTTTTTTTCCTTATGAATCGATTTATTTTTTATTTTATTATTATTATTATTATTTTTTTTTCATTTTGTATTAAGTATTGGAACAATTATATTATATATATTACATTGATTATACTTTACAAATAATCGTAACATACTCAGTTTTCAGTGAAACCTTAAATAATCGTAATGTTGGTAGCCAGAAGATTCGAATCCAACACCCTATGTGCTAGAGTCCGACGCTTTACCGTGACGCTACGAAGCCGGTAGGAAAGTTTAAGTTCGATTGTGCTTCTAGTACTTTTTTCTTACACACAGAAAAAATAGTTAACTTGATTAAAGAAAATCATTATCTTCCGAATTTTCTTTCTTGATTCAATAAAAAATGAAACACTTGATTCAAAAACTCTTTTTTGGTTCAAGACAGTAAATTCTCTTGTTCCAAAAAAATTTATTTTTGAACTAAAATTGAAAATTTCTTAGTTTAAGGAAAAAAATTCTTGGCTAAAGAAAATAAGTGTTCTCACTCCAATAAATCAACGTTTTGAATGAAAAAAAGTTTACGTGGGCCAAGGGCTCTCGTTCCAAGAAAAAAATGCATTAAACAGAATTTATTTTGCAGCAAATACTGAAATCGGAAAATAAAAACACCAAGTAACTAGAATGTTGGGAAGATAACAAAATATATGATTTTAAAATATACAAATAAAAAGAAAGTTATTTGAATCTCCTTGGTGTGTGATAACGCAAAAATATGTATTTTTAGCGACATGATACCTTTTAATTAATTCATATTTAAATAGAATTTTGAATTGATTTTGGTTCAATTGATTTAATAGTGCACATCAATTACATTAAAATAACTTTTTTTTTATTTATATATTTTAAAGTAATAAATTTTTTCATCTTCACAATACCCCAGTTATTTGGTATTTTTTTTTCTTTTTTTTGATTTCAGTATTTCTTGAAAAAACATTATGTTTTATGCAATAAGGGATCAATGTTGAACGTGTACTTGGCGCGACCTTCTAACAGAGAATCTGTTTTTGGTAGGTTGAGTTGTACAGAAGTTTTTATATCCGGCTTGTCGTATATACTAAAGGGGCCTCTTTGCCACGCTCGATGTAAAGTGCAGCGTTAACAATTTTAAGAACAGCAACTTCTGCCAACACCTCGCTGCACGTCGTCAACGTTTCCTTCAATCAGGGAATTACACTTGACTGTATTCTAAATTCATCCAATTATATATTCTAAATTATTCCTTCTAGAACCGCGAATCAAGGTGACGAAAACAACGAACACCAAAGTGCGGCAGCCTATGACGCTTGAGAAAATGTATCTTCCTTGCTGGCCTGCGTGAGTTCTAAACCGTGTTACGTTGGGGCAACCCTCTTTTTCGATTTTCTATTTCTTTCAAACCGATGAGTTCATATTTTCACTAACAAAATCTAAACAGTCAAGTTACTATAAAATCCCACAGGAAGATCATCTCGATATCGCACTCGAAGAGGCGTGGCAAGTTGCTTGTTACCGTTAAATTTCTATTCAAAATTGTCTTTTCAAAATTATTATTTCTTTTCCAAAAATCACCACACGGGAAGTACCGCTCGTGTAAAACACGAGGAGGCGTGGGTGATTGTTATAATAATTGTAAGGTGTATTAACAGCGATTCTCGTTCGAGTGAATTGCTGGACTCGGAGATTCAAACAGAACTCAAGTGAGATAAGACTCAATAAATTCAAAGTGTAAAGTCTTAAGTTTAACTTCAATAGTTAAGTGCAAATCTTAGAGGCTTAAGTGAAAAGAACCTTAGTGTTAAGAACAATTTAACATCTTGTGAACTGAGTACGGCGGGCCCATAGGGAAATTATTCAATAATCACCTATCATTGGGAAAACCTGAATATTTAATTATTTCTAATATTAAGAACCACATCCCTTCTTCCTGGACTAAGTCACTTTTCGATCAGAGACCAACAGAAACCGTCCACGGGAGTTTGCAGTCCAAATCTCACAAAGACCAACTTGCAAGTAAGCTAACAACGAAAGGTAGGTGAAACTAACAATTTCTCTAACGTATAAAATCCAAATTCTTCATCGATACACAGAGAGGCCCCTGCGCGGTTTATCGTCCAAGTTCTCACAATAAAAATAAAACCTAGAGCTAATCCTTTAGGAAAATCACTCTGTTTGCGAGGTGCCTACCACTAAGGCGACCATTTTCAATAATTAATTAAATCCGGACATAACAAAGTCGATTTTTCTTTAAAAAAAAAAAAAAAAAAAAAAAAAAAAAAAAAAAAAATATTCTAAAATATTAATAATTATATTTAGGCTATAGAAAATAAAATTTTCGTTTCAATGAGTACTGGCAAACCCATAGTAAAATTTTGAAATAATCAAAAATCAAAATTTTAACTCTTTCAAAATATAGGCTTGTGAGTAATCATTCGAATGCAACTTTTATTTTAAAAACCTTTAGATTTGGAAACAAAATTTTTTTTCAATTTTTTTTTTTTTAAATGTATCAAGTAGAAAAATTATAAAAATAACATGGTAAATAATCGTTACAAAAAATTATATCTGTTGTCATAAATACATCGTTCATACACAGTAAAATTACAATTGAATACAAGCAGGGTTGCCAGAAAGTTTTTGTTCGAGCCGCCCCATCTATAAACAAAAGTAGCGAAATACTTTAACAAGTCGCCCAATCAATTTCAAATTTAGAATAATGCTGTTGGCTTAGGATTTATTCTCTTATTAACCCATAAGAGTACACTATACCGCAGAAATTGGAATTAACGTTTTAAAAAGTATTATTGCAATGATCTTTCATGTAGTGAAAAATTATAGGATATTTTTAGGATAAATTTGATGAAAAAATAATCTTAATCAAAATTTTTATTAATTTTTTGCAAATTATGAATTATTTTTTTGTGCAAAAAGTAGAATATCGTGGATGCAGGTTTTAATTTACATTAAATGTATACATTAGGGTGCTCCATTAAAAACGAACATTTTTTTTTTTTAGCGGACACAAGAAAATTTTGTTATTTATGTTAAAAGAAAAATTCCCTGAAAATTTCAGCTCTTAATTTTAATTTTAAGTACTTCTTATCAAGCATCAAAGTTTTCCCATTTAAAAAGCATGTAAATCGAATAACTTCTTTAAAATTACTATAACTTAGCCCGATTTTAAGCTATCGTTTTGAAACCAGTTTTTATTTGTAGAGTATTTGTTGCTTTTTAAAAGTGTATGTGACGGTGTTTGTCTAACTCGATCCACGTCGATTGTATCAGCTCCGAAAGACAAATTTTCACTTTTTTCATTTATTTTTGTTAATATTGAAGAAATGGTTCATCTCACAACAAATATGCATAGGACCAATTTTTAGCAAATTTTATGCTCTACGAAATTGCTCATTACATTTATATTGCTAACGTCCACTGTTCATGAGATACATGCATTTTAACATTTTACAATAAATAAATTGTAAGCTTACTATGATACTAATCTTTTTTATTGTAAAATGTTAAAATGCATGTATCTCATGAACAGTGGACTTTAGCAATATAAGTGTCATGAGCAATTTCGTAGAGCATAAAATTTACTAAAAGATTGGTCCTATGCATATTTGTTGTGAGATGAACCATTTCTTCAATATTAACAAAAATAAATGAAAAAAGTGAAAATTTGTCTTTCGGAGCTGATACAATCAACGTGGATCGAGTTAGACAAAAATCGTCGCATAAACTTTTGAAAAGCAACAAATACTCTACAAATAAAAACTGGTTTCAAAACGATAGCTCAAAATCGGGCTAAGTTATAGTAATTTTAAAGAAAAGTTATTCGATTTACAGGCTTTTTAAATGGGAAAACTTTGATGCTTGATAGGAAGTACTTAAAATTAAAATTAAGAGCTGAAATTTTCAGGGAATTTTTCTTTTAACATAAATAACAAAATTTTTTCGTGTCCGCTAAAAAAAAAATCGGTCTGTCGGTTGACCCTGCGGGCCAGCCCCAAAACTTCCCGCGTATTTCAAGCTCCTTGAGCTCGAAAAGCTGTAGAAGATACATTTTCGAGCTCTTCGAGCTCGAAAATACTTTTGTATGCTTTTGTTTTTAAAAAATAACGTTTTTTACAATTTTTTCTACAACGATATCTCTCGAACGAATAAACCGATTGAGACGTTTAAGGTGGCAGTCGACGCGTTCTATTGAGTTCTATAACTGATTAAATTTTGAAATTGATTCATCGAGTCATTTTTGAGAAATTTTCAAAATACTAAAAAAAATTTTTTTTTTAATTCTTTCGACAACGGTTTCTCTTGAAAGAATTAACCGATTTTGATGTTTGAGGTGGCATTCGACGCGGCTTATAAATCTCCAGAGCCCAGTCCATTTTAGAATTAATCCATCGAGCCCGTAAAAAGTTATCCAAAAAAAACATTTTTGAAAAAAGTTTATTTTTGGAATATCTCCGAACGAGCCCTGTTGATCAAGCTCAATTTTTTCTCAGCTTCAAGGTATTAAAAAACTGCGTCGAATGACACCTTGACGATCAAAATCGGTTGATCCGTTCGAAAGTTATAGATATTTACATACGTACGTACGTACGTACATACATACATACATACACTCGGACATCATCGTGAAATTAGTCAGAATAGCTTTCTAGGACCTCAAAACGTCGACATCTGTTGGAATTTCGATTTTCACAAATCGGACGGAAACCAATAACTTCCCGAATTTTTGAAAATTTTCAATTTTCTTAGCGGGAAGTTAAAAATGTTCGTTTTAAATGGAGCACCCTAGTATACATATTTCTTTATCTGATTGTTTAAAATAAAATAACAATTTACTTTCAGCAGCTATGATGAAATTAACATTTGACGATTCGTTTTTTACTGTGTATCACCCGCGTTTAAATTTATAATTTTTTATAAAAAATAAAATTACTATTTGAAACCAAGATCTCAATAAACTGAACTGAGACGAAAGAAATTAAATGCTTGAATGTAAGTGACATCATGCACACAATTTTTTTTATATGTACATACTGAATTGAAATGATGTTCGATTCAAGTCATACACAAATGGAAATTAAAAATAATATTTGAAAATAATGAGTAAGGTTATTCCCAATCTTGAAACATTAAAAATCGCCCAAATTGCGACTTGTAGCCCAAACATTAATTTAGTAGCGAATGCATAGAGAAAATCGCCCAATTCGCGATAAGTAGCCCAATCTGGTAACCCTGAATACAAGTAGAGGAAGTAATCTGTATAGCAGCTGTCTTACTAACTTACTATTGTGTCGCAATGTTCCACTACTTGGTATTGTGGTTCCAGTAAGAGAATACACCTCGGAAATTGTCCTCACTACCGAAAATTTATGAACTGCGCATGCGTACAGAAAAGTGGGAGCATTCAACACGTAAAACATCCAGAGTGGGAGTAAAAACCGACGACACCCGAAGTCCAATCTCTTGTTGGGATGACGATAACTTGTTCGTTCAATGGTTTCGTCTCTTTCTCAATTAAGTTTTTCTAACCTCTTATATACTACTGAACACTCATTATACATGTAAACATATATAAATACAATAAAATAAAATCCAACCCGAAAAGTTCCACGACTTCTACTGTTTTTCTCATGCTTCAAAAATACCCGACATTAAAAAAACAATTTTTTTTTTTTTTTTTCATAGATAGAGTAAAACAGTTTCTATATACAATAAAAAATCGTTGGAAAGCTCAGGGTGGGAATGTAAGATAATAAAAAAATAGCCTTTCTGTAAACCTTGAGGCTAGATCCGGATTCTTGGTTGCGTAGTGGGGGCATCTAACAGTGGTTGGCCTCTTATCTATATATAAATAAATACGTGTGTAAAGAGAGAGAACACCTGAGCATTGAGTGAAGTGTGGCATATAGAGAAATACACATGGCATTCTGTTCTAACAAATAGTGGTGTGTGGTAAAGTTAAGATTTATATATATATATATATGTATATATATATATATATATATATATATATATATATATATATATATATGTATATATATATAATATAATATAAGTAAAGAAGTATAAAAGAGACGACAAAAAAAACCAACTGGTGCTCTGCTGACTGCTGCTGCACGTCGGCGAAAGTATTCTTATTTTACACGCAACGACCCTCGTGGTCTTAGGAGATTATCTCATTTTATTATTATTATCTACTTTATTCATGTATTTATTGTATGCTTTTATGATTTTGAGATATTTTTAAAATTTTAAATAAATTTTTATTCTTATTTTAAGACAGGCTTGTGGGTACTCGTTTCAGACGAAATTGAACGTGAGATAAAATAGAAATTTGAAAAAAAAAAATATTTTTATCACAAAATATTTAAAAATAATTTTTTTTTTTTTTGTAATTGGAGTGTAAGCATGTGAATATTCGTTCGAGAGCAAATTTAATAATTTATAAATCTAGACATTCGTCAATTAAGAAAAATTTTAATTTCACTAATTTAAAAATTTGCCTTTAAAATATTTTTTAAAACTCTCTCTTGATTTAAATTCATTCCCTGTGATTCGAAAGCAAATCTAGATATTCTATGATTGCAATATTTAACTCATTAAAATTACCGATCAAAGAAATTTCAATTTTATGTCTTCTTTTTTTTTTCGAAAAATTTTTAGATTCCAAACCTAGTCATGTAGGTACTTATTCTTCAGCAAATTTAATAAACAATCTAAAAATGATAATAAAATTTCCTTGAATTTCCATTACAATTTTCAGTATTAAGTACCACCATCAGAACTTTAATCAAAACTAGTTAAAAATACCGTCTAAAAATTGAATAATGCCGACAAAAAAAATATTTTACATATAAATTTGTTATAAAAGATACGAATCGAATTCTCGTATAAAAAAATGACCTCATTTCTGTCAAGCAGAGGTTAAGTAACTACCCGCGTTACACTTCCTTTCACTAAGATTGCATACAGAGACTTCATGTGCCCGTCCATAATATACTTATATCCATATACAAATAAATGTATATATTTATATATTATATATATATTATAAATATAAAAATTATCTTTAAAAATTTTTGTTGAATCCATTGCAGTGAAAAGAATTAAACGATAAATTATGTCTTATTCGCGTATCAAAGTTTCTAAATAAATTTATAAAAAAACAAGATTAAAAAATCGATCTATGGGTTGACCCTGCGGGCCAGCCACAACACTTCTCGCTCATTTCAAGCTCCTTAAGCTCGAAAATATTGTCAGGATTACAGCTTCGAGCTCGAAAATACTTTTGTATGTCGTTGTTTTCGAAAAAACAACGTTGAGGTGGCAATCGACGCCTTTTGCTAAACTCTGAAGCTGATCAGATTTTGGAATTGTTTTCTTCGGGTGTTTCAAAGATATTCGCAAAAAACCATTTTTTACCATTTCTATTTCCCGCGATAACTCTAGAACGAATTATCCAATTGAGATGACTAAGGGTGAAATTGATGCGTCTTATCAAGCCCAAGAGCTGATTAGATTTTAAAGTCGATTGTTAGACTCGTTTCTGGGAAATCAATAATAAACTAAAAAAAAAAAATTTTTTTTTTCGTAATTCGCCAATATTTTCGAGTCTACTTGATCAAATAATCTGAAATTTTCAGAAAAGTTGATGGCCGACAATCTCTTTCGATTGCCGCCTCAACCATCCAAATCAGTTTATTAGTTAAAAATTTGTAGACCAGTCACACACACACACACACACATACACACACACACGCACATACAGACTCTCGGACATCATTCTAAAAACAGTCAGAATAGCTTCATAAGACCTCAAAACGTCGACATCTGATGAAATTTCGATTTTTGCAAATCGGGGCAAAAACAATAACTTCCCGAAATTTTTGAAAATCATCGATTTTCTTAGCGGGAAGTTAAAAAGTAGGATTTAAAAACACTATTTCATATACTAATGAAGATGTAGAAAAAAATTTTTGATCGTAAAGCACACTCTAATGCTTCGCCTTGAGAGTCGTGCAAAATCATTGAATAAGTAGATAAGTTTTTTAAAACACAATTTTTTTTTTCTTTTCTTTTTGCTATCTTACGTAATTTTGTCTTTAATTTTATTATTATATATTTTTATCTCGTTCTTACTCTGCCGTAAATTAAAAGTATGTAGGCTGTGCCACATCCCTGCCCGAAAACCGTTACCTAGTTCTGCTTATACTCAATGGCAATGGGGAACTCTGTACCGTTGCTCTTTGATACACACAAATGCTCTATGTATTCATTCAATATTTCTTCTCTTTATTATTATTATTGTTATTATTAGGTAGATATTTTTTCAAATCTAACTATTGTCTTTGTCCTCATGACCGATTTTTCAAGGAATTTTGTCATAACCTATCATAATTGGTCGAGTAGGGTTCAAAAACACCATTCGTTAGAAAATTTATATATATGGGGCATTCTACGCCAGATCGGACGGTTTCAAGAATTTTAATTTTTGATTTCTGTTATTTTTCTATATTTTTTAGTACTCATCAATAAACTCATCCTCATAAATTTTGACATTTTTTTTTTGGTTAAGAAAATATGAGATTTTCAAAAAAAACGCTCTTTTCATGGTGTTTTGCTCATAGCTTTTTGAAAAATATTTTAAATAAAAAAACTCAAAGAATAAAAAAGTTTCGTTATTTCATGTACTTTTTGAAAAAAAATACAAATGATTTTTGAGAAAAAATTTTCCGCGTTATTTGTGAGTTTTAAAACTTCAAAGTCGTTTTCTGAAAATCATGCATATTTTGATTTTCCTGAAAATTTTCGTCAACAAACTACTATCTATTCCACAACTTTTCAGGTGGTTCCGGTCGTGGGACCTCCGTGGCTTCTATTTTTTATCAATTATTGCAAATTGAAAAAATTTATTTTTTGCTTTAAATTATTGTCCGTACCGATTTTTGACACTTCACACTTGTTTTTCTTACATAGTAAAAATTGATTTCGATATTTTTTTTTTCTGAGTAGAGATTTAAAAACCGAAAGCAAAAGTTAATGCTATTTATGAGAAGTTATAATAAATGTTTTTATTTATAGAGAAACAACTATTTTAAAGCAAAAGAAACATTAGATTTGCTATACAATTCAGAGAAAACCATCACAGGAGCTCTAAAATATCATATAATTATTCGATAAAGCGACGAAGCTATATTAAGTAAGGAGTACTCTAGGTTATAAAAAAATCGTTAATGTAAAATTTTTAAAAGAATGCGGAAGTAATTAAAAACGTTTGTAATACAGTTTCGACGCTTTTTCGAATAATGACATGATATTCTTGAGCTTTTCTAATGGTCCTAGCTGAGTCGTATAATAAATCTAATCTTTCTTTTGTGTCAAAATAGTTGTTTCTCAATAAATAAAAACATTTATTATTACTTCTCACAAATAGCAATAACTTTTGCTTCATGTATTTAAATCCCTACTCAGAACAAAACAATATCGATATAAATTTTTAATATGTAAGAAAAACAATTGTACAGTGTCAACAATCGGTACAGAAAATAATTTACAGCAAAAAAAAAAAAAATTTTTCAATTTGCAATAATTGAAAAAAAATAGTAGCCACGAAGGTCCCACGACCGGAACCCCTTGAAGAGTTGTGGAATAGATAGTAGTTTGTTGACGAAAATTTTCAGGAAAATCAAAATATGCATAATTTTCAGAAAACAACTTTGAAGTTTTAAAACTCACAAATAACGCAGAAAATTTTTTCTAAAAAATCATTCCCGTGAAAAATGAATCATACATGGCTATGCATGACCGTATATGGCTCATACATGGAGCATATATGGCCATGCATGAAGCATATATGGCCATGCATGAAGCATATATGGCCATACATGAAGCATGTATGGCTATACAAACTTTTTTAATACAGTCATGCATGGCCATATATAGTCATACAAAACCATGTACGGCCATACATGACCTTGTATGGTTCATATATGGCCATGTATGACTGTATTAAAAAAGTTGGTAGGCCCATGAATGGTCATATATGCTCCATGTATGGCCATGTATGATTCATTTCTCACCGAAATGCACGCTTCGAATGCTCGTCCTGTGATAAATGAATCATACGTGAGCATACACACTTCTTCAATACAGTCATGAATGGCCATATACAGTCATACATGACCTTGCATGGTTCATATATGTCCATGTATGGCCATATATGCTCCATGTATGGTCATGCATGGCCATGTATGATTAATTTTTCGACTATTACAATTACTTATAAACAGGATGTTGCAGTGTTAAAAAAATAAGAAATTTTTTGGTTATCACTAACAGCATATTGATGATTACATTGTGCTTTTCGAAAGTGATTATATTCTTTGAACGTTACGTAGCACAACTAAGCTTTGTTGTAACTGTCGGTCGCATAGCCTAGTCGTCAAAGCGTCAGTCTCTCGTACGGAAGGTCCCGGGTTCGAATCCTACTAAGCGGGTGTGGTTGTTAATAAGTCTAGCGTTTTTTCTCTGAATTAAAAATTTCTATTTCGATTAGGAATTCAATTAATCGCATATCTGATAATCTCTGCGTCGCCAAAATAATAAAAAAAAAAAATTAAAAATTGTTTTTTTAATTTAGTTAAAATTTCTATACATAGTCATGTATGGCCATATATGGCCATGTCTGGCCAATTTTCATACATGGCCCTGCATAGAGCATTCATACATGGCCATGTATGATTCATTTTTCACGGGTTTGTATTTTTTTTCAAAAAGTACATGGAATAACGAAACTTTTTTATTCTCTGCAAAAAAAATTTATAGACACATTTTTTAAACATTTTTAAGAGATTTTATAAAAACTCAAGTCTCCAAAAAATTTGTTAATTAACAATCAAATTTCTTAAATAAAAATCGAGCTAAAATTTTTTTTTATGCGGGGCTATTTTCCTTCAGGTGTCTAGTTGATACTATAATTCATTCAGATTTTTAAATTAATATTTTATGTTATAAAAAAATTATTTTATGTTGCATACTTTGTTCGGTGACGATGCGCAGGCGCCGAAACGGCCGCGCGGAGCCCAACTTTCAACGTTAAATTAAAATTATAAATAATGGAGCTACAATTGGGGGAGTCGAGACTTATTTAACTGAAATTTTCTCCTCTTTTAGGATCTTTTTTTAAATTTCAGATATCTTTAATACTTTTGAAGTTATAGCTAAAAAACGGAAACTTCCTTTTTGTCTCTTCGTTTTTTGTTTATAACAAATGGAATTTTGAATGGCAGATAAAAAAAAAAACACCCATTTCTCAGAATGAAATTCTGAATCCAATGCACCAATCGCCATATTTTCAAGAGTGGTTTAACGATTTTTCGCAGAAAACTCACTTCTCGACTAGACTAATATATCCATTCAATATGAAAACAAAGTACTAGAAGCACGACTAAACTGAAATTTTCCTGCTGGTTCCATAGCGTAGCGGTAAGGTGTCTTAAGGTTGACTTTCGCGCGTAAGGTGCTGGGTTCGAATCCTCCGGATGGTGATATTAAAATTATTTAAATTTTCTCTAAATACTGTGAGTATTTTATGATGATATGTAAATTGTAATTGATGTGATATGATAATATAATGTGATTGTCCCAATATGTAATAAAAAAATAATAATAATAATAATAAATATAAAATCAAATCAAAAATAAAAAATAAATACATAAGAAAAAAAAATTATTTTTTTAATAAATTATTAATGAGATAATTAAAGGCAGTATGTAATTGATTCAGATTACTGTTTTTTTGGATCAATCCAACACAGCAATTTGAAATAATTCGATTTTTTTATGAATCAATTGGAAGGACAGTTTCTATGGACCGAAAAAAATATTACTTTCAACACTAAAATTTATTTGCTTTAATAAAATTTTGACTTATTTGAAAATTCATACCTTCAATTACCTTACAATGTACTTTGAGTGGAATTCTTAACTTATTCATATAAAACAAAAATCATTATTGTTTCAGCAGCATAAATTTAAGTTATTGAGTTATATCAAATACCATAGAGTTAGCTCAAACGATTCGGTATCTTCCCTCAAGAAACCCTCAGTTGGAGCAAAGTATACTGTCAAACGTAGAGGGCGGTAGACTCAATCGCTTGACGCGCTTGGCTGTCCCTCGCAACTTTGAGCTCACCGTGGAAACACTGTGTTTGTGGAAACACCGTGCAACCTATGCAGTTTCCACGCTGTTTCCACGGTTGATTTGTTCCATTTTTCCACGATATTTCCACGGTAGTTTTTCGCTGAGTCCACGGTGTTTTTACCCCAAATCTACCGTAAAAATACAATGATTAATCACCGTGATTTCACGCTGAACCCACGTTCGTTACACTTTGAACCCATAGTCAATCCACAATGGTTTCATTGTGCTTATGTCATTGATCCACAGTGAAAAAACAATGTATTTACGATGGGTTTGCAATTAGTTTTTTCAATGATTAAACAAAGAATCCACAGTAAATTCTCGGTGATTATGTAATAGTTACACAGTAATAACATCGAGAATTTACGATGAAAACTCGATAATGTAACAATAATAACATTCTGTCTATGAGAAATTAACTTATAAAAAATCTATTGTGTGGCGTCTATTTAACTGGGAAACTCTTATCAATATTATCTGATTGAATAATTAAAAAAAAAAGCGCTTATGAGAGCTTACCTATAACAGTTGAATGAACAGCTTATTTAAATTTATGTTCAACAATTTCTATTAAAATAAATAAAAATTTCTTCAAATATTTTTCGAATAATTTGATTTCTTTCCACTCAATATCAAAATTATTAGGATTTTTTTATTTTTTAACTGGTTATAATTTTAAAGTCTAATTTAAAATTATAAAACGATTAAGTATAAACTATTAATAATTATATAATTCTATATAGTTACAATTTAGCGATGCATATATAAGGATAGGCCAAAAAAATACTAATTTTTTGAAGTTGACTTCTTTTGGCGCGTTTAGTAGAGAGTAAAATTGAGAGCTGCACGCGCAAGCGTACCGCAAAAACGACATGATGAAGTTCGCCACCAAATATAATGAAAAGTGTATATTTATTTTACTGACTATTAGGTTAACTCGTATAAAGAATAATCGCAAGGTATCCAACAAAATATGTGGTTATATTTGGAATAGATAGAAAAACCAATGTACGAAAAACATTTCGTATACATTAATTATAAATTGTGAATTATTTATATAAATATAAATATATTATCTATAAATTTTTCCTAAATTATGGTGTAAAAAACGTATCAGTGATAAAAAAATTGTTAAAACTAAGTGTTTTAAAAATTTGAGGTTAATTTTTTTAAATTGTGTAAGACCTTTGAAAGTTTTGAGTATTTGAAGTCGATTTTATGTAAGTATTATTTTTAATAAGTTGATGAAATAATTACTAATTTAAGTAATAAGTCATTGAATATTTCATATTTATTTTTAATAAATAATTAAAAACAATTTCAACACATTGTAACAAAAAAAATCTATGCATATATATATTGAAAAAAAATAATAATAAATAAATGAATTTTATTGTTTTGAGAAGAAAGAAACATATAACAACAAATTTTATTTTAAAAGAAAGAGAAATAATTTACTTTTTTGTGAAAATGAAGAATTTCATTCATTATTAAAAGATTTAAGTAAATACATTAATTTTAGAGTTACGTTACAATTATTTACAATTAACTACTGTAAATAAATAAATTACACTCAATAATTTTATAATATTTTGGAACGAAATTAAAAAAAGATATAAATTAAAAACAAATAGTAAATAAATGAATTTCATTTTAAAAGAAAGGAAAATAATTTATTTTTGCAAAAAATTAATTATTCCTCTTTCTTGTAAAATAAAATTTGTTATTGCGCGACTCATAATGAGAAGCATCAGAGAGTGCTTTACGATCGAAAAATTTTTTTCGCCTCACTTCAGCAACTATTTTAACCCTTTAGAGTCTGACCTTGAAACCCCACTCTTAAGTCTGGCAAATCCCGATAGAATTAGAAAGAGCGCGAAGCAAACGTGACAGGGTCGTATTATAAGAGAAAAAATTTTACCTGGGCGGGAAATAAAAAATAATTTTATTTTTTATTTCTAATTTATTAAATAATAAATATCAAAGGACTTAAATTCAAAGTAAGAACAACAGTTGGTTACATTACAAATATAGTTAAGTAACATTGCAATTACATAGCAATGTATAAAAATTTTTTTAATTTTTCTAACCTTACTTTCGGAGACTATTGACTCACGTCAACAATACTAACTACGGTACTGTCGATGAACGCAGCGCGAGATTCAAACGAGTGGAAGGGTACTCACAGGCACACTACTACTCTCACATGTCACTCATACAAGCTCACGGGACTCGACGATTCGCGCTCTCCCCACTAGTCTCACACGTAGACGTTTTAAGATCCTCTGACTCTAAAGGGTTAATTATGATACCTTCGTTGATTCACGGAATTAAGATATGTTGCTCACCATTTTGAAGATAATTCAATGGAGATGAATTTCGTACTTATCAAAAATTTATTTAGTTCAATAAAAACCGAAAAAAACATCAAAATAGTTTAAAAAAAATTCCTGTCCGTCAAGGACGGATCCCGGATACACGATAACTTGCGAAAAAATCCAGTAATTGGATCAAATTTTTTTTTTTAAAATTATTTGAAAAATTTGTAGATCCCCTATTGAAAATGGCTAGGTAACTCAGTGTCGTTTAATAACAATTAATAAAAGAATAAAAAGGCTGTATAACTATACATATATATATCTATGTAAAAGTAACATGGATGGTAATATATCTATACATTATACGTACATTTATTCCACCAGAGGCGCTTGCACATTACCGTCTTGGTACAGCTGTTTTTTTTGTGTTATTGCTAATTGGTAAGCCTGAACGTTTTCAATTCAATTCTTTTTTTTATTTGTTTTTATTTACATCTATTTTTTTTTTTTTTTTGTTATTAATCGAGATATTTTTAGAAAATTCTTTTATAATTATAAAAAATTACTAATATAATTAAAAAAAAAAAAAACAACAACAAATTTTAATGACAGAAAATTGTATACATTTTAAATTTATTCGTGCTTCCCGCCATTTGTTTATTATTATTATATTATTTCATAATAAATGAGCATTATGAGTCGTGCACTTTTGGATTTTCCAAATTTTTACATAATTTTTTTTTTGTTAGAATTTGTTAAAATTTTTTTAGATTACTCATTAAAAATAATGAAAATTGTTTTTAATTATTTATTAAAGGTAAATATGTCTTATGAAATATTCAATGACTTATTACTTAAATTAGTAATTATTCTATTAACTTATTAAAAATAATACTTACATAAAATAAATTTCAAATACTTAAAACATTTAAAGTTTTTAGACAATTTCTAAAATTAACTTCAAAGTTTTAAAAGACTTTTAATGTTTAGACACAATTTTTATCACTGATAAATTTTTCACATTATAATCTAGGAAAAATTCATAAATAATATTTTTATATTTATATATATAATTCACAATTTATAATTAATATGCATGAAATGTTTTTCATAAACTGACTTTTCTGTAGATTTCAAAAATAACCACGTGTTTTGTGATAAGTATGATAGTTTATAGTGATAAGTATGACAGTTTCGCCGGACAACCAAAAAGATTTTGGAATTTACTACAACTTGACTTTAAACTCCAATAACTTTTGAACAGATGGATTTATCAAAAAATGATAAGAAACTTTTTGTAGAACGTTTAATTTTTTACGAAATAATATCTCATAGTTCTAAATGAAAATTATGAAAATCTAACATTACACACGTTACTCAGACGTAAATAATGAAAAAAAAATATGTGATGTTAAATTTAATAAAATATGTTTTAGTTATATAATGTAATTATACGAACAACGATTACTAATATTAGTACATTGACTACTGCTTAAGTTATTTAATGACATAAGAACGGTTTTCAGATAATTTTGTCCCAGCTTTTCTCTGAAATAAAAGCTCTAAACGCAAAATAAATTCAATTTTTTGATAACTTCCATTTGTTTACGAGAAAAGCTTGGACAAAGTTCCCATTTAATGTACAAGTGCAACAGAGATAGTACCGTTTATCCAGATGAGTGCGAATAAAGAAACAAATGAAAACGCGTCTTAAATTTAATTTAAATATTGTAATCTTTAGCATTATCAATATAATTAATATTATTATAAAGGTTGTTTTGTAATGTTTTTTATATTTTGAAAAAATAAATTATTCTTTGAATGGAAGCGTATTTGTAATTAAATAATGATATTAGTGTGGATGTCGTAAAAAAATTGGAGTTTAGCCACACAGCTGTTTATGGCTGCCTGGATTTCATACTCTCTTAAAATGAATCAGTGAAAAGTGCTGCAAATCAGTGAATATTCACTGTATAAACAGTTATAAGTATACCACTTATTCAAACAGTGGTATATTTACAAAAAAATAAGATTAGGTAAAGAAGAAGATGATTACTGGAGAAAAGATAATGTACGAGGGGTGGACAAGGAGATGTGGGCGAGGATAAGGTATGGAAAAATTGGGAGAGCAGGTAAAAAAGGGTGCACGGATTGGAGCTGTAGAGGGCGTGGGAAAGAGGAGGAAACGCTGGTACATCTATTAAAATGTGAAGGAATATACAAGGAGGTGGAAAAAGAAAAAGAGCTACTAGAGAAATGGAGAGGGCTAGAAAATGGAAAAGTGAAACAAAAATTAATAACAGAATTAAAAGGAGACATAGATATGAAGTTGTGCACGGTCTCTAAGAGAATTGAGGAAATTCTGAGGGTGAACTCAAGATTGTGGAGCGTGGTGCGAGCAGGGTGCTAAGACTGCGACGTGCAAGAAAAATACACTGATAGAAAAATTATCTTGATCCAAGAAAAATTTTTTCTTCAAAATTTGGTTCTTTTTTCAAAATTTTTAATTCAAGAAATAAATCTTTGAACCAAAAAATTGAAATTCTCGGATAAAGAAAAAAAATTCTTCGTTTAAGAATTTTATTCTTCGATGAAGCCTTTATTGTTTTGAAACAAAATTTTGACATATTTCGCTAAAGAATTTCTTACTCTTGGATTAAGATAGGCAAAATGTAGGTTTAAAACATTACTGACTTGTTTCGAAAACGGCGCGATTTTTAAATAAAGATATCAATTTACTCAGCTTGAAAAAAAATTTTTTTTTATTTTAAAAGTAAAAAATTTTAAAGTGATTTTTCAGGAGTACATTCATTTACTTTAGATATGTTAAAGTAGAAATTTATTTTAAAAAAAATTTTTTTTTCATTTCTTTAAAAATATCTTTCATCAAAGAATTATTACTTGAACCAAAAATTTAAAGTTCTTAAAATAAAAATACGGCATTTTTAGTTGAAGACAAATGGTTTTGCTCGAAGAATTCAATAGTATCGATTGAAGATAATATAGTTTCGGGTCAAGACACGAGAGATCCATCAAAGATACAAAATCTTTAGAGCCAAGAAAGTCTAAATCAAGACAAGAATTTCTTGAAGTAAGACAATTGGTTTTCTTCAGAAATAAATTCCTGGCTCAAGAAAATATTTCTTGAGTCAATATAAAATTTCTTTCAATGCAAGACACCAAAAATAAATGATAGAAATTAGAAAGTAAGAATGAAATAAAAATATATCCAAAGAAAATACAATGTTATGTAAAAATTTGTAAAAGGCGTAATAGTTGTGCATATAAAACTATTTTATTATTATTAGACATCGAGCTTCATTTATCACAGTTTCTTTTTTTCCGTGTAGAAACTTTTTTTATAACAGCCGAGAGTAAAAAAAAATATCGAATTTTTTTGGAGTACCCTAATATATATACAGTAAAAATTTTACTTGAATCAATTATTTTTCTTCTTCAAAATTGAATTCTTATTTTAAGTTATTTTGTTCTCTTAAAGCAAGAAAATGTACACTTGTATAAAAAATTATAAAATTTTGGACGAAATTATTTTATTCTTCAACCATCCCGATAAAAAATTTTTATATATAATCATATAAAAATATATATAATTAGATATAATCAAATATAATTATATATAATCTTGTATATATATCCATATAGAATTTTATATAAGCATATATAATCATTTATGATTATATATAATACTATTCCGAGAAATTTTAATTGTATATGATCATGTATAATGCAATCTTTAAACAGAGAAAGTCATATGTAGCTCCATATATAGTTATATATGATTATATATAATACTGATTCGAGAAAATTTTCTTTTTTACAATCATATATATATATATATATATATTAGAGTGTCTCAAAAAAATCGAATATTTTTTTTTTTTCAATAAACTTTGAGAAATCGTCAGAGTATCTCTAAAAAAAGATCCTCTGAAAATATGAGCTCTTAATTTTAATATGTAGAGGTGGCGTTTTGTAATTTTCTATCTCCCATTTAAATAACATAGGAAAATTTTTTTTTAAACTTTGGAATTTTGTAAAGTGATGACGAGCTACTTTATAAGTAAAATCAAACAGTGCCCTTATGGGAAATTAAGTGCTCTACGAAAAAGGTCTGATTGATATTTTGCGTAAGTCAAGCCGTTTCAAAGATATCGAGCCTCACCCGAGTCGAAATATAAGATCTGTTTTAACCGTAGAAATTTCCAAACCCTTTGAAGTTCGATTTACCGCCTTAGACTACGCCTGTTTTGACCGTAGAAGACAGCCTGGATAGAAAGTACGGTTAAAACAGGCCTTCTGAGATCTGTTTTGACCGTAAATGTTATCCAAATTGTTATTATTTTTCCAACATCGTTTTACAACGAAACCAGACGTAGAATAATAATAATCATAGTAAGGATAATAAAAATGAGTATGCAAATAGTCTTTGAAATCTACGGACGCGGGTTCGAGTCTCACTTTGAGTCACTTTTTTTTTCTTTTATATAATAATAATAATAATAATAAATTAATAAATCATTATTTTAATATATTAAAACACTGTAAAAAGAGCGGTGTTAAAAATGGATTCATTTTAACTCCGCCCGGTGTAAAAATGAAATAACACCGGTGTAGGAGGAGTAATTCACCGGTGTTAAAAATACCGGTGTTAAAGTGGGGTAACCGGTGTAAAAACGGAGTAGAACCGATGTAAAAGCGGAGTAATATCGGTGTAAAAGCAGGGTAACCGGTATAGAAGCGGGGTAAACTGCGTCTGCTTGAAGAATTAACTTTAAAGATTATAAAACACAAAAAAATGTCAGTTCTTTATGAAAATTAATAAAAAATATCATTTATTAACAAGTATAGTGATTGAGTAAGTAAAAATATTCACAAAATAAAATATTTTAACGCCCGTAAAGAATATCTACATCGGTGGGGGCGTTATTTTAACACCGGTCTAGAATATTTACACCGATGGTGGCGTTATTTTAACACCGGAGAATTTGTTTCAACACCGGTACAGAATATTTACTCCGGCGGCGGCGTTATTTTTACACCGCTTTCGGTGTTGAAATTTAACACCGCTGATTTTAACACCTACACCGCTTGGACTCACCCCGGTGATTTTTTACAGTGTATAATCATAAAATATTATATTAATAATAAAACAATTATTATTAATATTAATAATATTATTGTATAAGATTCGTCCCAATTCAATAATTATGATAATATCCGGATATACTATCTATACCTACACAATACTAAAAACTATACAAGTTGGAAAATTCAAAAGTGCACCTCAACCCTTGTAGGAAATGACGACGGGCTCAGGCTTAGTTAAGGCTTGGCCCAATACTTGCTAACTCTGGGCCAAGCTAGAAATTCAATCCTGGCCCAAGCTCGTTTGAGTATCGGGATGATAACTTCATGCCAAGCCTGACACTCTATCCTGGCCCAATATCGAGTACCAGTATTGTGCCGAGGCTGCATCTAAGTATTGGCCCAATATCGAGTGCCAGTATTGTGCCGGGACTGCATATTAATATTGTCCCAATATCGAATGTCAGTATTGTACCAAGGCTTTTGATAATCAATAAAGCAGTTATATACTTATTATAAATAAATTGAAAAAAAAAAAAAAAAATTATATCGGTAATCATGGGTGTAATGGTAAGATATTAAGGTAAATTTGGACATAGAGAAATCGAGTAAACCGGTGGAAATAAATTTTTTTTTGCATTTGCTGGGTCTCGAACCTGGTCCTTCTCGGCTGCTAGGCAAGTCTCGTATCCACTAGGCTGTGAGGCTATTCATAGTAACCGGAGTTTTTTAAGTAGTATTTGTTATTTAGCTGTTTTATAATTATATGATATGTGAAATTTTTAAATAATATAAAATCATTATATTTACTGCTTAAAGTTATTTGAACTCAAATAAAAATATAACTATTAGCGAACTCGAATAAATTTGATAGAAAATTGACTCGTAAGCCGCAACTATCAAACCAAGACTTGGTAGTCGAGGATTGGCAAAGTCTTGGGCCAAGATTAACAAACCGAGGCTCGGGAGTCGAGGATTGGCAAACTCTTGGACCAAAACTAGCAAACCGAGGCTCGGTAGTCGAGGATTGGCAAACTCTTGGGCCAAAACTAGCAAACCGAGGCTCGGTAATCCAATGTTTTGCCAAGACAGGCCCCGTCGTAAAAAATTTTTTTCCTACAAGGGAATCGCTCATTTTATTTTTAATTATTACTTTTATTTAATTTTTATTTAATAACAACAGTTTTTTTAATTATGAATTTTTCTATTCACTTTTTATATTATTAATTATACTTTATTTTAAATTCTTATTTTCAGTTTAATTTTTTTTTTGCATATTTCAAGCGCGAAAGCGCTGAGGGTGCTCTATTGTCACTCAATTTTTTTTTTTTTCTAAATATCCCGCGTTTTTGTCTAAGATCTCTCTCTTAAATATTCGACCCAATCGACTGTCATTTGTAGAGGCGTGGCTTACGACTCGGTTATATGGGTTTACTAAAGATTTCGCCTGAATAGCGGTTGCGTAGCGTTGCGGTTATCGCATAAGACTGGCGAGGGTTAGATGATAGGTTCGAATCCCGGGAGTTGCGATTTTTCGTCGATTATTTCTTTCTTCGGTAATTTTAATTTAATTAATAGCATGAGTGTACTAAGTCCTAGAATTTAGTAGATATCCTGCCTCTTTCAGATCCTAGCTTCGGAAGTTCCTCGAACTTCAGAATAAAAATATCTCTATGTTAGGTTTTTTTTATATTTGATTCAAATTTAATTATTTCATTCTGTATTTGTAATTTTATAATAATTATGATTTTATAATTAAAACAATGCTGTCGCTTCTAATGTGTTGACGCATTTTTATTTTCTTTATTTTTTTTATAATAAATGATTAATATTTTTATTACTATTATTAATAATAATAGTAATATTATTAAAAAAAAAAAAAAAAATAATGGGCCTGAGTAGGATTCGAACCCGCGCCCTCCGATCTGAAATAATATTAACATTTTTTCCTCCTTTTTGGCTATCGTCCCGATCTGGCCACGTGCCCAATTATTGTTATTATTATATTTAATATTATGATTATTCAACGTCTGGTTTCACTGTAAACTCGGAATATTGGGACATAACTCCTCGAGTTACGGTTAAACCAGACGTACACTGATACAGTACCCAATAGCACAAGGTCTGTTTTGACCGTAAATTTTTCTGGAATTAAGTCGAGAAAAATTTACGGTCAAAACAGACCTTAAATTTCGACTCGGGCAAACTTTAGACTGTTAAAAATTACGCTTTGTTTTTTTTCTTAAACACAAAAAAATCAATTTATATGGATTAAATACCCATTATTATTAACTTGAGAATAAAAAGATGCATATATTCAATAGAATGCATATTCGGAATTCTTTATAATTTGACAAATGCTAATTTTTATTGATTTTTAGCGAAAAATATTTACTTATATAAATAATATTGCACAAGTTTTTAATAAACTATTTATTAGGGTGCTTCGTTTGAAACGGCTATTTTTTTTTCGCTCCCATCCCGAAATTTTGTTGGAAATACCCCCAGAAAAATTCCCTGAGAGTTTGAGCCCTTAATATTAATATTAAGTACTTTCCCAGAGCAGGTGAAGATTTACCATTTAAATTCACGTAAACTTGGGTTTTTAATTTTTAAACTTCTATAACTCCGCGGCATTTTATGATATCATCTCGCCCGAAGTCGGGATTTTCTCAGAATTAAATGTACTCCGAAATTGCCCATTGTCGCGAAGTCGTAACTCATATGGGTGGGGTAGTACGGGCTGCTAAACCGAATTTTTTCATAGAATTTTTGATTTTTCTCAACAACAAGACCTACAGAAAAAGTGCTAATGATAATTTTATAAAAAATTTCATTTCCTACAAAAAAGGCCCTTAGCATCAAATCACTCAGATTGATATTTTCTGAGATATTAGTCAAATAAAAAATCAATATTTTCTAAGATTTGATTTAACATTTTATGGGAATTCAATGCTACATAAACTTCAATAATTAACATCTCAGAAAATATCAATCTGGTACCGCCACCACATTGTGTGTTATTACTAAAGTGAACGAAGCCATAATAATGATTATTGCTACAATGAGTTCTTATTTAACGTGAAACCAAACTATTTACTAATAAAAATAAGTGATTTTATATTATTTTAATCAAAATAACAAACATGAGATACGCATTGATACACTGGATTGTTGAAAATAAGTTTAATGTGATACCTACATCTAAAATCCCTTCGACAACATCAAAGGAAGGAGCTCTAACCTCTCTAACCTAGGCGGATAAAAAAGCTAAACAATCATCCAAGCAATCCGTTCGAATTTTAGTAATTGATCGTAAGTATTGTTCGATTCTATTTTTAATAATTTATAAAAATCTATTAGTGAATAACCATAGTTGAAGGTTATTTTAGAATATATTGGAAATTGAAAAAAGCTATTCTAGATATAACACTGAAAAAAAGAATTATTTGAGCCAAATATATCGTGATATATTTTGATATGGCCAAATAAATATTTAATTGTGAGAAAGTAATCATATAATTGAGCAATTGAATTGCGTGAAATAAGTGATGAATTTGGGGTAAAGATTCGATCCAATTTCTGCAAATAAAGGTTAGTTGGGCCATGTGCTCAAGTATCACCAAATTCTCCGTTATTCCTCAGAAATTTTATATGTTTACCACAAATATATCATTTATTTACCACAAATTAATTCTATACATCAGTCAAATTATAAAATTATATGAATCAACTGTCATATTTAGTTGTACCGAATACATGTATTTCTCATTAAAAAATATTCAAAAAAAGCCACAGAGAAATTGATTTATTTGGGAAAAATATTTCTTTTTTTTCGAGATGTATAAAATGATGTATAATTTTCATTAGAGTCTTTATAAATTTCTTGCAATCTTATACTATTTACAATTTCAGATAGTTTAGCACATAGATTCCGAATCATTCTACTCAAGCTCAGAAATTTACTCTGCTTTTCAATGTTTGTAATGATTCAATAAAATAATTATTTAAATACAAGAAAAAAAGTTGTAGTACGTAATTAGAATAATTAAAATTTAATATAATATAATTGTGTAATGAAATAATGCAGCTAATGTTCTTTACTTTAGAAGTTATAATTGATACGCTTAATCGATTGTTAATAATTTAAATTGATAATTAAAAATGTCCTTTTTTTTTAAATTTTATTATTTAATTAAGGAATTGTATATTATTAAATTAATTACTATGTGTACTAAATATATTTTATATACTATCAATAACTGTTTCTGCATAAATTTTTTTTTTAATTTCAATATGATTTTTTTAACTTAAAAATGTAAGTCAACTTAGTCAAATTCAAGTTAAGTTTAACTTGAATTTGACTTAGCTTTAATAGTCTAGTCGAGAAGTGAGTTTTCTGCGAAAAATCGTTGATATTCTCTTAAAAATATGGCGATTGGTGCATTGGATTCAGAATTTCATCCTGAGAAATGGGTATTTTTTTTTTTATCCGCCATTAAAAATTGCATTTGTTATAAACAAAAAACGAAGAGACAAAAAGGGAGTCTCCGTTTTTTAGCTATAACTTCAAAAGTATTAAAGATATCTGAAATTTAAAAAAAGATCCTAAAAGAGGAGGAAATTTCAATAAAAAAAGTCTCGACTCCCCCAGTTGTAGCTCCATTATTTATAATTTTAATTTAACGTTGAAAGTTAGGCTCCGCGCGGCCGTTTCGGTGCCTGCGCATCGTCACCGAACAAAGTATGCAACATAAAATAATTTTTTTATAACATAAAATATTAATTTAAAAATCTGAATGAATTATAGTATCAACTAGACACCTGAAGGAAAATAGCCCCGCATAAAAAAAAATTTTAGCTCGATTTTTATTTAAGAAATTTGATTGTTAATTAACAAATTTTTTGGAGACTTGAGTTTTTATAAAATCTCATAAAAATGTTTAAAAAATGTGTCTATAAATTTTTTTTCTTTTGGGAGCTCTTGTTATATAAGTAATGAACAAGATCCCGCTGTAATAGTTTATAAAAGTTTTTTCATTTGTTTATAATGATTTTTCCAAGCAATCAAAAATTGAAATATCCGGCTAATGTTATGAAAAAATTTTTTTTTCCAAAATCTTTAATTTTGGTTGTTTTTGGATTCATTTATTGCGTTTAGTAGCATGGCTCAAAAATTTTTAACATTAATTGTTTAAAAATTTTTTATAAACAAATAGAGAAATTGAATATTTTTGAAAAATTTTTTTTTTTCATTCTGTTGTCTTTGTAAAATAATGATTTTTAAAAGAAAAATTTTTTCTTAAAAAAATTTTTTAATTGTTTATAATTGTTTTTTTCATTTATTCACCATTTAAATTATTTATTAAGAAATCATTTTTTTTTCAAAAATCATTATTTACAATTCTCAATATTATTATGAAAAAAAAAATTTTTTTATTTCAATTTTCTTTTTTTATTTTATAAACAATTTGTTATAAACAAATTTTCATTTTCATTATATTTTTTTCCGTAGCTTTAAAAAATTACAAATACAGTCATGTGTATTAAAGTTATAAAAAAAATTTTTTTCTATTTTTTATTGAATTTTAAAATACTTTACCCTCTCAAAGTTGAAGCGGTCAACTATTTTATCAACTTATAAATTGTTATAACTTTTAAACTATTGATGATACGGTCTTAGACATTCAAGCCGATCTTTTAGACAATTTATTGATTTATATAATAAATTTTTTAAATGCTCGATATCTATTATGGTTCAATTTTTATAAACATTTGTTTATAAAAAAATACATTACTTGAATTTTAAATTAATTATATCTTTTAAACTATTGAAGTTACGACTTTTATGATTCAGGGCATTTTTATAGAGTAATTATTAGACTACTCAAAAATAATTTTTTTATATTTTTAATTTCATTTGATTATCATTTTTTCTTTATTTATTTAAATTATTACACGGTTAAGGGTACATTTTCTAGATTTTATTGGCCTTATATCCTTATCTAATGCCAATTCATGTTGCTCTTGCTGTTTTTTTTTCAGTTTTGAAATTTTTAATTTATTATTTAACGTATGTCATAGCAAAAACTCTAAATTTTTGTTAGTTGTACAGCCTAAAAGGCAGTTATGGAATCGATTGAACTTTTTACAATTATTTTAATTAAATTTGCGTAAAAAACTATAAAAATACTTACTTGTGTTTGTTGTTTATGTTTATGATTCTATATTTTATTGTTCAAATTTTGAAAAATATGCATAGAACTAAATATTTTCCCACGCACTTTGAAACATTTGAAATTTAAAAATTAAAAACTAAAAATAGAAGAGGAATTTGAAAATGAATAATTTGGTTTTATATTTGATTTTTATAGTTTTTTACGCAAACGGTATCTATATTTTGCTCAATTTATCTGTTAATTGTCTTATTGAGAAAGTTAATTGTAAGTTTAGGTTTCATTATATATTAAAATTCATCAATTTCTAAATATAGTGAAACCTAAACTTACAATTAACCTTTCCGAGAAAAAATTTGTATATGTGATCGTATGAAATTATATATAATTATATATAACTCGTTATATCTAAAAAAATGGTCAAATATAATCATATATAATTATACATAATCATTAGGGTGCTCCATTTAAAACGAACATTTTTTTTTTTAGCGGACACAAGAAAATTTTGTTATTTATGTTAAAAGAAAAATTCCCTGAAAATTTCAGCTTTTAATTTTAATTTTAAGTACTTCCTATCGAGCATCAAAGTTTTCCCATTTAAAAAGCATGTAAATCGAATAACTTTTCTTTGAAATTACTATATCTTAGCCCGATTTTGAGCTATCGTTTTGAAACCAGTTTATATTTGTAGAGGATTTGTTGCTTTTTAAAAGTGTATACGACGGTTTTTGTCTAACTCGATCCACGTCGATTGTATCAGCTCCGAAACACAAATTTTCACTTTTTTCATTTATTACTGTTAATATTGAAGAAATGGTTCATCTCACAACAAATATGCATAGAACCAATCTTTTAGCAAATTTTATGTTCTACAAAATTGCTCATGACACTTATATTGCTAAAGTCCACTGTTCATGAGATACATGCATTTTAACATTTTACAATAAAAAAGATTAGTATCATAGTAAGCTTTCAATTTATTTATTGTGAAATGTTAAAATGCATGTATCTCATGAACAGTGGACTTTAGCAATATAAGTGTCATGAGCAATTTTGTAGAACATAAAATTTGCTAAAAGATTGGTCCTATGCATATTTGTTGTGAGATAAACCGTTTCTTCACTATTAATAAAAATAAATGAAAAAAGTGAAAATTTGTCTTTCGGAGCTGATACAATCGACGTGGATCGAGTTAGACAAAAACCGTCGTATACACTTTTAAAAAGCAACAAATACTCTACAAATAAAAACTGGTTTTAAAACGATAGCTCAAAATCGGGCTAAGTTATAGTAATTTCAAAGAAAAGTTATTCGATTTACATGCTTTTTAAATGGGAAAAATTTGATGCTCGATAGGGAGTACTTAAAATTAAAATTAAGAGCTGAAATTTTCAGGGAATTTTTCTTTTAACACAAATAACAAAATTTTCTTGTGTCCGCTGAAAAAAAAAATCGGTCTGTCGGTTGACCCTGCGGGCCAGCCCCAAAACTTCCCGCGTATTTCGAGCTCCTTGAGCTCGAAAAATTGTAGTAGATACATTTTCGAGCTCTTCAGGCTCGAAAATACTTTTGTATGCTTTTGTTTTAAAAAAATAACGTTTTTTACAATTTTTTCTACAACGATATCTCTCGAACGAATAAACCGATTGAGACGTTTAAGGTGGCAGTCGACGCGTTTCATTGAGTTCTATAACTGATTAAATTTTGAAATTGATTCATCGAGTCATTTTTGAGAAATTTTCAAAATACTAAAAAAAATTTTTTTTTTTTTAATTCTTTCGACAACGGTTTCTCTTGAAAGAATTAACCGATTTTGATGTTTCAGGTGGCATTCGACGCGGCTTATGAATCTCCAGAGCCTAGTCCATTTTAGAATGAATCCATCGAGCCCGTAAAAAGTTATCCAAAAGAAACATTTTTGAAAAAAATTTATTTTTGGAATATCTCCGAACGATCCTTACCGATTGAGCTCAAGTTTTTTTTCAGCTTTAAGATATTAAAAAACTGCGTCGAATGACACTTTGACGTTCAAAATCGGTTGATCCGTTCAAAAGTTATAGATATTTACATACGTACGTACGTACGTACGTACATACATACATACATACACTCGGACATCATCGTGAAATTAGTCAAAATAGCTTTCGAGGACCTCAAAACGTCGACATCTGTTGGAATTTCGATTTTCACAAATCGGACTGAAACCAATAACTTCCCGAATTTTTGAAAATTTGCAATTTTCTTAGCGGGAAGTTAAAAAATGTTCGTTTTAAAGGGAGCACACTAACAATCATATATGATTATATATGACTATACATAATTATGTATAATAATATATGATTAGGGGAGGGAGGGGCAAAATGGGGTACCTAAGGAAATACTAAGTTTTCGATTAATAAAATACGCCAGATCTTTTTGTTTTTAATGATATCCAAGGTAAATAGACAAAATTTTTTGCTGCCGTTTACCCGGGTACCCTTTAAAAAAGTTGAAAAAAAAAATTTCTGCAAAGTCATCAAATTTCATTAAATAAAATTTTTTTTTATGTAAAATACATACAGAAAAATTACATTTCACATCATTGGTGGATATGAAGGCAGAAAATTTTTTTTAATGGGGCAGAGGGGACCCCCTTCAAAAAATGGTAATTTTAAAAAAATTTTTTTTTAATTGCATTTTTATCAATTAAAATGTAAAATCTCATTGTCGAATATTTTTAGTGTTCACATTTACCCCAAATACAGGAAATCAGCCGAAAAATGAATTACCATTTTAATTTCTTTTTAATTTGACGATAAAAATATGAAAAAATCAATTTTCAAAACTTTCGGCTGGTCCATTTTGCCCCAGGTGTTATAGGTAGGGCTAAAAATGCGGAAATATATTAAATTTTTTTTAATTTGATGAAAAAATTGGATAGAATCATTTTTTCGATTTTTGGGCTGGTCCATTTTGCCCTAGTTATCATGCGTAGGGTTGAAAATGTTCAAAACTATCGGATATACAATAATTAGACGAAAAAAAAAAATTTGTCTTTTCACCAAATTTTTGGGGTACCCCATTTTGCCACCCCTACCCCATTTTGCCCCTCCCTCCCCTATATTTGGCCATTTTTAACTTCCCGCTAAGAAAATTGCAAATTTTCAAAAATTCGGGAAGTTATTGGTTTCAGTCCGATTTGTGAATATCGAAATTCCAACAGATGTCGAAGTTTTGAGGTCCTAGAAAGCTATTCTGACTAATTTCACGATGATGTCCGAGTGTATGCATGTATGTACGTTAGGGTGCTTCGTTTGAAACGACTATTTTTTTTTTTTCGCTCCCATCCCGAAATTTTGTTGGAAATACCCCCAAAAAAATTCCCTGAGAGTTTGAGCCCTTAATATTAATATTAAGTACTTTCCCAGAGCAGGTGAAGATTTCCCATTTAAAATACACGTAAACTTGGGTTTTTATTTTTTAAACTTCTATAACTCCGCGGCATTTTATGATATCCTCTCGCCCAAAGTCGGGATTTTCTCACAATTAAATGTACTACAAAATTGCCCGTTGTCGCGAAGTCGTAACTCATACGGGTGGGGTAGTACGGACCACTAAACCGAATTTTTTCATTGAATTCTTGTTTTTTCTCTCATTATCTCATAAACAACAAGACCTACAGAAAAAATGTAAATGACAATTTTATAGAAAATTTATTTTCCTACAAAAAAGGTCTTTAGCACCGAATCACTCAGATTGATATTTTCTGAGATATTAGTCAAATAAAAAATCAATATTTTCTAAGATTTGATTTGACACTTTATGGGAATTCAATGCTACGTAAACTTCAATAATTCATATCTCAGAAAATATCAATCTGAGTGATTCGGTGCTAAGGACCTTTTTTGTAGGAAATTAAATTTTCTATAAAATTGTCATTTGCATCTTTTCTGTAGGTCTTGTTGTTGAGAAAAAAAACAAGAATTCTATGAAAAAATTCGGTTTAGCGGCCCGTACTACCCCACTCGTATAAGTTACGACTTCGCAATAACGGGCAATTTTGTAGTACATTTAATTGTGAGAAAATCCCGACTTTGGGCGAGAGGATATCATAAAATGCCGCGGAGTTATAGAAGTTTAAAAAATAAAAACCCAAGTTTACGTGTATTTTAAAAGGGAAATCTTCACCTGCTCTGGGAAAGTACTTAATACTAATATTAAGGGCTCAAACTCTCAGGGAATTTTTTTGAGGGTATTTCCAACAAAATTTCGGGATGGGAGCGAAAAAAAAAAAATAGTCGTTTCAAACGAAGCACCCTAATGTACGTACGTACGTACGTATGTAAATATCTATAACTTTTGAACGGATCAACCGATTTTGATCGTCAAGGTGTCATTCGACGCAGTTTTTTAATATCTTGAAGCTGAAAAAAATTGAGGTTGATCGGTAGGGCTCGTTCAGAGATATTTCAAAAATAAACTTTTTCAAAAAATGTTTTTTTCGGATAGCTTTTTATGTTTTGCATGGATTATTTTCAAAATGGACTGGGCTTTGGAGCTTCATAAGCCGCGTCGAATGCCGCCTCAAACATCTAAATCGGTTGATTCTTTTAAGAGATATCGTTGTCGAAAGAATAAAAAAAAAAAATTTTTTTTAGTATTTTGAAAATTTCTCAAAAACGACTTGATAAATCAATTTTAAAATCTGATCAGTTGTAGAACTCAATAAAACGCGTCGATTGCTGCCTCGAACGTCTCAATCGGTTTATTAGTTCAAGAGATATCGTTCTAGAAAAAATGGTAAAAAACGGTATTTTTCGAAAACAAAAACATACAAAAGTATTTTCGAGCTCGAAGAGCTCGAAAATGCATCTATGACAATTTTTTGAGCTCAAGGAGCTCGAAATAGGCGGGAAGTTATGGGGCTGGCCCGCAGGGTCAACTGGCAGACCGATTTTGTTATATATAACGAGTTATATATAATTATAAATAATTTTATATGATTATATATCAAAAATTTTTCTCGGGATACTAGCGCAATATTCTTATTCGAAGAATACTTCCCGAATTTTTAATAATTTGAAATTTTCTTAGCAGAAAGTTGAAGTTAAATGCCCTAGTTATGAAAAATATTATATATTTTTCATGAGTTTTGTAAATTAATAAAATTTAATTTTTTAAAGAATCACTTTCACATTATTTTTTACTAAATCTCATGGAAATAACTCAATATAAATGTATATATATTCAGAAAGGTTGTATTACCGGTTTAATACTTTTATTCAAATCAACTTTCCTTCCGATCACCCCTTTGATGACTTATCAAATGTACCTACGCAAACTCAATGTCCATCTGTTCCTCATTATTAATTTATTTAAATAATTTCCTCTTGGCTTAATAAATAATATTAAAAATAAAAATATTTTATTTATACTATATATCTATCGTACTGCACATTTATCATGGTAAACGGAAGGAATAAAATTTAATAATTTATGCTCATAATCGTTTGCTTCACATTCCGACAGTTCATGTGACATTTATTTACATTTTGTTTCATTATTATTATTATTCTTTAATATAATTATAAAAAAACTTATATATTTCATGAGAGTTGACAGATGTTGATGGATCTTATAACTATCATTGTTTAAAATGTCTTTGAAAAATAAAATTAATATTTTTAAAAAGTTACTCCAGATTCAGGTACAAACTTGTTTGTATACCTAGTTTAGATGATGATATAAAAATAACACTAAATCAAGAAAAAATTTGAATGGTTTTGAAACGAGTAATTTTTATAAAGACGGAAGTTACTGGAATAATACATATATTCATAAATCTGCTTTTTCTTCAAAAAATTCACTCGATTTTTAGAGAATTTCCTATACATCAATATATATCCAAGTATCCAAAGATTTAGTAATAGTTTTTCAAAAATAAATAGCCGAGATATTTGCACAAATTGATTCGTTTATAAAAAAAAAGTTTATAAAAGGTACTAAAAATTTTACAAAATTTAATAGATCGAATTTTTCGTTATTAGGTATAGTGGAAATCTTAAAATTCTTACATCCAATAATATTTCATTTATATCTTTTGCATATGATTTCAATTAAAATTCAATATCTAGAGAAAACTTACTGGATATCTCTAGACAGTAATTTACACACAAAGGGCGTGTTTGGCTGAAGTAAGTCTTGAAACTTAGTAAGATTTGTTTTAGTAAAAGCATATTTATACTATACTAAATTTTACTAAGTTTACTCAGGACTTGGTACGGCCAAATACGCCCAATAATATCTGGACAACGGGTTTTAACTTCCTGCTAAGAAAATCGACGATTTTCAAAAAATTCGGGAAGTTATTGGTTTCACCCCGATTTTCAAAAATCAGGTTTTCATCATATGTTGACGTTTGAAGGTGCGAGGATGCTACTCAGACATTTTCAGAGTGATTTCTGTGTGTGTGTGTGTGTGTGTGTGTGTGTGTGTGTGGGTGTAAACCTCTCATATCTTTTTATGAACCGATTTACATTTTTTATGCGCCATTCAAAAGATTTCTTCTCAACTTAGATTTTCAGAAAATTTTAGATCATTTAGTCGAATAGTCTCTGAGATATTTAAGAAATACGAAAAAAAAATTTTTTTTTTCGTTTTTTTTTTGATATTTCGAAAACTGTCAGACCGATCAAATTCTAAAATCTATTCAGCTCTAGAACTCGATAAAACGCGCCGATTGACACCTTAAACGTCTCAATCGGTTCATTTATCCGAGAGATAACGTCGTCGGAAGAATGAAAAAAAATCGGTTTTTTTCGTTTTTCGTGAATATTTCGGAAATTATTGAGTCGATCAATTCCAAAATCTAATTAGCTCTAGAACTCGATAGAAGCATTCGATTGCTGCCAAGAACGTCCCAATCAGATAATTCGTTCGAGAGATATCGTTGACGAAATAATCAATGTAAAATCTGTATCAGCTTGTTTCATTGAATAACATCATAATTACTGAACAACATAACTCAAAACTAATGTTCTTGTTTATGTAAGTCATTGGAAGTGACTTCTTAAAAATCATCATGTTCGCTCGTTTCACGATATACTTATACCATATAGATACAACGTATCACGTAAACTTATTTTTGAGCGAAATATTGAACATAATTGTAAATAAATATGCAAAAAACGCTTATTTACTAATTATTTTGGAGTTTAAATTTTTAAATTTTAATATAATACGTAATCCTTTTGAGCTTGGAAAGCTCATAAAAAAGTGAAACAAAGGTACTTTCGAGCTTGACGAGCTCGAAAAAAGCGGGAAGTTACGGGGCTGGCCCACAGGGTCAACCGATGCCCAGATTTTTTTTTAAGAAAAATGACTAAAAAATATATCATGCTCAGGATTTACTATTAATAATTATCTGACACACAACTATCATCGAAATTTTCTAATTTTCTTCCACAGAAAAATGATTATCAATTAAATAATTATTATTATTTATTGATAAATATTAATTAATTAATGTATTAATATATTAATAAAGTATTAATTAATAAATAAAAATTTGATGTAATTTTAAATAATTTTAATTAATAATAATAATTATTTAATTGATAATCATTTTTCTGTGGAAGAAAATTAGAAAATTTCGATGATAGTTGTGTGTCAGATAATTATTAATAGTAAATCCTGAGCATGATATATTTTTTAGACATTTTTCTTAAAAAAAAAAGGAATATGAAATTTAAAAAATCGAAAAAAAATAAATCCTATTGTTGTCCCGTTATGAGCAAAGTTGGAAAAGTTGTTGAATAGGTGACAGTTTGCTGTGAAAAATTATAAGGAAAATCGATCAGTACGCGTATTCTGTAAATCGACAATTCATACTTAAAAGTTGAAATTTCAATAGAAGCGTGGTTCAAAAAATTTTTTTGATATTCTATACTAAAAATATGTCTAAAAATGAACATTTTCTGTCTCTTTGAAAATTTTATTTAAACCACTTTTCGCGAAGTTACAAGCGTTTGAAAAAAAAATCTCTACATTTTTCAAAATTCGATATTTCGAAAACGGTTGGAGGAAAAAATTTGAAAAAAATCATGAAAGCCTCTCTCAACCGATGCTAAAAGACAAAAAAGTTTTAAAAAGATTTGAGGTTCAAAAGCTAAATGATGTCCGATTTGGCGTGGAACGCCTTATATATAGAGCTAATGATTTCCAAGATTAATCCAATTAAATATCTCAAAATTTGAGATATCGTTGTTTTATCCACGATTTTAGTACTTTTTAATAAAATTATAGTCGAAAAAATATATAATATATTCTGGGTTAATATATATCATCAAACATATGTACAGTAATACGAAACTGTTTCCTATTACACTTACCTTCATCTTATCTTATCTTAACCCTAATATGTTTGTTTGACTATTGAAAGCTTTTTCAATTACTACCTCTCTCAGTACAAAAATAATTGTTTCATACTTTTTAGAATTACATGTAAATGTGTAATAGATATTTTTATATTTTACTCTGATACCTGATATGTTTCTACGATCATAATTTCGTACAAAAGTACGGAAATCTCGGGTAAAACAGCGATATCTCAAATTTTTAGGTATTTAATTGGATTGATCTCAGAAACTACTAGCTCTACGGTGATGACTTACATAAACTTTCTTGTGGAAAATAAAATTTTCTTTAAAAAAGTCTTGTAGAATCTTGTAGTAAAGTCTTGTAAGATTTTATATCAGTGAGACCGGTTACACAACGTAAATTAGCTACAAACACTTTTAAAAAGGAAGGATTCCTCTGTTATTTGTGCCTGATAGCGACTTTATATCTTGCAATGCCGCGGAGCTATAGACAATTTTTAAAAAAAATCAAAATTTACATGTTAATTAAATTGGAAAATTTGAAATTCATTTAGCGAGTACTTAAAATTAAAATTAAGAGTTCATCATTGGTGAGAATTTTTTTTTCATGTTTAGAACATTATTCCGTCGGTGGACCGGAAAAAAAAATAGTCGTTTCAAACGAAGCACCCTAATATATATATTATGGGAAATTTAATATAAGACAAAAAATGTCCTATAAAATTTTCCGAAAAGTTGATGGTTGCGTCAAAAAATTTAAAAATTGTAAAAATTTATCGTCAATCTAACTTTAACTTCGAATAACTTTGAAAGAACTAAAAATATCAAAAAATAACAAGAGACCTTTCTTATAGAGCATCAAATTTCCCATAAGAATTTGTCTTGAACATTTGAAAGTATTAGTCCCACCGTGAGCTACAAAATTTCAAAGCTTAAAAAATAAATTTTCCCATGTTATTTAAACGGGAAATAGAAATTTGCGATGCGCGACCTCTAAATATTAATATTAAGAGCTCTGAATTTTTACAGGCGTTTTTTTTTGTCTCTCTGAATATATTTCACAGGGGATAACAAAAAAAAAAAAAATAGTCCATATTTTTGAATCAGCCTAATATATATATATATATATATTAGGGTGCGTCATTTCGAAGCAACAATTTTTTTTTAAGTGCATGTGGAAAAAATCATAGTCCAACACAAAAAAAAATTTTCGCGCGAAAAAAAAAAATTCTATGACGATTACAGACTTAGCAAATTAAAAAGTTCGAATTTCCCATTTAAATAACACGGGAATGAATTTTTTTTTTAGCTTTAAGTATTGTTAACTCTTTAACAAATCAACAGAGCAAATAGCCTAATACATAGTTTTGTAGGAAATTGAACGCTCTACAAAAAAATCTGGGCATCGGTTGACCCTGCGGGCCAGCCCCAAAACTTCCCGCTGTTTTCGAGCTCAAGGAGCTCGAAAACATCGTTGTAAATACATTTTCGAGCTCTTCGAGCTCGAAAATACTTTTGCATGCCATTATTTTCGAAAAAAACAGTTTTTAGCATTTCTTTCTCCCGCAATAACTCTCAAACGAATTATCCGATTTTTAAGTTTGAGGTGGCAATCGACGCGTTTTAATAGATTCTAAAGCTCATTAGGTTTTTAGATTTTTTGGTTGAGTCGTTTCAAAGATATTCGCAAAAAACTGTTTTTTCCTATTTCTTTCTCCAACGATAACTCTCGAGCGAATTATGCGATTTTGATGTTTGAGGTGGCAATCGACGCGTTTTATTAAGTTCTAGAGCTGATTAGATTTTGAAGTCGATCGTATATGTCGTTTCTGAGAAATCAATAAAAAACTAATAAAAAAAATTTTTTTTTTTCGTAATTGGCCAATATCTTCGAGTCCACTTGGTCAAACGATCTGAAATTTCCAGAAAAATTGATGGCCGAAAAGCTCTTTTGATTGCCGCCTTAACCATCCAAATCGGTTTATTAGTTAAAAAGTTATAAAGAGTTTACATACATACACACACACACGCACACACACACACACACACACACACACACACACACACACACACACACACACACACACACACACACACACACACACACACACACACACACACACACACATACATACAGACACTCGGACATCATTCTAAAAATAGTCAGAATAGCTTCCTAGGACCTCAAAACGTCGACATCTGATGAAAACTCGATTTTCGAAAATCAGGGTGAAAACAATAACTTCCCGAAATTTTCGAAAATCATCGATTTTCTAAGCGGGAAGTTAAAAAGTCTCTTATCATTTTTCGATAAATTTACTTGTTCAAAAGTTATTAGAGCTCGAAGTAAAGTTGGAGATCTTTTTACTTTTACAGCGAAACTATCAGACTTATCACAAAATGTTGTGGGATCTTTTTTGTTGACAATTTTACTCTCTACAAATTATTATAAGTAAAGTTTTTTCGAATTCCGCATTGTTTTCTATTTATTTTTATTTTAAAATTACAAGCTCTTAAAAAAGTGGTTTTAATCGATTTCAAGAGCTTGACATTAAAATGGTAATAACTAGAAAACAATGCGCAATTCGGAAAAACTTTACTGATAGAAATTTGTAGAGAATAAAATTGTCAACAAAAAAGATCCTACAACATATTGTAACAAGTCTGATAGTTTCGCCGTAAAAGTGAAAAGATCTCCAACTTTAATTCGAGCTCTAATAACTTTTGAACTATTGGATTTATCAAAAAATGATAAGAGACCTTTTTTGTAGAGCGTTCAATTTCCTACAAAACATGTATTAGTCTATTCGGTCTATTGATTTGTAAAAGAGTTAACAATACTTGAAGCTAAAAAAAAATTTATTCCCATGTTATTTAAATGGGAAAATCGAATTTTTCAATGAGCTAGGTCTGTAATCGACATAGAATATTTTTTCTTGCGCGAAATTTTTTTTTTTTGCGTTGAACTTTGATTTTTTCCACATGCACTTAAAAAAAATGTTGCTCCGAAATTAAGCACCCTATTATATATATATATATATATAATAGGGTGGCCCAAAAAAACGGACTATTTTTTTTTTTTCGATCTCGTATAAAAATTTGTTGGTTTACGATGTTTTAAGAAGCCTCTCCAAAAATCAGCTCAATAAAAAATTTTTAAGAGGTCGCTCCCGAATTTTGAAAATTTCAAAAATGATTGAAATTCGGATTTTTTTTTCGAAATTTTTTTTTTCTCGTGGCAGGATTAGTTTATATTCGTAAAATCATGACTACGCTGAAAATTTTACCCAAAAATTTAAATATTTAAACCTCGCTCAAGAATTTTGAATGTTTCCGAGTGCTGTCGTTTGAACGTTTTCGAGCGACCCTTGAATATTGATAATAAAGCTTCTCGATTTTTTCACCATTAATTTGCATCACAATGAATGAAAATATAACCCGAGAAATGAAAATAATAAGTTATTTATACACTTTTTTATTTTTTAATTCAATTTTCAGGTTTTTTCGCTTATTTAAAACTTACCAAATTTTATTGTTTAAGACTGTCCTGTATATTTTTGGTTATGCAAAAGTTATATTTTAGTGGAATGACGATAATTGAGTTATAAAAAAATACAAAAACTAATTAAAAGCATTAATCACATATTATCAGTTAATATTCAAAATTCTTGAGCACCGTTTAAATATTTAAATTTTGGGCTGAAATTTTCAGGATTGTCATAATTTTACAAATGTAAACTTATGCTGCCACGAGAAAGAAAAAATTTAGAAGTAAAAAATCCGAATTTTAATCATTTTTGATATTTTCAAAATTCGTGAGCGACCTTTTAAAAATTTTTTATCGAGCTGGTTTTTGGAGAGGCTTCTTAAAACATCTTAAACCAACAAATTTTCATGCGAGATCGAAAAAAAAAAAATAGTCGGTTTTTTTGGGCCACCCTAATATATATATATATATATATATATATATATATATATATATATATATATATATATATATATATATATATATATATATATATATATATATTAGGGTGATTCATTCTCGCAAAAATTTTTTTTTTTCAAGTGCTCAAGCAAAATCTCAATCTACATCGAAAAACAAAAATTCTCACCAAATATGAGCTCTTAATTCCAATGCTAAGTACTTACTATTTGATTTCCAAGATTTCCCATTTAAAATACACGTAAATTGAATTACTTTTTTTTTAACTTTCTAATATTCAGCTGCGTTTCATGATATCAACACGGGCTTGGTCGCAAATCGTAGGGCATTTGGTGTTCTTCAAAAGTGCCCATAGTTACTTAGCTGTTATTCCAGCCGTTTCACTTGTGTCCACTGCGGAACTCATTTTTCCTATGAAATTGACCTTTATTAGCTTGTAGAACGTAAACCAGTGAAAGTACACTAAAATCGCTAATGGGAATGTTATAGGAAATTTTATTCCCTTCAAAAAAAGTCTTATGAGTCAAGCCGCTAAAGTCCATAGTTTCCGAGTTATAGTCATTTTAATAATTTAAAGAATAAAATATCAATTGTAATTTTTTTTTTTATATTATATTTTTCAAATTATTAAAATGACTATAACTTGGAAACTATGGACTTTAGCGGCTTGACTCATAGGATTTTTTTGAAGGGAATAAAATTTCCTATAACATTCCTATTGGCATTTTTAGTGCACTTTCATTGGTTTACGTTCTGCAAGCCAATGAAGGTCAATTTCATAGGAAATTGAGTTCCGCAGTAGACACAAGTGAAACAGCTGGAATAACAGCTAAGTAACTATGGGCACTTTTGAAGAACACCAAATGCCCTACGATTTGCGACCAAGCCCGTGTTGATATCATGAAATGCAGCTGAGTATTAGAAAGTTAAAAAAAAAGTAATTTAATTTACGTGTATTTTAAATGGGAAATCTTGGAAATCAAATAGTAAGTACTTAGCATTGGAATTAAGAGCTCATAATTGGTGAGAATTTTTGTTTTTTGATGTAGATTGAGATTTTGCTTGAGCACTTAAAAAAAAAAACTTTTGCGGAAATGAATCACCCATATATATATATATATATATGGTTTGTCTGGCCCCAAAGATTTAAAAATATCTCTTTGAAAAATCAACCTTCAAAATAAATATAAAATTACGTTACTCAAAAAAATTTATTTTTATAAAAAACGGAGAATAGTTCAATTCTATAAAAATATTTTTTTTACAAAAAACATTCTGAAAACAGTTTATAAAATTTTTTTTGAAATTTATATTCTTATATTATATACGAATATTCATTTAATTTTTGTCTCATTTGGTTTCTCTATCAAATTTCTTTGCAATCATTTCAATACTGTACATGCGCGTAATCCACTTGCGACATCTATATATATATATATATATATATATATATATATATATATATATATATATATATATATATATATATATATATATATATATATATATATATATATATATATATATATATATATATATATATATATATATATATATATATATATATATATATATATATATGAATTTTAAGTAGTAGGGGAATAAGGGTGGGGACATTCTTGTTAATCACGTGATCATTTTTGTTGAGTATAAAACTCGCTAGAATGGTGCGAACATCAGCCACTTTAGCGGTTGGCTCCAACGATAAATTATTATACCAATTGAATAAATAAAATGCATCAATGGACTATCTAATAATCTTAATTAAAGGACAAAACTACGATTATCTACTTGATAGGGATAAACTTATTCTTAAATATATAACATAGTAATAAATAATATAAACATATTAAATAGACAAGGCCATCAAAGTTTAAATTCGGAGGTTCGAGGACAAACGATTATTTCCGTTGTGGTAGGTCAACTGAAGGCTACTTAATGACTAAAAATATATACATTTATATATATATATATATATATATATATATATATATATATACATTATGGGGTTCATTGCACTGACGAGAAAACGTTGCCCTCAATGAGATCAGAGAAAGTTTTCTCGTTTGTAAAATCAAAATTCATTGGAGAATTCATTAAAAAATAAAAAAATTAATATTAGTATTATTCTTTTTTTCGCACTTTTGTTGCTAAATACTTTTTTGAGACGATACAAGACTGAACCACGTATTTAAAGACAACATAAACAGCATGACGCAACAATTTATATTTCCTATTGGTTGTGTGGTGAATAAAGAAAAAGAGGTCAGAGGGAGCAGCAGCTACGTATTCCACTAGAGAGAATCACTTCAGTAACGTGTGATTCTTATTATATACATATTTAAGGTCATTTTATTAACATTTCTATTTAAATAGGAATGAAAATTTCTTTAGAAACGTAAAGTCTAGGGAATTTTTTTCCTATTGACTTTTAAATTACTAGAAGACGGTCGAGTAATTTTTTACTGCAGGAATTTGATCTAGAAATTTTATTATGACTAAATAATTTTGTCTAGTGATATTTTACTAGGAAATTTGATAAAATTACTAAACGCTAGAGAATTCTATCCAGTAATTTTTTTGAATATTCATAAGAATATTTCTTTACTAGGCTGGTTAAAAAAATTTATGTTTTTTTTTTAAATTTGGAAATTCTATAAAATGATTAAAAAGTTAAATTTCTATCATTGATATTTATATCAAAATTTATTCTGATTGTTGATTTATGATCTTGAAATAACAATTTTTCAATTGTTATTGTTACTGAAAGAATGAAAAAAAATAAACATTTTTAAGACGGTGAAACGCAAGTACGATTACTTCCGGGTAGTGCTGTAAAGAGGTTCACTTTCATTGCCGTTCACTTTGTTTAAATTCGCGTTTTATGTTAATATCGTTAGATATGTACTCATATACAATAAGAAAAAAATTCTTTTGATCAATTTCTTTTTAATAATTGAATTTTTCCTTTCTCAGTTGATTGCAAGAATAACCATAAAAAAACTTGATTCATTCCTACTTTATTGAAATTTTAAACATTACTACAGTCGTAATAAACTTTTACTTTTAGAGAATTACATCTCAAAAATTACCAGATCAAAGATTACCAGATGGGCATTTTGTTAAAAAAGCACTAAATCAACTAATTTTCGTAGAAAATCACTAAATCGGGGGAGTTTCATTTAAAATCACTGGATGTAAGGATTTTTATCATAAAAAATTACTAGATCTACGGAATTTTATGAAATGCAACTGAAAATTAAAAGTTATATTTTTAGTTTTTTTTTTGCCTAAAATAAATAAAATATAAATAGTTTAAAGTATCAGTAGTGATTTCCGTTATTAAAGAATGTTTTGTCTAGAGAATTTTACACTTAAACATCGTGTCTGGTAACTCAACATATATTACATTCTATTGAACTGCTGCGGATGCCGCTGCTGAGAACTGCTGGCAGTAAGTTTAAAAAGATATAACAAGTGAGAGGGAGTATTTTATTGAGAGAGAAAAAATTTTAGAGACAACAAGGACATTCGCGTGCTAACGCACTAACGTTTTAAAACCCTGATCAAGAGACGCGGTTGAGTCTCGCGCCAAGTATGCATCTAACAATGTGAGAGCGCGAGAATTTTGACCGTGTATCTATACCCGAATCAACTATCAATTTGTTGACAAAAATTTATTTATTGAATTAAAAAAAAATCTGTTGAATTTCGATCTAAAATGACCTTAGATACATCATATGAATAAACGACTCGATTTCGATTGCAACTTGAATCGAATCATTCGGTCCAGTACTTAAGGAGTTATACCTCTTAGCAACGTCTCATGCGCCAAATATAAGTATTTTTCATATATTATAATTTTATTATCGACATTTGTGCTATATTTATTGTAAAAAGAGACAGAAATAATCGTAAATGTATATTAAAAAAAGAAAGAAAACGCGTCAAACAAATTAATTTTAAAAATAAAAAACATCTTTTTTAATTCAAATAACCATATAAAAATAAAAATATGTCTTTTAATTTTTATTTAGATATGGTTATTTTAATGAATATATTTATAAATGTTACTAAATTTTGGACGAGTAATTTTCTCAAAATATCAATATAGCTTTTCAATAAAAATTTAACGAAATGCTACATTTTCTTGCTGTCAAGTGCAATTAGTTTAGTTTTCTCATGAGGTAAGAAAAAAATAATACAAATCTATTTTTTTCTACTTCTTAGATTTACATAGATCTAAACCATTTTTTTCACTGACTCTAACAAATTTTAGTTTACGAAAATAATTTCTATGCTAATATATTTCATGTAAAGTAGATTCTCTGGTAATTTCAATAACCTAGATCCAGTTTATGCTTATTCTATGATTATTTACAAGATTGTTAAGAATTCATTTTCAATTTGATGTATATTACAAAGTTCGATCTGAAACAATCTATTCATCCCGTGGATAGAGTAATTTTTCTCAAAGTCTCAACTTTGAGTGACCGAGTTTAGATTAAAAAGTCATAATAGAGTTTACGATAGATTTAACACGGTATATGGGCATAGAATATTATAATATTTGTACCGTCTTTTCACTTTATGAATTGGAGATTTATCTTTGAATTTTTTTTTACAAAAATAAGTGAAATCAGCCAAAAAACAGATTTCATCTGTAAAAAAGTGCGCCAAGTATGCATCTATTGCAGTGAAAATTAATGAAATCAGAATAATCACCAAGAATTTGAGCGGCACATAGTAAAAAGTTAACATTTTTTTTTTTCGCAGATTAGGTATAATTTTATATAATATAAAAAACACAGTTAAATTAAAAAACTATACGGATAAACTTGGCGAGTTGGTACTATATTAATTCATGACTTTTTTTTTATATTATATAAAAATTATACCTAATCCGCGGAAAAAAAAATCTTAACTTTTTATTATGTGCCGCTCAGGTACTTGGTGATTATTTTGATTTCATTAATTTTCACTGCAATAGATGCATACACTTTTTTACTGATGAAATCGGTTTTTTGGCCGATACATGAATACACACACATACACGTGTCATGATTATTTATCTAGCACCGCAATTCAATCGAGAATTGTTAAGTACTTCTTCAAATTTTATCGACTCTATAATTGACTCCTCGTTCAATTTTATAAATTTTTACTTGATAATTTTATCATTAATCTTCATTTAAATTGTATGATTTTTTTTGTAACAAAGTAAGATGGCCGCGAGCAAGTAGCTGTGTGTAAAAAGGTGTCTTGCATAATATACTGATTACTTTCTCTGGAGTGTATCTTTGGCTTTTGGAAGTAGTTGTGATTAATAATAAAACTGTGCGATCCTTTGTGGAATATTAAGTAGTGTTAAATTGTTGCATTTTTGGCTCTTATAATGTAATCTAGTGTGAGCACATGTCTAACCTTAAATAAGGAGGTGTAATTATTATTATTATTATTGGCTACGGGGAATACGTGTGTGAATTATATCGTTGAGTAATAACTCTATAGTGCATTAACTGACATCTCGTGGACCTGCACATAAATATGTCGGACTCAGGTGGCAATATATCTATGACCGACTGTCAGATAAATGTTAACTGTAAAGCATGTAAGGTGCCAATATTACAGGAGTCTGCCAGGTGCCCAAAATGTTTCAGAGTGTTCCACAAGTCGTGTGTTAACGAGGAAGTGCTTGCCAAAAACGGAGGGTTTGTCAAATGCTGCGGACCTGGTCGTAAACCTTCTAACTCTAGTGGAACCTATCAGTTCTCACTAGAAGATATTCAACAAGCTTTCAGGGATGAGATGACGCCCTTGGCTCGGCGAGTTGATAATGTGGAGATTCGTCTTGACAATCTTGATATATTTTTGAAAGATTTCTCCTCTGATGGCATTGAGAAACACAGTGCAATTGTTCAGCTCAATGAAAAAGTCAACAGTATCGTAGCTAGTAAATGTGGGGCCCCGACAACTTCCCGTTCAACTGAAGATGTGCTGAAGGAGTTTGATGACAGGTTGCTAAGGCGCTCTAACCTTATGATTTACGGCTGTCCTGAGGATGACGAGCATGGTCCTGCGGATGGTAATCTTCATTTAAAAATTTCTGATAGTTTGTCTGAACTCTTAACTAAACCTATTGCTGAAACAGAATGTAATTTTAAATGTATACGCGTGGGCAGATCATCAGGGATGAATTCTAACCCACGTCCTATTAAAATTATTTTCAATAGTCCTGACGCTGCTGATACTATTCTTCAGGCATATATCCAGTCCAAGGCTCAAAAGCAGCTCCCTGCATCTCTCCTGCATCTGGTTATTGCGAAGGATCAGACCCCAGCACAGAGACAAGAATATTTAGCCCTGAAGGAGGAGATGAAGAGGCGTACTTCAGCGGGAGAGAAGAACCTGCGTATAGTAACCAAGGGGACCCGACAAATCATAGTTCAGCGGGCTCGGAATTTGGATCCGAGTCGGAGCAAAGATCAATAGCTCTTCAAGAAAGCATTCAACTAGCGAATTTCTCAGTCTATTATCAAAATGTGCGAGGTCTCAATACGAAGATAAATAATGTCCTTATTGAATCATCGATACTAACACACGACCTACTAGCGCTCACGGAAACATGGCTTACGCCTAATATATACTCAAGTGAATTGTTTGATCCAGTGCTGTATCAGGTGTATCGTGCAGATAGGCGTATGACTTGTAAAAGAGCTAGAGGTGGTGGTGTGTTGATTGCAGCCCGTCAGTCATTAAATACTGTGATCTTCGACACTTCTTCGCTCTCAAATTTTGAAGACATTGATATAGTTGGAATTCGATTGGTTGAAAACTGTGATCAGTTGTTGTTGATTATTCTGTATATACCACCTGCTATAGTGGTTGGTATATTCATCGACTTTTTAGAGGCATTGTCTGAAGTGTTGTGTGAAGTTGATTATAAAATTGTTGTAGCTGGAGATTTCAATATTAATAAGTTTATAAGGCATCAAGAAAACCTTCTATACGATACTAAGTCTGCATACTTAGTTAACTTTTGCAATTTATTTATGTTTAAGCAATACAATGCTGTACTTAATTATCAGAATAATTGTCTAGATTTAATTTTATCTAACATATCATGTAATGTTGAAAGGTCAGACTGGTCACTGGTCAGTCTTGATGCTTATCATCCTGCTGTGTATATTGATTTTAGTTTGCTAATGAAACCAGACAAAACTTATGATAAAAATATAATCTCACTCAAATATAATTTCAGGAAGTATGATAAGGCTAGCTTGATCTTTGCACTTTGTCAAACGGACTGGTCTGATCTTTCAAATAGTTGTGAACCTAACTACCTCTGTACGATATTTTATGCTAAGCTTGATCAAGTATTTGACACAGTGGTACCTAAAGCGCGTGTACATCAAGCTTCGACATTTCCTGTGTGGTTTACATATGACATAATTACTGATCTGAAAAATAAGGAATACCATCGCCTGCGGGCTAAACGCGATAAATCTGTCTACCATGAACTGCGCTATAAGGACCTTAGACGGTCACTTAAAGCGCGAATCAGGCAGGCTAAATCTAATTATATTTCTAAAGCGGAACAAAATATAATATCTGATCCGAATTGTTTCTGGAACTATGCAAAGTCCTTCTCGACTAATTCTAAACCACCGCGTGAAATAAAAGTTAATAATAAACTTGAATCTGATCCTCAAGTAATAGCTAATGGATTTGCAGACTACTTCAGTAGTGTCTTTAATCCGTCTAATCTTACTTTTGAAAACAGTCGTTTGCCTCACCAACTTGGTAATACTAGTGTTCCTGATAGAACTGATATAATTCGCCTCTGTAAAAAATTGCCAAAAAAATGGTCAGCTGGAACTGATGGTATTCCCTGTTGTGTGGTGCATGATTGTGCAGAAGCCTTTAGTATTCCTCTAACAATTATTGTGCAGGCATCAATAATGCACGGAATTTTTCCGGATGTTTGGAAGCAGGCTAAAGTATGCCCAATACCTAAGACGGGTAGCTTGATTGATGTTACGTTATCCAGACCTATATCAGTATTATGTTCTTTCTCAAAAGTGCTGGAAATGTGTATATATGATTCTGTCTTCGTTGAGTTTCAGTCTACTGTCTCTCCTCTACAGCATGGATTTATGCCTAAGCGGTCAACGGTAACAAATCTAACTAATTTCACACAAATTGCTAATGAAACTCTTGTTGCCGGGGGCCAACTAGATGTAATCTGTACTGATTTTGCTAAGGCATTTGATAAGGTGGACACCAGAATTCTGCTGGAAAGACTGCGTAAACTAGGTCTAACTAATCACTTGATGTATCTGTTAACCTCTTACCTAGCTGGCAGGAAAAACATTGTACATTATATTGGGCATCATTCTAAGCCTTATATTTCTACCTCGGGAGTTCCCCAAGGCTCAAATCTGGGTCCCCTTTTATTTCTGGTCTTTATTAATGATCTGGCACAATTTATATCCTGTTATTTTGATTTATTTGCTGATGATGCCAAACTCTATATGAAAATACACAATATTAATGATTGTGTCTTTTTACAGCGCAACATTGACTGCTTGGCCCGTTGGTGTGAAGACAGTAGGTTGCAACTCAATGTAGACAAGTGCTGTGTCCTTTCATTGAATAGAGGAAAAAACCTCATTCCTTATGATTATAGTGTGTCCGGCAAAGTCTTGAAAAGGTGTGAGTCAACCAAAATACTTGGGGTGACCTTTGACAGTAAATTAACCTTTTTCGAGCACATTAATAATATCATTTCAGAAGCTTGGAGAACATTAGGATTCATTATGCGTATCTCTAAAAAATTTACTAACTTGAATGCCGTTAAGCTGCTATACAATACATTTGTGAGGCCTAAACTCGAGTATGCCTCGATAGTTTGGTCTCCTACACAAGCTGGGCAATCTACCAAGTTGGAAAAAGTGCAAAGAAAGTTTTTAAAGTTTTTAATTTGGAAAAAAACGGGTCATTATCCACCGCGAGGTGTTGCAGACCTTGTACTGTGCGCTGAGTGTCAATATCTTAGTCTTGAGGAGAGACGCCTGTGTGCTGAGTTTTCTTTTGCTGCGAAACTCTTGAATAACTTGGTGGATTGTCCGCAGTTATTAGAAATGTTTAAATATGAAGTGCCTACTATTGGACTGAGAAACCATGTCCCGTTGTACATACCATTTGTCAAAACTAACTTTGCACAATCAGCACCTATCTATCGTATCACTAACGCGGTGAACCGCTTCTATAGTCTAGAAGCGTCTCTTGACCCTTTGAGCTGTCCTAGTGGATACCATACTCCGTCTCTTGGAAATTTAGTAATGAAGTGGCGTTAATGGTGTGCAATTTATAATTTATAATTTATAATTTATTCTTATGCTTGGTGCCTCATCTAATGTTTATACTTAATGTTTATACTTGATGTATTACTTTTTCTTTTTTCTTTATTTTGTAATCTGCTTAAATTAACTAATAAGTTACAAACTGCTCACACAACTTCGATGATGAATGTACTTATGTATATGCATATGCATATGTATGTAGGTATGTGTGTGCACGTATGTGTATGTATGTGTATGTGTATGTGTGTATATATGTATGTGTATATGTATATGTATATGTATATGTATATATATATATATATATGTGTATGTGTATGTGTATGTGTATGTATATGTATATATATATATATATTTATAGGTTTGAGATACTAGTTTTAAGTCATCTTGCCAATTATTATTATATGATTTATTCAAACAAATGTATTATTAACCCTAGTAATGGTATTTATGCTGTTGGGTTTGTTTTAAAATAAAAAATAAAAAAAAATAAAAATAAAAAATAACAAATTAGAAAATGTTTCTGGTTATATATATATATATATATATATATATATATATATATATATATATATATATATATATATATATATATATATATATCTACTGTGTATAATAAAATTTAATTCTTCTATACAGTAAGAGTACATAGATGATTCTTAATTTAGAAACGCCCAGGACTTACGAGGTTGAAAATGACACCAAGCTTTGACCTCGTTTTTCGTAGACATTTTGAAAGAGCTAAATACTTTAGCCATTGATTCTAACATACATGTATATTTATATATAAAGGAAAATTAATTCTTCATGCTTTTATCTTTATCAGTGAACTAGTTTCTTTATTTTTTTTATATATTGACATTTTTGACTAGATTATAACTAATAATCTAAAATAAATACAAATTTAAAATTTTATTCATTTTTTTTTTTTTTTTTTATTATAAAATAAAATAAATATTAATTTATTTATTTAAGAAAAAAAAATATATTTATTGATTGATATTGATTAATTTTCTTAATCGAAGATAATTTAAAAAAAAATTTTTAATTATGAATAATAATAAAATATGGAAATAAAAAAAATATTTTTGTATTTAAGTGCGTAATGAATAATAAAAATTTAAATAATGACTCATTAACAAATAATGACATTGCAAATAGTCTGTCGCAACAGCTGTTTTATTAAAACAATTGCAAACAAAAAAACATGATAGGAATGTTCTATTTATTTACTTAGTTTTTTGCTGTCGTGGACTTAATATATTATCTTTATTTTGTTTTTATTGAGTATGATGAAGTAATAATAGATTTGTTGATGATGGTGGTAGTGGAGGTGGTAGTTTGAGGGTTCGATTTGAATGATATAAACAATTAGTAACAATCACTTATTATTAATTAATCTAATTAATATATTTTTTGATACACGTCCTCGTTATGTTAACAACAAACCAAATTTGGACCGTGTGCAATTCGAATCGACAACCTACTGACACACTATCAATTTGTGTCGTCACGAAATCGTGTTTGAGCTGTAGCAGATGTATTGCACAGACTGAAAAATAATAATAATAATAATAATAACAATAACAATAATAATAATAATAATAATATTAATAATAATAATAATAATAATAATAATAATAATAATAATAATAATAATAATAATAATAATAATAATAATAATAATAATAATAATAATAATAATAATAATAATAATAATAATAATAATAATAATAATAATAATAATAATAATAATAATAATAATAATAATAATAATAATAATAATAATAATAATAATAATAATAATAATAATAATAATTGTAATAATACAAAAGTAATTACATTTTTAAGCTTTTATTCCGATGCTCTAATAAATTTTACCTCTATTACTTTATAATATATTTTTATTTTGATAAGCTATTTTTATATCTTTATTAATCAACTATTGATTTATAAAATATATTAATTAAAAAGTATATCCAAATTTATAAAATTTTCACGAATTAAAGAATTTTTGTCCTTAAATGCGCCAAAAAGTAGAATATTTTCAAAAACAAAAGTTTTAAAATATGCATTTTTTGATTTTTTATTGCCAAAAATAGGTGGAGCCGTGATTGTAAACAATTACCATCAATTTTGATGCTCGACAAATCCCTTGAGCATTAAAAAAAATTACTGGATTTTAATTTTTTACTAAAACTCTTACAAATAATAATTTCTTTAAATTTAGTCATTAAAAATTTCCTAGGGTATAAATTACATAAAATTCAAATGCATGAAAATTCATAGGGTATGAAAAAATTGTCTAGTTTTAATATCTGAAAAATTTATTGACTAAAAAAGTCCTTAGAATAAAAAAACTAGAACCAATTTAAAAGATCAAAAAATTTCTAGGGCTTGAAAAAATTGACAAGATTTTATTTTTTAAAAATGAGTTGCTAACAGATTCCCTAGAATGAAATTCTGTATAGAAAATATTGACTGAAAAAAAATTCCTTAGATACATATATAAAAATTCATTAGATTTACTTTCCCAGAAATTCATTGATTTCAAAATTCTCTGTAATTAAAGTAAATTAGGTGAAATTTTGAAGGTGATAATATTTCTTATGTTTTAGAAAAATTTACTATGCTTGATTTCTTAAAACTTTCCTGACTGGAAAATTCCTTAGATGCAAAAATCTAGATTGAATCTTAGATACCAAAATATCCCTAGGACGAATGAATTTACCAGATTCGATTTTTCATATATCCTCTAACTAATATATTCACTGAAATAAAAATATTACATAAAATTAAAAATGTCCAAAAGTTCATAAAGCATTTAAAAAATTACTAAATTTGATATTACGAATATAAGTAAGTAAATTAAGTAAGTATAAGTAAGTTTTCATAAATCTAATAAATGAATAATTTTTGCAAGTCAATTAATTATTTGAAATAAAATAAAAATGTGAATTTGAATTTAAAAAAAAATACCACAATTTTACATATTGACCTCGATGAATTTATGTCGAGGTCATATCAACTTTACTGAATCAATTTAATCATGTAGATAATTTTTTATTCTTTAAAAAAATATTTATTCGAATAAAAAGTAGTAATAATAATGAAATAAAATAGATAGAAAATTATTTAAGAGCATAAAGAAAAAAATTGTTAATAAATTATACTGAAGTGAGTAAATTTGTGTTGAAAGAATAACTTTCTATTATAATTCACTCGTATTGCCGATTCATTCGATCGGTGTTGAGCAACAATTTAAAAAAATATTTCTATTTTCTATATTTATTATTTAAGTTAATCTACTATGTATATCATACGTAATTTGTGATATGTATGATTAAATTAAATTGAATTTGATGTAAAACAGCTGTTCTATATTTTTCTTATTTATTTATTTTTTTTTCTTTTTTAGCGGCTGTCATTCCCATCACCGCAATCTAATCATGGATCCGTTGATTTTACGTTTAGCTTATCAGACGGTCATGATGTTGAAGGTCTTCAAGGTGCTTTTGAATGTATACAGCAAACAAATCCGAAGTAAGAAATTGATCAAATTTATTTATTAACTTGTTTTTTCTTAAATCAGAATTTTTTAGTCTGAGTATAATAAATCTATCGTCATTAGTTTTAAAAATTTTACGGAGTTTTATGAAAAATATTTTAATAGATGACAAAAAATGGTATGGGAAAAATTTCTCGTTAGAATAAAAAATATCATGGTCGCGGAAAATTTTGAGAGATATTTCTTTATTAGTGATTTTATTATACATATGTATTTATATTTATATTTATAATTTTTTAAATTTTTTGGTATCACAAACTTTTAAAAAAACATAGAAAAAAATTCCTATTAAATTCTGAAAAGTTACTAGATGAATCATGTCACGAGATCTTGTAATTATTTATTTAAGGCCCTTTATTTAAAACTCGTATAATGAAAAAATTTCCTGGCTTAATTAACTACATATAGATATCGAGGGAAAAAAGCCGTAGAAAATCTAATTATTACTAGAATTGATTTCGGAACCTAGAATTGATTTCTTCAAATTTTACCAAGTTCTTTACAATTTTCCAAATAAAAAAATTTCCTGGGACAAAATACTAAGACTAAACCAAAAAAAAATCGGTCTGTCGGTTGACCCTGCGGGCCAGCCCCAAAACTTCCCGCTTGGTTCGAGCTCCTGGAGCTCGAAAAATTGTTGTAGATACTTTTGCATGCCTTTGTTTTCGAAAAAAAATCGTTTTTTCCGATTTTTTCTCAAACGATATCTCTCGAACGAATAAACCGATTGAGACGTTCAAGGTGGCAATCGACGCGTTTTATTTAGTTCTACAGCTAATCAGATTTTCAAATTGATTTATCGAGTCGTTTTTGAGTAATTTTAAAAATACTGAAAAAATTTTTTTTTTTAATTCTTTCGACAACTGTTCCTCTTGGAATGGACCAATTTTGATGTTTGAGGTGGCATTCGACGCAGCTTATAAATCTTCAGAGCCCAGTTGATTTTGGAATCAATCCATCGAGAACATAAAAAGTTATCCAAAAGAAACATTTTAGAAAAAAGTTTATTTTTGGAATATCTTAGAACAAGCCGTACCGATCAAGTTTAATTTTTTTTTCAGCTTCAAGATATTCGCAAGCCGTGTCGAATGACACCTTGATGATCAAAATCGGTTCATCTGTTCAAAAGTTATAAATATTTACATACTTACGTACATACTTACATACATACATACTAGACTGTTTCAAATTAGGGGACTATTTTTTTTTTTTTTGATGAACATTGAAAAATCGAAAGGGTATCTTTAAATATGGTGACAGTTAAAATTTGAGCTCTTAATATTGATATTTAGAGGTGGCTATTTGTACACGGAGAAAAAAATCTGATAATATTTTTTATTTTTCAAATAAAAATTACTATGTCGCCGAGGCAAACTAGAAACGGTCCAATAATATCGAAATTTTCCTTTAAATAAGTAAAAATTATAATCGCTTAATTCTATAAATTACTAAATTATAAGTAAAATTACTATGAGTTTTAGAGTACAAAACACAAGCATTCAATAAAATTTACTATTTGATTTAGTAAAAAATCTATTTTAGAATAAAACTTCCACTGAGACAGCTATTGAATTTTTACTAATCCAGATTGTAAAATTTGTCTCCTTAAGTGTAATAATAAATTTTTTTTATCCGACGAGATATATATAGATATTATATATTGTTGGAATGTATTCTGTATATTTATTTATGGATATATCTCAACTGTTATCTTAAAATCCGCCATCTTTTTTTTTTTGACCACGATGGGATTCGAACCTTCGCCTTGCGAATAATCCAGTTCAAATGCAAGCACGCTAACCACTCGGCTACAAGTACCATTCGAATTTCTCGAAGTATATGCCAAATATAGATAAAATACAACGAACTCGAGATTATATCTCAATTATAAAAAGTTACAATCTCAAATAGTAATTTTTACCCGCTAAGTGGCGATTCACATTACCGATGTTTTAAAAACTACAATACCTCAAGAAAATTTTACTTGATATTATAAATTTTAGAATACTCTAGTTCTTTTTACAATGTTTTCAGTAATAGTTTTAAAATGTTATGAAGTAAAATTAATAATCTTACAAATTGTACTAATCGGCATACAAATGAATAAATTTTGCGAAATTCATATAAATATAACTTGAGTAATGTGTGACTTTTCTGTTGTTTCCAGATAAAAATCACTATCTACTCTATACTAATATTTTCTATTTCATCTACTGAATTTTACAGAATAGATAAATATAAATGTACACTGAGAGAAAAAATCGGTTTTCTGAACTAAGAAATCGTAGTTCACAGACGACTCAGCTAAACTAAATCAGTTTCAGTAACTAATACACCATAGTAAAGTGATCTACGACTACATAGTCATTCTTACTATTTTTAGTTACATATACTAAGATAAAGTTATTAACATAACTATAATTTATATTGTAGTAAATAATTTATTCTTAGTCTAATGAGCAATAAGATTATTGTGATGTTAATAATGTACACTTAGTTCTTCAGATCATTTATAGTTGTAGGAATAAGTATTTGTGTCTAGATGTTCACATTAGAAAATCGAACTTCCTGATAATATACTGATTTGACTTATTGTAACTAAACATTCATAGTTACTATTTCCATGATTTAGTACTGCAAGAAAAAAAATTATTTAGCGATCTGTACTGTAGACTTTGGTTCATTGTTACTGGATTCTTTTTTGTATACTAGTGAATATTTTCGTGATAAATTCAGAAATTTTTTTTTCTATTACATTGAATATACTTGATGTTTTTTTATTATAACAAAAATTATTTTAGGAAACATTAATGTTAAACATTAATGTCTTAATGTAATTTAGTATATACTAAATTACAATCAAAAATGATACCTGTCACTCTGTTGAATAACAAAGCAGTTTTCATACCAGAATTGTTCTCAAGCTTGGAATATAGTACTTCTGAAATAAGTTTCTTACCAGGGACACTATACAAAAGGTGGGCGCGATCTAGTGGCGAGCACCAAACTACTCTCGCTGCTGTTGCTTTGTTCTGGTGACTATTATCTCTTAGTTTAAGCAACTTTTTTGTGTTAGTTGGAACATAAAAAATTCTTGTTAAATTATAGTACTCATTCCGATAAATTTTATATTCTTCAAACAAAAAAGTGCAGATTGCTACAAAAACTCATATATCTTGCTTCAAAAATTCTTCACTTTAAGCCTAAGAATATGTTAACTTGAGAAAAAATATTTAAATTAAAAATAAAAATTTCGAGATAATTATTTATTTAGGGCAAGAAAATTTTGATTTCCCGAATCGATTAAAAAAAAAATTCTGGATTCAAATTATCTGTTTTTTCTGTGTATTTATAATTCTCAAAAATAGCAGATAATTAAAAAATATATAAAAGATTAATATTAATAGCTGGAATTATTTTATAATATGAAAATTGAAAAATTGCTTCGATTTAAACATCTTGTCTGATTATTTTGCTATAAAAGGTTTCTCTTAACTCATAAGGTTATTTATTTGTACGTTATGAAAACTTATAAATACGGCTTTCAAAGTTGAGTTTTTCTACACAGGAAAAACAGTTAGCTTAAGTCAAAAAAAATATTCTTGATTTTAGATCATTTTTTTTAACAATGCGGAAAATCAAAATTTTCTTGCAGTTAAAAATTATCTTGAATTTTTATTAGCTTGAGTTAAAATATTTTTTTTCAAGTCAACATATTCTTACGCTTAAGTCAAACAATTTTTACTTGTTTGAAGAGTTTTATTTTGTTAATATAGGAGATATTTTTTGTAGCAAAATATATATCTTAGTTTTTATTGTAACAATAGTATTTTTTAGTTTGAAGAAAATAAACTTTCTTGGAATAACTACTATTTTTTTAATGAGAGAATTTTTGTACGCTTCAACAAAAAAAAAAAGTTGTTTAAGCTAAAAAAAAAATTTATTGGGAGAAAAGATATATACTATCTTGATTGATTTTCATTTCAATAAATAATCCCTAATTGATTAGCAACAAAAAATTTTTACACGCTCTTTTGATATAAAAAAATTTTTTTCTTCACTTTTTTAATCGATCTTCACATTTTTAACGATTCGGAATTGATAAGCAAAAAAAAAAGTGTTTAAAACGTTTCTTTGGCTTATGTTTTGCAATACGCACTTTTGGCATTAGGAATGCAATTTATAGCCAGAGAAACAAAATATTAAGGGTATTTATAACTGTATTCTCTTTTGAGTTTTTTTTTACATTTGATAATTAGTCAGCAGAAATATTCTATAATTATTAAATCAACTTGAAATTGATTGTTTAAAGAACTAAGATGAAATAGTACGGTTGACACTTTTGTAAGTAGTAAAAGGAACTAAATAAATGATATTGTATGAGACGACAACTAAATTCTTAGTTGTGACAACTAATAAAATTATTTCTACCAACTATCACACAGTCACTAAGCTAACATAGTTACTGTATCTCTTTTATGTTAATCGAACCAATGATAAAGATTATATTGTGTTCACTACTAAGCCTTGTTCAAAATGATTAAAGTTTTGTAGTGACCATAATAAGGCAAAAAAGGTTTCTTAAGTTTAATTAATGTAACTATTTTTTCGTGCTGATTCACACTAGTACATAGTTCCAGTAACAATAAAAATTGGTTAGGGAGACTATATTTTTATATCTGTCGCTGCATAGTTCAGGTTACTGAGCACTTTTCTCTCAGTGTAAGTTTTACAGTAATTTATTGTTAATAAATTGTAATATTTAACTTCTACGCTTACAAATCTTTTTAACTCAGAATTGTAATATTATCAAAGAGATTTTTGAATATTGTTACTTCCAGAATGATCGTTGTGAAATAATTATAGATTGTTACCATTCTTTGTTCAATTTTTACTAATCTGCATTATAATTTTTACAAATCGTAAAATTTACAATACTGATTGTAAGAATCAATAAAAAAAATGTAACTTTCCATTGTTCATAGTAATTTTTGGTTTGGATTGTAAATTTCTCTTCGGAAAGTAATTTTCATTTGACAATTATAAATATCATCTAATTTTGAGCTTCGTTTTTTTCCGTGTAATTTTCGATTTTTCATTTAGAAACATGGTAAAAAATACATAACTTCCGAAAAAATCAAGATACAAAAAATCTCTTCTCAACAATTTTGTAGCAAATTTACTGATCTACACTTATCCAAAAAATTAAAGGAACAAGAAAATTTTATAAAATTTTTAGTGATTTTTGGAAGTCTGTATTTTAGTGAAAAATGATCGTATCGAAAAAATAAAAAAAGCAAATTGAAGCTTAAAATTTCTAGTTTAAAGATCTTTCAGCTAAATAATTTTCTGAGCCACAGTTTTTGCGGAATCATAAGAAATATGCCGAGACAAAATTTTTCTAAATTTTCCGGTTTTGTTTTTTAGGTCTACGGGGCCGGGAAAATTTTTTTCGAAAAAACCAATTCATAGCTCGTTTAGGAAATTTATTCAGCTACAATTTGCTTTTTTTTGTTTCTCTGTACGACAATATGCTGCTGAGATATCAGCCTTCAAATGAAAAAGGGTCTTTTTGTCTTTGATTATCGATATCTCAGCAACTAATGGTCGCACAGTAATTTAAAGGGCAGTTTGAGAAACTTGAATAAATGCCCTACAAGCTCTATTTTCGATTTTTTTGAAAAAAAATTTTTTTTCATCCTTAATATCAATTTGAAAAACCCACAAAAAATGGCCATTTTCTGGTTTTTTAGTCAACTCATCGCTACTTTGTAAATATCGATAAAAAAAATAATGTTGCCAGGTGATTTTACAGCTTAATGTACCCCAAAAACCCTGGAAATTTTCAGATTGATCCATCGAACCGTTTGTCCGGACCGATTGCTCAAAGTTTTATAAAACAATTAAAGGAACAAGATTTGTTCCTTAATTTGTGTAATCATTACCAAAATGAAAAAATTAATTTTTTTCGGATTTTCTTTCATTTTCACGTTAGTTATTCGGTAAATGTAAGGTAAAGAGAAAAAAAAATTTTTTTTTCAAAAAACGAAAAAAAAAAAAAAACCCCGAATAAAATGTAAAAAAAAAAAATGTTAAAAAAACTCTTGTTTTATCTCGTTTTTAGAAATTTCAAGCTTCAATTTGCTTTTTTTATTTTTTCGATACGATCATTTTTCACTAAAATACAGACTTCCAAAAATCACTAAAAATTTTATAAAATTTTCTTGTTCCTTTAATTTTTTGGATAAGTGTACAAAAAAGGTCTTTTATGATTTTTTCATGAATTCAACAATTCACAAGATATCCGACGTCAAAGATTGATAAAATTCAAAGAACTTGTTTTTGCTCGTTTCGAATTTTATACCATGCCAACCAATGAGAATTCAGAAATTTTCAATACAATTTCTTGTAGGAAATTGAACGCTCTACGAAAAAAAGTCTCTTATCGTTTTTTGATGAATCCATCTGTTCAAAAGTTATTAGAGCTTGAAGTCAAGTTATAGTAAATTTCGAGATCTTTTTACTTTTTCGGTGAAACTATCGGACAAATCATAAAATGTCATTAAATCTTTTTTGTAGACAATTTTATTTCTTACAAATTATCTCTGATAAACTTTTTCTGAATTCTGCATTGTATTCTAGTTATTTCCATTTTAATGTCGAGCTCTTAAAATCGATCAGAACACTTTTTTTAGGAGCTTGGCATTAAAATGGAAATAACTAGATGAGAATGCAGAATTTAAACAAAATTTATCAGAGGTAATTTGTGAGAAATAAAATTGCCCACAAAAAAGATTCTATGACATTTTATGATTAGTCCGATAGTTTCACCGGAAAAGTAAAAAGATCTCCAACTTTACTTCGAGCTCCAATAACTTTCGAACAGATGGATTTATCAAAAAATAATAAGAGACTTTTTTTGTAGAGCATTCAATTTCCTATAAAAAAACTATATCGAAAATTTCTGAATTGTCATTGGTTGACATGGTATAAAATTCAAAACGAGCAAAAACAAGTTCTTTGAATTTTATTAAACTTTGACGTCGGATATCTTGTGAATGGTTGAAGTTATGCAAAAATCATAAAAGACCTTTTTTGTAGATCAGTAAATTTGCTACAAAATAGTTGAGAAGAGATTTTTTGTATCTTAATATTTCCGGAAGTTATGTACTTTTTACCATGTTTCTAAATGAAAAATCGAAAATTTCAGATAGCCACCTCTAAATATCAATTTTAAGAGCTCAAATTTTAATTGTCACCATATTTTAAGATACCCTTTCGATTTATCAATGTTCATCAAAAAAAAAAAAAATAGTCCCCTAATTTGAAACAGTCTAATACAACATACATGCATACATACACTCGGACATCATCGCGAAATTAGTCAGGATAGCTTCCTAGAACCTCAAAACTTCAAGATCTCTTAGAAATTCAATTTTCGAAAATCGGACTAAAACCAACAACTTCCCGAATTTTTGAAAATTTGCAATTTTCTTAGCAGGAAGTTAAAAATAAAAAATAAAATAACAATCATTCGGCAGTTGGATTCGAACCTGAGTCCTTTCGAGTGTGAAGTGTCTGACGCATTGGACCACTCAGCCACCGAAAGGCCTACAAGATTAAATTGTTTTTAAAATCCATATGAACGATTTGAATAAACAGTCATAAGTCACGAGAGCGTCTCTTACAGAGGACGCAGTTACTATTTAAAAATTACGATGTACCATCGTAATTTTTATAACTTCCATCGTATTATAACAGAGGCAGCACTGTAATATATACTCTAGCGGTCCTGATTCACCGTGATGTAGGTTGAATTAGGTGAATTACGGTAATTCACGCTAATAGGGTGAAATTACGGTGATTCACGGTAATTTACGGTGATTCACCGCGATTCACGATGAATCACCGTGAATTATCGTAAAATTACTATGAATTACCGTGCAATTACGGTGAATCGCCGTGAATGTGTGCGTGATATCACGGTGATTCACGGTGAATCACGGTGGTGTTCTGTAATCAAACTATGGAGATTGACCGTGATTCACGGTCAATTTTTGTAAAAATTCTGCTGCCCCATCGAGGTTTCATAATGTATTACCTTTTTTTGTTTATACAATAATAGTGATTTTCGCGGAATCACCATGATCTACGACATCGCGGTGAGATCTCTCGTCGATTCACTGTGATTCACCACAACATCAAAGTGAACTCTCACGGTAAATCACCGAGAATCACCGTGATGTTACCGTGAATCACGGTGAGAGTTCACGGTGATTCCCGGTAATTCACTGTAATACAGCGTGATTCAGGACCGCCAGGGATTGATTTTATTCAAAAGTAAATAGAAATTGAAATATAGGAATAAATATAGTTCTTAAATTAAAATTTTTATTTTATTCTTTTTACGATGTTAACATTCTAATTTTTTGAATAATTTTAAATACTTAAAGTCTTTGTTAAAATTACGATGTTAAATAGTAAACAATATAAGCTACATAGTAAATTTTGAAATGAGACATTTAAAAATTGACACTAATAAAAGTCTAGTCCACGATTACGATGTTAACATCATAAATTTTGGTAGAATTTTCTTTCCGTGTACTTTATAACGGGTTCACTTATTTTATTAATAAATTGTGGTCTCAATAAAACAAGGGCCCATCCATGTGTAAAACTTAAGGTGTTTTACGTACCTGTCCAGCTAGGCTCAGTAATCTCAGGACGAGGGTAACCCCGTACTGGACCACGCAGAATCAAAATTAGAGAGAGATCTTATACTAAACTTATCAAGAAGGTTGTTATTGAATTTATGAACTAATGTATTTAATTGAACTATAAAAAGAACTATGGCATTTATTTAACGAAGTCGCTTTACAGTTAATGAATGAAAAGATGAACAGTAATTAAAATTACGGATGAAACTGACTCGACTCAATTGACTCACTTGATACATGACTCGACTGACTAAATGAATTATCACGACTCTTCAATTATAAAATATTATTTGACAACAAAATAATTAACCCGACAATAACACAATCGACTCACTTACTCCAACAACTCCAATCCCAACCAGTCCTTCCTTCTACCGAACCTTTACCTCCATGACCAAAGACCTCCAACCAGTTCCTTCCAAAGTTCACGAATCCATTCCAATCCTTTCCACGTAACCAGGTCCAATCCACAGTAATTATTAAAATATTTAATTTAACCAAACTTTATTAAATAAGAATAAGCTTCCACCTGAAGTGGGCTTATATACTCTTGGCCCATTATAAGTATGACTAATGGCACGTGTGGTAGTAGTAGATGGTAGTAGTATTAGTAGAAACCAAGGTGTTAGTGGTTGAGCACGTCCGTCCACGGCGGTTGCTGCGAGCCAAGAGACCGACAGGTCGTCGTCTCTGGGCCTTGTACCTCTCCACTCAGAATAGCAAACCCCTAAAACCAAAAGTCGAAAACTCGACCGTAGCGACCCCGGCGCATCAGTGTCTATATTTTTCCTTTAGTATTGACAGTTGCTGAAGAAGGAGAGCGGATTTTTGGCGTGAGTCGAAATTAAATTTAACCGTTCTGTGGAATGCTTCCACCCTGTTACCACTTCAACCGAAATATTTCTTATCATTGAGTTGAGTACTTTTAATTCTTGACTAGAATCATAGATCATATCGATTCAAAATTAATCATTCTTAAAGAAAGAATATTTTACTCTTAGAACAATTCATTATATTTCGGGGCAAAATATTTACTTTTCTTACTTTAAGAAAATATTTATTAATTCAAAAAGCATATATTATATCGGCTAGATAAAAAAAAATCTTATGCCAAGATGATTAAATTTAAGAATAATTTTTTTTTTTAACCAAGAAAATTTTCGTTTTCATTCAGAAATGCAAAAAATATACATGGCTCTGTATGATTCATATATGGCTATGCATAGCTGTATTAAAAAAGTTGGTATATCCATGTATGGCTATATATGTTCCATGTATGGCCAAATATGTTCCATGTATGGCCAAATATGTTCCATGTGTGGCCAAATATGGCCATGCATGGCCATGTATGATTCATTTTTCAGGGGTATATGTATAAGAATATAAATATATATATTAGGGTGTCCGTTATTTCCCAAATTGGTTTTTGACTCTGCAGCGCCCCTAAAATTTTTAGTAAATGGTCCAAAAAAAAATATCCAATCGATATAAGCTCTTAATATTGATAATAACCCGTGCCACAAAGGCGATTCATTTCTCATTTAAATAACATTTGGTTTTGGTACTTTTTGCAATTAATTTTTTCTTTGCAAAGCCAATGGATAAATTGCTGCGGCATCGAATTATTTTTGTAGAAAATTGAATGCTCCACAAAAACTTTTTCTTTAGATTGTTCGGAAAAATCACTTGCGTCAAAGTTATTTAAGGTCAAAGTTAAACTAGAAATAATTTTTTATTTTTTTTTGTTTTGAACAAAAAATCATCGTTATTTATATCAAAATTTATTGTTTATTGCCGAAAATATCTTATTTCGAGTATTTTTTTGCATCTGTCAAAACTACTGAAAAGAGAAGAGTCGAACATTCTCAAAAAGAAATTCCGATGAATTAAAAATTTCAAATTCACAATTACTTTTATGAAAAAATAAAATTCGTGCCAACGCATGCGCATAAAAGAGAAATGGAGTATCGTGACTAGCCTGCGTTGTGTATTGACTATTGCCCTGACGGTCCTGAATTACGGTGATTCACAGCAGTATCACGGTGATTCTACGGTGAGAGTTCACCGTGATGTCGTAGATCACGGCAACTCCGCGGAAATCACTGTTGTTGTATAGAAAAAAAGGCAATACATTAATGAGTCTACATGAGGTCTGAAGATCACGGGAACCGTTACCGGTGATTACCGTGACCTTGACGTACCGTATCACCACCGTCCATCTTACGGCTTTTAAAAAGTACAATTAATGTATTGCCTTTTTTTCTATACAACAACAGTGATTTCCGCGGAGTTGCCGTGATCTACGACATCACGGTGAACTCTCACCGTAGAATCACCGTGATACTGCCGTGAATCACCGTAATTCAGGACCGTCAGGGCAATAGTCAATACACAACGCAGGCTAGTCACGATACTCCATTTCTCTTTTATGCGCATGCGTTGGCACGAATTTTATTTTTTCATAACAGTAATTGTGAATCTGAAATTTTTAATTCATCGGAATTTCTTTTTGAAAATGTTCGACTCTTCTCTTTTCAGTAGTTTTGACAGATGCAAAAAAATACTCGAAATAAGATATTTTCAGCAATAAACAATGAATTTTGATATAAATAACGATTATTTTTTGTTCAAAACAAAAAAAAAATAAAAAATTATTTCTAGTTTAACTTTGACCTTAAATAACTTTGACGCAAGTGATTTTTCCGAAAAATCTAAAAAAAGTTTCTGTGGAGCATTCAATTTTCTACAAAAATAATTCGATGCCGCAGCAATTTATCAATTGGCTTTGCAAAGAAAAAATTAATTGCAAAAAGTACCAAAACCCAATGTTATTTAAATGAGAAATGAATCGTCTTTGTGGCACGGGTTATTATCAATATTAAGAGCTTATATCGATCGGATATTTTTTTTTGGACCATTTACTAAAAATTTTTGGGGCGCTGCAGAGTCAAAAACCAATTTGGGAAATAACGAACACCCTAATATATATATATATATATATTAGGGTGCTTCGTTTCCGGCGAAAGTATTTTTGTGGTTGCTCATCAAGCAAAATATTGTTTTTTATGCTAAAACAAAAATTCCTACCAAGTTTGAGCTCTTAATTCCGATCCTAAGTACTTTCCATTTGATTTCAAAGATTTCCCATTTAAAATAAACGTAAACTAAATTACTTTTTTTTTAACTTTCTAATACTCAGCTGCGTTTTATGATATTAATACGGGTTAGGTCGCAAATTGTAGGGCATTTCGTGTTCTTCAAAAGTGTCCATAGTCACTTAGCTGTAATTCCAGCTTGTAAGGGTCTGCCCTGGCTTCCCCGTACCAGGAAGTTCGGACAGTCCTTCTTGTCCGGCTGCTTTGATTATGAGCAACTGGGTTCTGAAATACCTAGTATGACTGAGTACGCAGCCTGATTACAGGATAGAGGAATGGTGTAATGAATTTAATTTTATAGTGTAATTCTCTTTATTATAATATTGTTAATTGGTTTTATTAATGTTCTGATCATTTACAAATGTTATGTACTAAATATTTGGGCATTTAGATTAGAAAGAAAATCCAAAAGAATTATTGTATTAATGCGCAAATAGGAGATCCTGGGTCTGATCTCATCAGTAACATAATCGGTTTGAAGAATTTACTTTATACAAGATGACTATTTCTGGTAACACCTTAAATAATTTATCTTAATCATTTCTATCAACAAGTCAAAATGAATTTTCAAGGTTTATATATAATGTTCAATAAATTAAGAGAAAATTAAATTTAACAAATTCTAAAATAAATAACTCCGCGTTTGGCAAACTTATAATTAACTGCGTGTAGACTTACATCGATGATCTCGTAGAATGGGTCGGACATCTTGAGCGTGGACTGCATCGTACTGGACTGACCCTTTGACAAGACTACTGGCGACGACTCGATTTTATAGCACAGATTTCATTACACAAATTTAAATGAAGTTTATTAACTGACTAGATTTTATAACAGATAAACTGAATAGACTTTTTCAATAAATAAATAGACTTGACAATAAATTACAACGGACTTTACAATACAACGAATTGACTAGACTTGACTAGTAAAAAGGGGTATGCAGCAATGTGTGCTTAGTGAGCTGGAGAGTGTAGAGTAAGGACCTCGCTAGGCGTCCTCAGCCCTTCTCTACATCTCCCAGCTGATTACTAGGTACTAAGTGTATGCTAATTGCAAGCTAACTGAACTGAACTGAACTGAACTAAAAACTGCCTTTTTCGACGATTGTTCGCCCTTATATAGCCATAGAATTCGAGAAGGGGTCATCCACGTGACTTCGCCTGAACTTCCGTCTAGAATGTCTGACACACTGACCCATGGGCCTCTTTCGGAGACTCCGTGAACCGGGTAGCAAATATGCGTTGATAAGGGTGGTATGTAAACTGAGGGCTCCCTAAAATGGCGCGACCGATTTGAGTAGTCGAACCTCTAGCTGCCCCGTTACAACCCCCGCCACCAGACTCGAAAATCGGGTGCGACTTGGCAAGTTCAGGATGATCCTTTTTTCAACAAGTTAATTAACGAAGTTTCAGCTAAATACAATATCTAAATAAATATCACAATAAATTTTACATCTATATAAAACTTTCTACAAAATTTTACAATAGATATCGCCGTGAGAAATAGCTAACAATTATTAACAATTATTAACAAACTATTTCACAATTTTTTCGTAAACTAGATGACTATTATCTGCAACTTTTAACAACAATTTCAACAGGCATTCCTTAATTTATTTTTATACTCATACAAAATATCTGAAAAATTATTTATTTACTCAAATTCTTCATTCAAATTTCTAATCACTCGAAATTAACTTGGTGTTTTAGCTCTTCTAATTGTCGGGTTGTTGTTACCTTTACAACTAATTATCCTTATAACTAAATTTCCTTAAAACTAAATTCTCTTAACCTAAACAGGGGACGGCAAACCCTCGTCACCCTAAATCCAATTTTTCATCAACCTGGGGGACGTGAACATCATCGCCAACCCCTAATATATACCTTCTCAACTTGAGGGGCGTGGAAATCATCGCCAACCTCTGCCCAATCCGCCTTATCTCAGCCAAACTCTTTTGGGGAACGTGGAAATCATCGTTCAACCCCGACCATTCAAAAAACAACTTTTAACTTAACATTAAATAACAATAATAAATTAACAACATTAGCTTAACCTAAATTTTGACAACAACCCGATAAGATAAGTGTTAAATTCATAGCAATTTCGATCATTATCTTAACTTCCATTCAACTATTATTTTTTCATTAAATTATAAATTATCATTATTACTTCAAATATAATTCTCACGGCGTAATATTAACATTGATAATATTGACGGTTACAGTATTACATTTGAAATTATTCAGCAAAACATATTATTTAGCGGCCGAAATTTACTATTTACACAAATAATTTAAGTATCATAATTGAGTGAGACTAACATAGGGAAACCTTGAATAGTAAAACTATAACGCGTAACATTACAAACTTGTTCAAAATATATAAGTATCTATGTGAATATTCGCGGATTATTTTCGACTTAATCCCAATTATAACAAAAATCAATTACTTGATAAAGTGACTTGGTGCTCTGTAAGTTTAACAATGATCAAAATAAATATTAAAAGCTCAAATTATTAGAGAAATCTCTACGACGATATTCAATTTTGATTGACATTACATTACTGTTGTCTTTATTATTATGGTAGCGATTATTATTAAACCAGGACGAACCTTTGGTGAGAGATAACTTTTAAAAGAACTATTTACAAAAAGCTGAACAGCAGAATTATCAAAAGGTATAAAATCATTACTAGAAGCTAAATTTACCAGCAACAATATTATCAAAATTTTAAAACTATTATAAGAGCCTGATTTCCGACAGGACTAAAATTATCACAGAACTAAAATTATTATTTACAAGAAAATTTTAAACTAAATAACTCTCACCATAATCATCGTTTCACCATCGAATTGACTTGGTACTGGAACAAAGCCAGAAAAAAGAGCGATACCTGAGCCAGATCCGGTCTGAACACGATTTCTTTTTCTTCTTTAGGAGGGTTTTATCCCTGGTTAATTATTAGATACGCTAACAACAATAATTCATTGATCTATGATCCATCCGAATCGATTGAAATTAAAGTAAGACCCACATTAGATTCTCGTTCATATAAATTTTCATCCTTGTTATTTAATATATTATTGGAATTATTAAAATAGCTTAAATTTATTTCAGCATAAATTTCCTTCGTAGTTGAGATCTTCTTATCTTCTTGGAATTAGAGATTGACTACTTGATATTGTGATGGAACCGATGCTTGTCATAACCGTCAAAGTTGTGGCGTTCATTATTGTATACATAGCTGAAATGATTTTATTTGTACTTAAGATTAACACTTTATGTATAATTGCACCAGGCCTCGTAGTTCATGGTTGTGTTGTCGATACCATAGAATGTGGTGGGGTATGCTTATTTCTCGGGGTAGTCCCCACAATTTGTATTTCACATGACTCTAACAATCTCAACTGATACTTTGAAGTTTCCATAGCTGATGTCATTCCTTACGTTATGACTAACAAATCAAGTTTCGAATTTCTCTAATATTTTAATCTGACGATTATTTTATTTACCAGACCCAGGTAATATAATTGACCAGCAAAATAAATTATATGACTTCCGTTTGTAGTTAAGTTATATAAATTTGTACAATACGAATTTACTACACTGTAAAAAGAGCGGTGTTAAAAATGGACTCATTTTAACTCCGCTCGGTGTAAAAATGAAATTACACCGGTGTAGGAGGAGTAATTCACCGGTGTTAAAAATACCGGTGTTAAAGTGGGGTAACCGGTGTAAAAACGGAGTAGAACCGGTGTAAAAGCGAGGTAACCGGTGTAAAAGCGGAGTAATATCGGTGTAAAAGCAGGGTAACCAGTGTAGAAGCGGGGTAAACTGCATCTGCTTGGAGAATCAATTTTAAAGATTATAAAACACAAAAAATGCTAGTTTTTTAATGAAAATTAATAAAAAATATGATCTATTAACAAGTATAGTGATCGAGTAAGTAAAAATATTCACAAAGTTAAATATTTTAACATCGGTAAAGAATATCTACACCGGCGGCGGTGTTATTTTAACACCGGTCTAGAATATTTACACCGGCGGCGGCGTCATTTTAACACCGGAGAATTCGTTTTAACACCGGTTTAGAATATTTACACCGGCGGCGGCGTTATTTTTACACCGCTTTCGGTGTTGAAATTTAACACCGCTGATTTTAACACCTACACCGCTTGGACTTACCCCGGTGATTTTTTACAGTGTATAAATTGAATACAGATAACAATAAAATATTTATTTTCATTTTAATTATATGCAGAAATTTTAATCGTTAGACTGAATGTATATTAACGTAAATTTTACAATAGAAAAATAAATCTAGTAAATTTATTTGAGAGGTTTTTCCTTTGTATACTATTTTGTTTCGGCTTACAGTTAATTTATTGGAGACGTTATCTATTATTTTAATGACGAAATTTATTTTAACAGAACTTTGATTTAAATTTTTGTTTCGATGAGTAAATTTTATTTCTGATGGAACAAATATTGTAAATGATTATTTTATTATCGAATGTATTTAAGCTTGACAAAATTTACTTAGGAATTTACTTTGAATTAAAGACGGTCTTTATTTAAGTGCAGATTTTAAACAATATGAGTAATTGCATTTTAAAATAAGAATAAATTTATGTACTGCTAATATTTTATTTTAGAGCAGAATTCTAATTTGTTAAAGAAAATTATTGTTCCGGCATGATTAATTTTATTCCCAAAGAATGTTAATATAGAACTTATTTTTGATGATTCATTAATTCATAAAATTATAAAACTTATAAAAGATTTTGTGTTTGTTAAGACCGAAAGCTAAATTTATGTGCAGAAGTATTAGATTTAACAGAAAAATAAAATTTAAACATGGAGATATTATTTGAAAAATATTTTTTGATTTGAAAGTTTTGTAATTTTATAGACACGAGAAATTTTAGAGGCATTTTAGACTTTATTTCAAATATTTTAATGAAACGAATTAATGAAGTTAAATACTGGGAATTTTATTGTTAGAAAATATTTTAATTTTTATAGAAATTGATTATTTTTACTGTTTTATTTTTTGAACATATCCAATATTTTTATAATAACAAATATGCTATTATGAAGCTAAGCTAAATTTTTTTTTTTGATAACAAAATTTTTGAGTTTTATTTGAAATTAAAATTTTAATATCTTTATTGCCGAAAACTTTATTAACTGTTTTATTTTGTCGCTAAATTTTTCAAAATATTTCAAGTGTATTTGAAATACACAATTATTCATTTTAAACGGATCAGATGACTAATTTTTCTTTCAATTTTTATTTGTTTGTATTGCTTACTAATTCCGATGTTATTAGGCTTTGCCTCGTCTTGATTTGAAAATGAAATAATTATTTAATTACTATTATTTGTCAAATTATTTCGTTTATCTTATTACTGTTATCACTTTTTAAAATTGAACTTTAGACGCAAAATTATTCATGAAATTTCACTTTTCTTTCTACAGCATATTAATTATTATTATTTTGACATCATTTAAGTTAACTTTCAAACCAAAAAATATATATTATTTCACCAATTATTTTCACACACTTAGCTCACTAGTCATATCATTTAAAATTATATCTTATAACAACGAAAATTTTGGATTTTTTATATCACTTCTCAACAAATTAAAAATATGATCGTCACTACAATCTACGACCAATTTTCTTCGACAAACACCCAATCTTTCAAAAATTTACTTTTTATTTTTATATTAGTGTCCAAACTCTTTCTTGATTTTTTCAGGATTACCCTCGTATCGACAAACAAAAGAATAATTATTTTCACTCACACTTAGTATTATAGATTTATAATCTGCTGTTTTATAATTTTAGTTTTCGATGACGACATAACACCCCCTCACCAAGACTGTGAGCCAGGGTCACAGTATGACATACTAAGCGTCATCGAAAAAGAATTTATACTTATTTAATTAGCAAAACGTGAACTTTTCTTTAGTAAAATTATTTACACAGAATAATTATTCTTTGAAAATGCATGTCTTGTCAGTAGTAGAATGATAACTTTTCCAAGGGTAATCTCCCTGTAAATTATTTGTTTGCCAAACACGTGTTTAAAAGAAAATAAAATTCATAAATTTCTAATTTTACGAATAATTGAAATTTATCAGAGAAAATTACGATATATTTTTATCAACTTTTTAATTCAAGATTTTATGATATTAAATTGTCCAACTATCCTGAATCAACTAGGTATTTGCAACTAAACGTTGGGCGCCATTGTAAGGGTCTGCCCTGGCTTCCCCGTACCAGGAAGTTCGGACAGTCCTTCTTGTCCGGCTGCTTTGATTATGAGCAACTGGGTTCTGAAATACCTAGTATGACTGAGTACGCAGCCTGATTACAGGATAGAGGAATGGTGTAATGAATTTAATTTTATAGTGTAATTCTCTTTATTATAATATTGTTAATTGGTTTTATTAATGTTCTGATCATTTACAAATGTTATGTACTAAATATTTGGGCATTTAGATTAGAAAGAAAATCCAAAAGAATTATTGTATTAATGCGCAAATAGGAGATCCTGGGTCTGATCTCATCAGTAACATAATCGGTTTGAAGAATTTACTTTATACAAGATGACTATTTCTGGTAACACCTTAAATAATTTATCTTAATCATTTCTATCAACAAGTCAAAATGAATTTTCAAGGTTTATATATAATGTTCAATAAATTAAGAGAAAATTAAATTTAACAAATTCTAAAATAAATAACTCCGCGTTTGGCAAACTTATAATTAACTGCGTGTAGACTTACATCGATGATCTCGTAGAATGGGTCGGACATCTTGAGCGTGGACTGCATCGTACTGGACTGACCCTTTGACAAGACTACTGGCGACGACTCGATTTTATAGCACAGATTTCATTACACAAATTTAAATGAAGTTTATTAACTGACTAGATTTTATAACAGATAAACTGAATAGACTTTTTCAATAAATAAATAGACTTGACAATAAATTACAACGGACTTTACAATACAACGAATTGACTAGACTTGACTAGTAAAAAGGGGTATGCAGCAATGTGTGCTTAGTGAGCTGGAGAGTGTAGAGTAAGGACCTCGCTAGGCGTCCTCAGCCCTTCTCTACATCTCCCAGCTGATTACTAGGTACTAAGTGTATGCTAATTGCAAGCTAACTGAACTGAACTGAACTGAACTAAAAACTGCCTTTTTCGACGATTGTTCGCCCTTATATAGCCATAGAATTCGAGAAGGGGTCATCCACGTGACTTCGCCTGAACTTCCGTCTAGAATGTCTGACACACTGACCCATGGGCCTCTTTCGGAGACTCCGTGAACCGGGTAGCAAATATGCGTTGATAAGGGTGGTATGTAAACTGAGGGCTCCCTAAAATGGCGCGACCGATTTGAGTAGTCGAACCTCTAGCTGCCCCGTTACAAGCTGTTTCACTGATGTCCGCTGAGGAAGTCATTTTTCGTATCAAATTGACCTTTATTGGCTTGCACAACGTAAACTAATGAAAGTACACCGAAAATGTTAATAGAAAATTTGCAGGAAATTTTATTCCCTTCAAAAAAAGTCCTATGAGTCTAGTCGCTGAAGTCCATAGTTTCTGAGTTATAGGAGTTTTAATAATTTAAAAAATACACTAGACCCAAAAATTAAAGGATAGAAAAAAAATTCGAAATTTTTGGGTGATTTGCAACATGCTGTAACTCGGTGAAAAATAATCGCAGAGTAAAAATAAAAAAAGCAAATTGTAGCCTCAAGTTTCTAGTTTTTATATCTGGACTTCAAATATTTTTATCGTGCTCGGTTCCGAAGTAATCTTAAGAAAACTGTCGAAAAAAAAATTTTCGAAATTTTGGCTCGTCTTTCAACAAGTCTATGGGCGTCAATAAATTTTTTTGGATAATCTGACCTCATGACTCTTTTAGGAAATTTTATGCCCTTCAACTTAGCGGGCTCAAAAAGTCTCTACGTCAAGTTGGCGCCGAGTTATCATTGATCAAAGCAAAAAAGTCCATTTTGGCTTTGATAATCAATAAATCCGAACGTATTGGTCGTACAAAGAATGGAAGTAGGGTTTTGAAAACGGGAAAACATTCTCTATGAGTCAAAATTAGTTGCTTTTGATAAAAAATTTTTTTTGAAGCGATAATGTTTATTAAAAAACAGGTCTAAATTCGCATATTTAAGGATATTCGGAAATCTTGCAATAACTTTGGATATAATGGATGAACGAAGGATATCGTCGTTTTTTTTTCAACCTCAAAGTGTCCTGAAAAAACCCTGAAAATTTCAAAGTGCTGCGATTTTTCTTACTTAGTGTCCCGAAGCTTTAAATTTATGGATTTTGTCAAGAATCTCCATAAATGGTAGTTTCTCGGTTTTTGGTCATTTTTTCGATTTCCAAATGTTTTTTTTCACCAGAAATCTTGATTTCTTTAATCAAAAAGATTGATTATCGGAAAAAATCGAAAAAAAAAAATTTTTCAAAAAAATTTTTTTTTTTTCAAAATTTTTTTTTTCAAAAATTTTTTTTCCAAAATTTTTTTTTTCGTTGTATTCGCAATGATTAATCATTGTCAATAAAAATTCCTCAATTTTCTTTTACCGCCCGCTTTAGCGTTTCCAGATGCGTACCACGTGGAGATTGCACGGTCGAATTTACGCTTCTTACACACATACCGACAATAGAAAACAATTGAGGAATTTTTTTTGACAATGATAAATCATTGCGAATGCAACAAAAACAAAAAATTTTGGAAAAAAAAATTTTTGAAAAAAAAAATTTTGAAAAAAAAATTTTTGAAAAAAAAAATTTTGAAAAAAAAATAATAACTCCTATAACTCGGAAACTATGGACTTTAGCGACTAGACTCATAGAACTTTTTTTGAAGAGATTAAAATTTCCTACAAATTTTCTACTAACATTTTCAGTGTACTTTCATTGGTTTACGTTGTGCAAGCCAATAAAGGTCAATTTGATACGAAAAATGCCTTCCTCAGCGGACATCAGTGAAACAGCTGGAATTACAGCTAAGTGACTATGGACACTTTTGAAGAACACGAAATGCCCTACAATTTGCTACCACACCCGTGTTGATATCGTAAAACGCAGCTGAGTATTAGAAAGTTAAAAAAAAAGTAATTGAGTTTACGTGTATTTTAAATGGGTAATCTTTGAAATCAAATGGAAAGTACTTAGGATCGGAATTAAGAGCTCAAACTTGGTAGGAATTTTTGTTTTAGCATAAAAAACAATATTTTGCTTGATGAGCAACCACAAAAATACTTTCGCCGGAAACGAAGCACCCTAATATATATATATATATATATTAGGGCGTTTCAAAAAATAACAAAGTTTTTTTTTCTTCTCGGAATCAAGTTCAAAAGTTTCATTCAGATATAAAAAGACGCCTGTGAGAATTAGAGCTCTTAATATTACCATTAAGAGGTTCCGCATCGCACTTTTCTATTTCCCATAAGAATAACATGTAAAAAATTTTTATTGCGTCTTCTTATTTTTATAACTAGCTAACGATGCGTCGTAGGAAAAATTTGCAGACATAATTTTGTAGAGAATTGAATGCTCTACAAAAAAAGTCTCTTATCATTTTTTGATAAATCCATTTGTTCGAAAGTTATTGGAGCTTGAAGTCAAATTAATAGTAAATTTTGAGATCTTTTTACTTTTCCGGCGAAACTATCAGACTTATTACAAAATGTCACAGAATTTCTTTTGTAGACAATTTTATTCCTTAGAAATTACCTCCTATAAAGTTTTTCAAAATTCCGCATTGTTTTCTAGTTATCAATGTTTTAATACCAAGCTCTTGAAAAAAAGAGTGTTCTTATCAATTTCAGAAGCTTAGCATTAAAATGGGAATAACTAGAAACCAATGCGGAATTTTAAAAAACGTTATAAGAGGCAATTTGTAAGGGATAAAATTGTCTACAAAAGAGATTCTATAACATTTTGTAATAAGTCTGATATTTTCGCCGGAAAAGTAAAAAGATCTCAAAATTTACTATTAATTTGCTTTCAAGCTCCAATAACTTTTCAACAAATGGATTTATCAGAAAATGATAAGAGACTTTTTTTGTAGAGCATTCAATTCTCTACAAAATTACGTCTGCAGATTTTTCCTACGGTGCATAGCTAGCTAGTTATAAAAATCAGAAGACGCAAAAAAAATTTTTTCCATGTTATTCTTATGGGAAATAGAAAAGTGCGATGCGGAACCCCTTAATGTTAATATTAAGAACTCTAATTTTTACAGGCGTATTTTTATATCTTAATTAAGCTTTTAAACCTGGTCCCGAGAAGAAAAAAAAAATTTGTTATTTTTTGAAACGCCCTAATATATATATATATATATATGTATATTAGACTGGGCCAAAAACATTGACTTTTTTTTTTTCTTTCGATACTGTAGAAATATTATTTCTGATAACCAAAAAAAATTATTGTGTATGTTTGAGCCCTTAATATTGATATTAAGAGGTGTATCGTTACGATTATTCGTTTTTTGAAAGAAATTTCATTTGTTACCCAAAATTCGTAAATCATCTATCTGAAAAATTTGAACAATGTATATTCTTAAAGGAAATTGAATTCCCTACGAAAAATCTCTCTTAGTAAATTGACGTAAAACGAGTCGTTTTCTTGTAACCGTGCCGTAAATATTGATTCGTTTTTTAAAGTCTTTGTTTCTATTTTGGATTTTTGTAACTACTAGAAATATTTACATTTTTTCTAGTCAAGATACATATCTTTGAAGGAAATTTAATGCCCTACAAAAAAGGTCTTAACATTTTTTGCTAAATTCACTCCTTCAAAAGTTATTCAGGTTATTTTTATTCAACTTCAACCTTAAATAACTTTTGAAGGAATGCATTTAGCGAAAAATGTTGAGAGACCTTTTTTGTAGAGCATTTAATTTCCTTCAAAGTTAAGCGTCTTGACTAGAAAAAATCTTAATAATTCTAGTAGTTACAAAAATCCAAAATAAAAACAAAGAATAAAAAAACAAATCAATATTTGAGGCACGGTTACAAGGAAACGGCTCGTTTTTCGTCAATTTACTAAGAGAGATTTTTTGTAGGGAATTCGATTTCCTTCAAGAATATACATTGCTCGAATTTTCCAGATAGATGATTTACGCAAAACAATTTCCTAGAAAAGAAGAAATTTATTAGATTATGTTTTTATAAACTAAATAAAAAATGTTTCATTTTATAGTAATTTGGAGAGTTTGGGAACAATGCCATATAAAATGCGAATCCACGCAAATGAAGACGTTTATGAGACAACAAGGCATCGAATGGCAGTTGCTGAAGAAAATAATAAAAACAAATGGTAAGATATCATTATGACAAAAGGAAAAAAAAATATTTCTGATAAAACATTTTTCTAATTTTTCCAGCACCAGGGTAATAAAACCAAATGGACCAGATATCGGTCGAAAAGTTAAGGTAAAAGCAACCGGAAAGACAATACCGCCACCGTCAAATATCAGGCATAACAACCATCATCGTGATACGAGCATTCCAAATTCCACTAGTAGACCTGTTAAAAATTCCATTATTAATTCTTTATCTTCCGCTACGTTATCTTCCCAACAATCATCGACAACAACATCATCATCATCATCACCATCATTTTTAACAGCAACATTAACAACAACGACGACAACCTCATTATCAACATTGTCCGCTTTATCATCATCACCATCATTACCATCCCGATTTTATAAATCAACAGCAACCAGCAATGCATCATCAGTTCGTTCTCAGCCTGACAAAAAATTATCAGACCTTCAAAAAAGACCTTTGAGAGACAGACTCATTCATATACTTGCTTTGAGGCCTTACAAGAAGCCTGAGCTCTATGAGCGTTTGAATCGAGGTAATTTTGTTATTAATATTTTATTATTGTTATAATTAAAGTAATTAATTTGTTTTCCATTCCATCGTTCAAATAGAGGGCTTAAAGGAACGTGATAAAAAAGAAATGGCTATTTTATTACGTTCATTGGCGTCAATGCGTAACAATACGTATCATTTAGTGAGACATGTGTGGAATGACGTACAAGAAGACTGGCCATTTTATAGTGAACAGGATCGTGCTATGTTAAAGAGACGTAAACCACAAAATTTAACCCCACCTGGTTCTAGTGATGGTGGATCAAGTGGTAAATAATAATATCTATTTTTTACTGTTATAATTTTTTTGTGACAGACACTTGAAATCTACGACATTTAGCGCCTATAGCCGGCAGCTAAAAATATTAGATAAGATACAGCTGGTAAAAAAAATACCTAATCGTTCTAATAGTGACGTCATCATCGGATCAAAAAATACTTTTTGGTTACATGTGCGATAGCAAACGACCAAAAAATATCGAAGTAACTTAACGAGCCATCTTGTGACAAAATTTATCATCATTTCAATTCGTCCAGTTACCGACTTCTCTCTAATTTTCAACAAATACTCAAAACAATCTTACCAAATAAATAAACGCGGATTTATAACCTGCCATTTATAGGCACTAAATGTAGTAAATTTTAAATATCTGTCACAAGAGCTAATGTATTTATCTAGTACAATCGAGTCTAAGACGCGATCGCACTCGATAGATAAACTACTATTTTCTCTAAATTTACATTTAAAGTATTTGCTAAATAATTGCCTATTCGGATATTGGTGCTGTTGATTTTTATATAATTATAATAAATATGTCTTGTTGTTATTCATTGTTAAGAAAGTTTAAAGGTTTATAATTTTTTATTCTTTAAAATTTTCCGTGGAGTCAATAGTCTTCGAGGTACGACTTAAGGAGGTTCGATACCGGTTATCTTTCTAGGGGATCTCATGGATTTTCTATTGTATTTTTGCAAGATTACAACTCTTGGACACCATAATTTCATTAATAGAATATGTTTTGAATTGGCTTACTTTTAGGAATTAATACAATATATTTTCATTATAATTGCATTGAATCATATAAAAAAAATTTTTTTAATAAAATAATTTTTTTTTCTAATGAAATAAGTGATTAAAAAAGAAACGCGGAAGAACGGCAACAGAACGCTAGTGTTTAGTAATTTTTTTGTGTACTATTGTTGGTCACAAGGTTTATTACTAGCTAGAGCACAGGTCCAATACGAGTACTATGTGGTAGTGTGTATTAGTGAGCAAACAGAAAAGAATGTCAGCTGATTTTTGTTTTTATTAATTACAGAACAAAGTAATATTAACCCTTTCCCGGTCGACCTTGAATCCCTACTCTTTATTTTTAATCGTGCGTCTTATTCTTAAAATGAGAGAGCTATAGTCTGTTTTCTAGAGAGAGGGCCGGAAAAATGGTAGAAGGGGGCGATTCTCTACACTACTACATCTAAACTTTCACTCGTACAGCCTTATAACGGGCTTTCATTGGCTCTATCCCCACATGACTCACACCTAGACTCACTGATACTCCGAGCCGGGAAAGGGTTAAAAAGAGGAAATATTGAAAAGGTAAATTAGTATCAGAAGCTGTTTATAATAGACGTTTAAAATTATCAAAAAAGGGAAAAAAAAAACGGAAAAAGAAGTTTACACGCTAGACGTATTAGAGGTTAATCACAGTCAAAATGATAGTGGTGCTGTAGCTTATAAGTTTATTAGTTATTCAAATTTCCCGCGGTTGTGTCATTTTACGCTGTTGTAGTCGTTTCTTAGCTTCACGATACATGTGACGTCATTAACTAAAATTGCCCTCTTATTTTATTAATAATTTAATAACAAACTCATGATGAAACTTAAAAAAAATATTAATATGTTCAGAAATGTTTAATTATTTGATACTGAATAATTTATAGCGATGGTATTATTGTAGCAAAAACTATAGCACTTCGCAAAATGATTACCATTTACGCCCGTGTAAAAAACGAATTTTGAAAATTTATTTTTCGAAAACGGTGCAGTGAATCGATTTGAAATTTTAACAGTGATCCTTTTTTTTATAATTCTTTTGATAAAAAAAATTTCAGAATTTTAGTATTATTTCGAAAATCGGTATTGAAACTCCTTAAGGCCATTCTCAGGCGGTGCCCCCTCCCCCCAATTTTAAAAAATTTTCAATTACTTTCAACTGTTAAAAGCATATTAAAATTTTATAAATTATTAAAAAAAAGAAAATTAAAGCCTTAATTGAAAAAAGGATAACATATTTATAATTTCACCGAGAGATAGATTTTAAAAAAAATGAATTACAGTTGATATCAACTGGGAGTTGAACAAAATTTGTTGAATAAATTTTAGCCTGAAAAATTTAAAAATTCGAATCATACAATTGACATGACAATTTTACTGAAATTTATTTAACAAATTTCGTTTAACCACGGACAATCATACTCACCTCCATGAAATTAGAAGTAACATATGGGAAATCCCCCCGCAATTCACTCTTAGGAAAGACCAATGTATATGCACTTGACTAAGAATTGGACACACTCAGTTTTCACATGGTCACTTAATGAACAAATCGAATCCTGCTACCTGTCCAGGATGCAACGAAATTGTTACGGTTAAACACCTTACTAACTGCCCAGGACTAAGTCAACAAATAAACGCATCACAACTTCCCAATAATATGAGTCATCTCCTCAACTCTAAAAGTCACTTAAAAAGATTCGCTGATATCATTATATCTATGAAATTATCGATCTGAATTGTCGGTTGAAACTACGTATTCTGTATCCTATTGTTTGTTTTTGTTCTGTAATTTGATTTCCGTCGCCAATGACCAAGCGGTTTGAGCGACGTAAAATAAATAAGTAAAAAAAAACAAATTTCGTTTAAATCCTTATTGATATCAATTGTAAGTAATTTTTTTTTTAATCTATAACTCGGTGTTATTACAACTACGTTTTCCTTTTCTAAATTAATACCTTAATTTTTTTTTAATAATTGATAAAATTTTGAAACGCTTTTGACAGTTGAAAGTCATTGAAAATTTTTAAAAAGTGGGGGACACTGTCTGAGAATGCCCTTAAAATTAGTTTTCTACAAATCTTTAACAATTCATTCAAACTGAATAATACATATCAACTATCACAGATCTTCTAACAAAAATTCAAATTTAAAATAATAAATCTATAAAAAAAAACTAAATTCCTCTAAAGAATTACAAAAAAAAAAAAAACTTTTTTACAGGAAGTGGACAATCACCAAATTCAACTCATCCCGGTTCACCTCCAGCAATAACAGCACCACCACCAAATTTTATGAATTGCAAACGTCCTGGTTATTACCAAGGTAGTGACGGAATTCAAACTAAAAGACCGCGAATTTCTCATTACCGTAAACCCGAACCGACAACACGGACACCGTCTTCAACTAATAGTAATAGTGCTAATGTAAATATTGCATCAAGTGTTAGTGTTAATGTCCCGAGTGGCAATAATTTACCTAATAATAATACTAATAATAATAATAATAATAATAATATTAATAATGATGTAAATAATTGGAATGAACAACGACAACAATCAAGTGAACGTGATATTAATCATCATCGATCTGAAAGAACATCTAACAGTGATGTGCAACGTGGTAACAATAATATTTATCAATTAAACAATAATACTAATAATAATATTAATAATAATAGTAAATTATGTTTCACACCAAATCGTGAATGTGATCGGGATCGAGATCGAGAACGTGAACGTGAACATGATGATTTAAATAGCAATAGTGATCATACTGCCTCAATAGCTACAACATCATCAACACTATCATTAACAATAATAAATAATAGTTCAGCTACTGATGAGAATGAAGCTGGAAGTAATAGTGGAAATATTAGTGATTTTAGTAATCGTGATCGTGAAAGAAGAGATAGAGAAAGAGAAAAAGAAAAAGAAAAAGAAAGAGAGGAAGTGAGAAGAGATAGAGAAAAGGAAAAGGAAAGGGAACAAGAAAAAGAAAAAGAAAAGGAAAGGGACAGAGAGAGGGTGGAAAAAGTTGAGAAGATGGAAAGAGTTAATAGTAATAAGCAGGAAAGAGAAAGAAAGATTAAGGAAAATAGTGATAATTGGAATGGTATTGCTTCTAATAGTAATATTAACGCAAGTACTACAAGAGGTCCGACTGGAGGAATGGCTAAAAATCATGAGATTAATGAAAATAATGCTCATGATGAAATTCCTGACTACCTCACGTAAGTTATAGTTTTTTGTTTTTTGTTTTAATGTTTATATGGATAGAGGATTTTATTTGTTGAAGAATAAGTACTTGTATGCTAAGGTTATGAAATTTTTTAATTTTGAATACAAGTTTGTTGGGTATTTATTTGAGAGGAAATTTAATTTTAAACCCATTTCTGTAGATTATTTACTAATTATTGTGATTAAGAAATAATAATAAGTAATTAAGCTGAAAATAGATATATTTTATAAATTATTGCTAGGAGAAATAATAAAATTTTATTATTCTATTATTGAATTGAATTCTTTATAAATATATTTTATGACTAAAGTATAAAAATAGGTGTCTCAATTACCTATTAATAAAAAATTAATGAGGGAATAATTGTAGGACATTTTTTAATTGATCGATACAAATGCAAATACATAACTGATACATAATTATTATTTACAGGCAATATAAAACCGTAAGAAATATAGAAGAAAGAAGAAGGTATAAAGATGATTATTTAGCAGGTCATAAAGAATATGAAGAATTATATGAAAGAAAGTTAAGAAGGACAAGGCATTTTGTTCGGTTACGAGATTTAAGAAAACGTGAATATGAGCTTGGAAACTACGAAAGATATGAGGTGAATTTAAACTTTTTTTTTTTTAGTTTTCTCCCTGATTCAGAAATCTAATTTGGAATGATTCAATCCATGCTACAGTGTATACCTATATATATTCAATTTTGGCAACTTTGAATTGTTTTAAATTATTCCAAATTAGATTTCTGAATCAGGGCTTATTTAAACTTCTTCGGTTACAATTAGAGATTCATAAAAAATATAATTTACAGATATTGAATTTAGTAAGAACGTTACCTATTTGCGACATTAGCCTTAGACTTATACTAAGTTTTTAACTCATTGTCTTAACCTCAATATTAAAATATTTGAAGTGGTAATATTCTTGTGATTTTTAGAAAATTGTATAGAGATTTTTATTCATCGTCTTTAATGCCATCTTCAGATAGTGCCCACCGCTTTTTAAAAATTTTCAATGACTTTCAACTATCATAAACGTATCAGTTTTATCAATTGATTTAAAAAATTTTGTCTATCGGTTGACCCTGCGGGCCAGCCCCATGCAAAACTTCCCGTCATTTTCGAGTTTTTTAAGTTCTAGAGCTGCTTAGATTTTGGAATTGATTTATCTAGTCGTTTTTGAGAAATTTCAAGAAAACTAAAAAAAAATTTTTTTTTAATTCTTTCGTCAGCGGTTTCTCTTGGACAAAAGAACTGATTTTGATAATTGAGGTGACATTTGACGCGGCTTATAAAGTTTTAGAGCTGATTAGATTTTAGAATCAATCCATCGAGCACATTACAAGTTATCCAAGAAAAACATTTTTGAAAAAAATTTATTTTTGGAATATCTCCAAACGCACCAACCAATCAAGCTCAATTGTCGAATGTCACCTTGGAGATCAAAATCGGTTTATCAGTTCAAAAGTTACAGAATATTTACATACAGACGTACGAACATACGTACGTACACACATGCTCGCGGACATCCTTTTGGGAATAGTTAGGACGGCTTCCTAGGATCCTAAAACGTCGAAATCTGGTCAAAACTCGGTTTTCGAAAATCGGACCGAAACCAATAACTTCCCTTTTTTTGAAAATTTTCAATTTTCTTAGCGGGAAGTTAAGAAATTGAAGCATCGATTAAAATAAGGACAACATGTACACAGTAAAAAAGATTGTGTATCTGTGTTCAAAACGGTCCGTGTTAAATTTTTTGAGTCAAATCAACACAATTCGCTGTGTTACTTTAAAATTTTTAATCGATCTACTATTCAACACTTTAAAAATATTACCTAGTACAAAATTCTAAATTATCAACATTTATTAAATGTTACTTTAAAATCAACACAAAAAAAGTGTTGAAGCGACAGTTGAATTGTGTTAAAAAAAATGTATTTCTTTTATTCACGCAGGAAGCGCCATTATGAGCATCAGTTCTGCTTGGTTAGTTAATATTTTAGTGACATTGATTTTATTTATTTTCAATCGGACATAAAAAAATCGGTCTGTCGATTGACCCTGCGGGCCAGCCCCAAAACTTCCCGCATATGTCGAGCTCCTTGAGCTCAAAAAATTGTCATAGATGCATTTTCCAGCTCTTCGAGCTCGAAAATACTTTTGTATGTTTTTGTTTTCGAAAAATACCGTTTTTTACCATTTTTTCTAGAACGATATCTCTTGAACTAATAAACCGATTGAGACGTTCGAGGCAGCAATCGACGCGTTTTATTGAGTTCTACAACTGATCAGATTTTAAAATTGATTTATCAAGTCGTTTTTGAGAAATTTTCAAAATACTAAAAAAAATTTTTTTTTTTAATTCTTTCGACAACGATATCTCTTAAAAGAATCAACCGATTTAGATGTTTGAGGCGGCATTCGACGCGGCTTATGAATCTCCAGAGCCTAGTCCATTTTGGAATGAATCCATCGAGCCCGTAAAAAGTTATCCAAAAAAAACATTTTTGAAAAAAGTTTATTTTTGGAATATCTCCAAACGATCCTTACCGATTGAGCTCAAGTTTTTTTTCAGCTTCAAGATATTAAAAAACTGCGTCGAATGACACTTTGACGTTCAAAATCGGTTGATCCGTTCAAAAGTTATAGATATTTACATACGTACGTACGTACGTACGTACATACATACATACATACACTCGGGCATCATCGTGAAATTAGTCAAAATAGCTTCCTAGGACCCCAAAACGTCGACATCTGTCGGAATTTCGATTTTCACAAATCGGACTGAAACCAATAACTTCCCGAATTTTTGAAAATTTGCAATTTCCTTAGCGGGAAGTTAAAAATATAGTTGATCTAGTTCATGATTCATATAGTTTAAAGAAAAAAAATCTGTCTGTCGGTTGACCCTGCGGGCCAGCCCTAAAACTTCCCGCTGTTTTCGAGCTCCTTGAGCTCGAAAACGTTGTTGCGAATACATTTTCGAGCTCTTCGAGCTCGAAAATACTATTGTATGCCATTGTTTTCAGAAAAAACCGTTTTTTAGCATTTCTTTCTCCCACGATATCTTACGAATAAATTAACTGATTGAGATGGTTGAGGCGTCAATCGACGCGTTACATTGAGTTCTAGAGCTGATGAAATTTTAACACAAATTTTGTGTTGGAATTCAACACAAATAGTCTGTGTTGAAAAATAACACAAGTTTTGTGTGGAACGTTTCTAACACAGATTGTGTTGATTTTAACACAATATTTTTTACTGAGTAGTAGTAATTTCGCCGATATATGGATTTAAAAAAAAATTGTTTACACTTGATATCAATTAAAAGTTAAACGAAATTTGTTAAATAAATTTCAGTAAAATTGTCATGTCAGTTTTATATTTCGAATTTTGAAATTTCGTTGGCTAAAATTTTTTCAACAAATTTCGTTTAACTCCTACTTGATAACAACTGTAAGTAATTTTTTTTTAATTCTATATCTCAACGAAATTATAACTATGTTGTCCTTTTTTCAATCAAAGTTTTTATTTCTTTTTTAATTAATTAATAAAATTTTAATTCAGTTATGACAGCTGAAAGTCATTACATATTTTTAAAAAGTTTGGGGGGGGAGGGAGGGAGGCACTGTCTGAGAATTCTCTTAATATAATAACCTGTATAATAATTTGTACTGAATTAGGTCACTACTACTAATAAATAAATAAGTGATCAGTAATTCGTGGTATGATAAAATTTATTATAAACAACACTTAATTTAAACAATATATTAAAATAAATAATCTCTCTGCATAAGCTGCAGCTGTAGCGTCTATGCATGTATTTTTGTTATATATATATGAACTGATGTACCGATCAGGCGTGAAGGCCCATGACTATTTTCTCTCTCGTCGTTGATAGCGTCGAGGCGAATTTGGTACAGCGGTAAGCCGCTGTGGCGTGAGTGAGGCGACTGAGCCACCAAAACCACTCCCCCCTGTGAGTTCTCGCGGGAACTTTGAATGTTGCCTTGCGTTTATATGTACGCTGAGGTCTGTCCATGACGGACCCTTAGTGATGTAACTGCGGTTGACTAGCTTGTGAAGTTGAGGTTTCAGACTCAGAACGAAAGTCGTCGTCATTTTTAGAGATGTTTCAGGCGTTCAATTGATATGTTCTTCTCCTCTTCATTGATGTCCAGCTTGTAAACTCGATCAGTGAGTCGTTCGATAATTTTATTGGGCCCAATGTATGGTGCTTCAAGTGGTGCCTTAACATCATCACAGCGTACGAAGGCGTGTGAATCTATGTCAAGATTCTTGATAGTCCAAAAGCTGGTAAACATTTTTGGATAGGTTCTTGAGGCACTTAGCAAAATTTTGTGAGTGCCCCTGAAAGACCCCCAAAAAAGATGGTCGAGGTCTGGCTGGAGGGCAGCGGCCCCCCAGCCACCTCTAAATTTTTGAAAAAGGAAATTTCCTTATTCAAAAAATGTTGTTGAGGCACTTTGATTTTTATATATATTTAACTTAGATACAGTCAGAAAAAAAATAATAAAATAAAATAAAGTAAAATAATAATAATAATAAATTATCATTATAATAAATGATTATTATTATATAATAATCATTTATTATTATTATATTATTTTAAATTTTATTATTACTAATTTTACTGTTTTTATTTTTATCAGAATTACTTATTTACTCCGAAATTTCAAATTAACCGCTCTGTAGGTCACGTGGTCTCGCGAGAGCCAATCACATCGTAGTGGTCTTCAGCGAGAGGTACGGATGAAAAACTTGCGACAGTCTAGCAGGTGATAAAAAAATTTAACTGCAGCGAAGATGACGAAAAGTTCTCGATTGTACGTGCTGTATTCCCGAGTGGGCCAACCTCCACCATTTTGAGTCTCAAAACATCATGGTGCCCACAAAAACTTGGAGATAATAGAACACTAGGTGATGGATGAGGGCAAGTGTGTATAATGGCATGTCTGAAATCCTAGTGTTTATATGAGTGGTGGTTGCCCTTATGGGTCTGTGAGAAGAAATTGTGCCCACCACTAACCATGAGCATTCTGTTGACCAATACAGGAAATTTGTACCATGGGAGACCCATTCCAAGCCCCGCTTCGACCAGAGTCTCTCTATTTCCTGAGATGGGAGGAGTGTTTGGGTACATATGCGGTTGGATTCGTGGTGGTTATGCGCGAGGCACCCACATGCGCTGCATGCCTAATGGGTACGCTAATGTGAGCTCATGTTCACATTTCGCTTTTATAATATTATGGTAGAAGATAGGGGATTACGGAACACGTGTATGCCCAAAAGGGCGAGGAAACGGCTTCCGGTCGGCGGAGGTGAACTTAGGTTCTGTTACATTAATTAATTGTACGTGCTTAGCGAGTTTAAGTTTGGCTGAGTTTACGTGAAAAAAACCCAATAAGCTTCCACGTCTCGTTCTCTAGCTGCTCAAGTCTGCTTCGATGGCTGTTGATAATGAGTCAGTAGTGAGAGCCAACAGGGCTATTATTGATGGAAAAGTCAGTAGTGTTGATGCTAGTTGTTGTTTGCACTTGTTGAACGCTTCTTCCGCTTCAGCAGTCCAGATAATTTTTGTTTTGTGGTTTTTTATCAACTCCTTGAAGTAATTATTAAGATGTAGGAGTAAGTGAGCTGCATCAGGTATGCTTTGACGGTAATAATTTACCATGCCGAGAAATCTACGAAACTCAACAATGGTTTCCGGTTTGAGATAGTTGATGATGGCTTCGACTCTGTCTGCTTTAGGTATGTAACCCTCTGCACTAATTGTAATGCCGAAGAAGTCAATCTTTGGTTGAGCAAAAACACATTTCTTGAGGTTGTTTATTATGTTGTGATGTTTGAGTGTTTCGAAGAAAAGTCACAGGTGTTCTTCATGCTCTTCTTCATTGTCTGAGAATATTAAATAATCATCGACGTATAGAAATACGAAGTCAAGATCTTGGATGATGGAATCACTGTAGCGCTGATATGTAGCTGACGCGTTTTTTAGCGCAAAAGGCATGCCGAGATACTCGTAGAGTCCCCAGGGTGTTGTGATTGCGGTTTTTTCAATGTCTTCAGGATGCATTGGTATTTCTAGGTAAGCTTTTTCTGCCTCAACCTTGGAGAAGATTTTTTTCCCCTCTAGACGTGAAAATAAATCATTTATGTGAGGTGGTAGATAATTGTCTTTTTTCCGAACCATGTGGATTGGACTAGCGTATTTGCTGCTCGATGGTCTGATATCCCAGCGTCGATCTGTTCGTTGATCTGTTGTTTAGCTGCTGCTGCTTTTTCACCGGCCAGTCTACGAGGTCTTGCTGTTGGTGGTGGACCATGTGTAATAATTCGGTGTGCATAACTTTTTTTATTTATACACAATTTCGTGAGTGGCTTCGTGATCTCCATGTATTCCTCCAGTAGTTTTGCGTATTTAGGAGATATGTCACTGCTGATCGTAAAAATATTGTAGTATTTCGCTACGATTGTATGACCTTCTGTGGACAATTGGGTGATTGTCGATGAGCTGATGGTTCCCGAGGTCAATGAATAGATTGTAATGAGTCAGGAAATCCGCGCCTAAAATTGGTATTGATACATCAGCAATGATGAAGGACCACGTGAAATCTCGTCGTAGATTTAGATTTAGTTTAATCGTAATTGTGTCGTATGTAGCTGTTTCAGATGAGTTTGCTGCGTAAAGTGTGAGAAAATCTGGATTATGGTTCAAAAAGGGATCTGGATTATGGAAAATCTGAACCAGAATCAATGAGAAAGTTTTGCTGTGTTGTTCCATCGAATATCTGTAGAGGAATCTCTTGAAGTTGTGATGATGCGCTGTCACTGACCGCTCCAACCGATGACAGCGACGTTAATTTTCCGACTGATTGGCCAGCTTCAAGGCAGCCAAGAGCTTGCAAGGCAACATGCACTTGCAAGCTTCTGCACCAAATTTAAGATGTTAATAGCAAATGCCGTTACGTGTGAGAGTAGCTGAACTATTTCTTGACCTATGACCTTGGTTCTGGTTTTGAATCAGTTGCGATTGTTGTTGACTTTGAAGTGCTACTTGCTGGAGTTGTTGTTGGATATTTTGTTGTTGCAGTTTGAGGTCGCAGATCTCTTTAATACACATGGCCAGTGTTTGTTGTACCTCAACGAGTTTTGCTTCGCAGCTGCTCATGTTAATTTGCGAGAATGGACGCGCTGAGGTGGCCGAAACTTGTGGATTGGGCCCGAGAACATCAACGAAACGGTCTGCAAACTCAGCTATTGTATCTAATCCCAGCTTAGTGATTGAGTGTGGTCTGATCTGAGCAGGAAGTCAATCCAGCCACATTTATTGTAGTACTTTGTCGTCAATGCCGCCATCAGCGAATTCGCACATCTTGCGCAAAAGCTGAGACAGTTCTTTTACATTTCGAGTTAGCTCCTTTAGTAGTTTTTTCAATTGATTCCGTCTGGAATCAGAGAGACATGAGAGAATTGCACTTTTTATAGTTTTGTACTTATCTGTCGTAGGTTCCTGGCGAACGACGTCAGCGAGTTGTTCAATGATGTCAGGTTCCAATGCACGAATGACGTTGAGATTTTTTACTTGGTCACCTTTGATGTTGATGGTGTTGAATTCCGCTTCAACCATGAAGAACCATATATCAGGTCTTGCTTTGTTAAAAGGCGGTAATTTTACTTTCGTCGTTGTGATTCGCATTTTTTGTTGAGCTGTGCAATACCTGAGAGAAATTGCTCAAGTGTGACAGTTGAGATCGGATTACTTAAGTTTGGGATACTTATTGTCTGATTGAATGTTTGATTTTGCAATCCTTGATTAGCTGCTCACGGAGTGAGTATTGTTTTTGGTATGGGACTTGTATTCGTCGTTTGAGGCTGAATGATTAGTGTCGTTTGATCGTTAAGCAGCGTTGTCTTTTGTGGGAGACAACCAAATCCGTTGTCCTCAAACTGAACAGGGTTTCCATATCCATCCTTGTCACAACCCATGGAATTGTTGTCGCTTGTGAGGCTGTGTTCCAGACCCATGATGTTTGTTGTATTTTTTTAATCGATTTTATTTACTATCTCAAAAACCGTTTGCGTCGGTTTTTTTTCGGTTAAGTCTTTTTTGGCGCGAACATATTGCTAGACCACGTTTGATCACGTCGCGGTCACCAAATGTAGTAGGTTGGGTTACTACTACTAACAAATAAATAAGTGATCAGTAATTCGTGGTCTAATAAACTTTATTATAAACAACACTTAATTTATAATTATAATTATATAAATATAAATAAATTATAATTAATAACCAATATATTCAAATAAATAATTTCTCTGCGTAAGTTGTATTCTTAGTGTCTGTGTATGTATTTTTGTTATATATATGTGAACTGATGTACCGACCAGGCGTGAAGGTCGATGATTGTTTTTTCTCTCATCGTTGGTAGCGTTGAGACGAATTTGGTACAGCAGTAAACTGCTGTGGCATGAGCGAGGCGATTGAGCCGCCACAAATTTGTTGTACCACCCAAAAGCATTTAAAGCAAAGTTCATTAAATGAATCTTTCGTTAAAATAACTTCAATCAAAACTTATTAAATATTATCTAATCCCTAGAGGTTTCAGTACCACGTTGGAATCACGGTCGAACCATGGTGTTTTTACTGTGGAAACATGCCTTCAGTGTTCCGACAGTGTAGCGGCAGAGATTCGACTGTGATTTCACGGTCGAACCACGGTGATTTCTGTGCAGTTACGCTACTATATTCCGTCTTTGTCCCCACTGTGTTCTACTAACGTTTTTAAGGTGGTTTAAGGGTTTTTTGAACGTGAGTTCACGGTGTCCCCACGGTGACTTTCCAGTAATCCCATGGTAGCTTCATAGCGGTAGCTCGGTATTTCCTCGTTGTTTCCACGATGGTTTCATGGTTTTCCACCATTGATATTTTTTTCTTATAGTTTCCAAATATCTGTATCAATCATTTTTTCTTATTTTTTCAGTATTTTTGATAATTATCATTTTTAAAGTATGTTGTTAAAATATTAAAATGGACAAAGCTTAGTATTTTAAGTGATCTTAACAACATTAGTACACAGAAAGGGATTTGTTGGCGCGAAAAAGTTTTACTCGCCCCAAGAAAATTTTGACTTGCCCTAAAAAATTTTTTGCATAATGAATTGAAAACGAAAATTTTCTTGGGGCGAGAAAAATTTTTTTTTTTTGATCGAAAACAAAATCTTTTTAGTCCTAAGGAAATTTTGTTTTCATTCCATAATGCAAAACCTTACATAATTGAGTTCTAGCAAATTCTATTTTATAGCGATCTCTGAGTAAATATGATGTGCAGGTGTGTGAATCATAATATTTTGTCCATTAATTTAGATACGACCAAATAACGTAACATTATTCGAAAAAAATGATTTTACAATGTTTCATAAATCTTATAAAGTATACAAACTTAAAAAAATTTTTTGGAAATAGGTTAGTAAGACCATTAGCGGGTCAGTTAAGCGAATTTCGAAGTTTCAATAATGAATTTAGTTATAAAAAACTGGGATGTAAAATTAAAATCCTTTAGTTAAGGTTGCTTGGACATAAAGGCACTTCAAGATCGAAAGCTAATTTTTTGATATGGATTGCTATCTCACACATCTCCATTAATTTTTTGAAATAGATCTGACGAAGGGTTATCGTTGAATAAATTATTAAAAAATGAAATTTAACATGTAGCCTATAGAGAATATTGGCAAGATGCACATATATCGATATATATGACTGACTCTTATAAAGATTAAAAAACAAAAAACTTCTATTTCAATTAATCAACTTTCGTAAAATACGTAAAAAACATAATGAAAATTTTATGACGAAGGCTTTTGAAAATATTTTGATTCAAAAGATAAGAAATTAACGAAAATATCAGTCCACCATACTTAAAAATAAATAAATCACATGATTCAGCGCAGTGTAGCAACGTTGCATAGAATAAAACGCGTCAACTTCGAATTGTAAAAATTCCTGTGTATTTTTATGAGTTATGTTTTTATATTTCTTTATAAAAAAAAAAATTTATTGTTATTAATTTACTAAACTGTGGAAAACAAATACATTTTAAAATATAACTACACAGAAAAAACGGGTGACTTGGCCCAAGATAATTTTTGAATTCATTTTTTAGTAGATTTCATAGAAATCTAACTATTGTATTTGTCCTCATGATAGAATTTTCAAAAAATTTTGCTATGTCTCAACTCAGCTCGACGAGCTGAGTCAGAAAATATATTTGGTTCAAAAGTTTATATATGTATTTATATATATAGTATAACGCACCGTTCTCCAACAATAGCGTCCACAATTCTACACCGATCTTAAAGAAACTTAGCATACTAATTCTATGGACGATTACCTTGGATGAGTTCGAAGATGAGCCAATTCGGCCAACAAGTTTAGAAGTTATGGTTAATTGAAATTTCGTAAAATTTTCAAAAAAAAATTTATTTGCCGCTTTAACTAGATATAGCTTCCACACGGAAAGAGATATCTTATTTTTGTTTGTCATATCTGAAAGCTCGCTCAATTGCCTTCAATTTTCACTATGCAGCTATTCGATTTGACTACTTTTTCGAATAGAAAAATGGTTTTAAAAATTTACAAAATATTATAAAAATTAATTTTATGCAGGTTGTGACTCTGATTATTACCACAGTTCTAAACCGACCGCTTTGAAACTTGGTATACATATTCTGTGGGTGACTACCTTGATTGAGTTGAAAAATGAGCTCAATCGGTCGATTAGTTTAGAAGTTATAGCATTCCAAAATTTTCAAAATGTCAAAAATTCATATTTTTACTTATTCTTTCTTCAATATTTGTCGAATGTTATAACTTATCGGCTTCCTATGAATTTTATCTGAAAGCTCTCCAAATAAGCTTTCATTTTCATGCCTATATATATGTCTAGACCAATGAAATTTCTTATCTTACGACTCATTAAATGAAATTTTGCTATTGCATGGGTTCTCCTACTTTCGATAGATTCCATAGAATTCTAACTACTATATTTATCGGTAAATTTATGAAATTAATTGAATTCATATTATTGCTGTGTAAAACTCATAAAATCTAAATATCTCAATTCAAGTGTGTAAATTCAATATTGTTTTATTGACAGTGTTTATGACTGATTTCAAGTATGACACTTAGATCTATTATAATTGAAATCCCAACTCAAATCATTTTATTTAATTTTGTATTAACTATTAATCCTTTAGTTAAAAACACAGAATACTCATTCGTAGATGAATAGATTCTCTTTAACTTCAATTTTTGTTATTCAACTTACCATTCCGATAATTTTCTTAATTTTCTAATTTCAATTCTTAAATTTTTTGCTTTTAATTTTAAATTATTCGACAATTTTTCTTTGTTTTATAACTTTAAGAATCTGAGAATGTCGAAAAAAAATTTATTTTGTTATTAATGTTTATTTGAGAGGTTGAAATAATCAAATAATGAGAAATCTACTTCCATTTCGGCTGCCGAATGGCCTTTTTTTATTCTTGAGCTGAGTACTTGAGGTTTTTTTAATCCAAAAACATTTTCTTCGACAAATATTACACGGAAAATATATTATAGTAGTGGTAACTACAACTGGAGTTCCATTTACCACAGGCTGTAGTATGACTCGAGATAACTCCAAACCGTGGTTAGATTCACTACAATATTGTAGTTAAGCGTCAACTATCGAAAAAAGTAAGGTACGCCACAGCATGCGGTATTTGTAACTCCAATTGTAGTTCAATTTACTCGATATGCGGTTACGTAAAAATAACGGTATATAACCTAAAATTTGTATAAATTATTTTTAAAAATCACTTATGGAGTTATTTGTATATACTAAACATGGTAATTATTTACAAATAGGGTCCATCCATGCTGGGTCATGTTAAATTTTTTTTGATCAAATTGATCAATTTTTTTTTAATTGCTCATTGTTTTATGTACTTAAAAAAAAAAAAATACATCAATATTATCAAAAAAGATAAAATAGAAATTTTATCCGAAAACATGAAAGCCAATTTTTTTTCCAACTTTTAAAGGCAAAAAAGCTATCGAAATCTTTATTTTTTTTCTAACGACATTTTTTATCATAAATTCGCCGTAAGAACAAGCAGAATAAAAAAAAAATAAAAATTGTTAACTTTTGGGTTTAAAAAAAAAGTCAGATGATGATTATTTATGAGACGCTTTAATAATTGAATATACACACAACAGATTAACCTCAAAATGGCGAAATAGCGGGAAGTGCTCTTTCTGTAGTACTCTCAACTCCCTTCTGGAGTTTTTGTTACTGCAGTACGCAGTGAAATTAACCGCAAGATAGGAGTAAATTCGACTTATTAACTTAGTAAAATTTGTCGCATATTTAGTAACTTTTATCATTTATGTGGTATTTTTAACTACAAACACATTTACTGCAACCTTGTAGTAAATGATACTACATATTATTTTCCGTGTATAAAAATATTGTATCGAGAATAATTAAATTTTAATTCGTTAAATAATCTTGATTTAAGAATATTTAGTTTAAGTCAAATTTATTTTGTTTCTAACCAAGTAAAAAAAAACTATCAAAACAAGATACTTTTCTGTCTTGGTTGGTGAATATAGTAAATTGTCACAATATATATTAACATCTCAAACCAAGAACTTTTTTTGCGTGGCAGAAGAACATTTACTCTCATGATGTGTTCGGATCCCCCGCCCCGGCGCACCGGGGCGCCCCCGTATACCCGGGAAAAATAAAATTTATAATTAAATTATTAGAAAAAAAATAAATTAACAATTAAATAACAGTGTATGAATTATCAAATGTTTCGATTGAAGTGAAATTCAAGTATAGGCCCATACTTTCTAGGAAAAGTTCTTATAAGTATAGAAACAATTTCCATTATAATGGTAACAGTTTCCATATCCGAGGGAAAGAATTATGGTAATGATTACCATAATATTGTCCCTGATAGCCAAGTTGGCCGCAACTTGAAGCCGACTTGTCAGCAACAGTTACACAAGCTAAAAGTTGTCGACAACTTGTCGTCAAGTTGATAACAACTCAGGCACACCAACTTTCTGATCAGAAACTCTGGCTATCAGAGATGGTAACGATTACCATAATATATGGTAACGATTACCATAATATTATGGTAATCATTACCATAATTCTTTCACATGCGATATGGGAACTGTTATCATAATAATGAGAATTGTTGCTTTACTTATGGAAACTTTTCCCAGAAAGTATGGGCCTATATATCCCGTAATTCCAAATAATCATTACCATAACGGTATGGGATGATATTTCATAAACGTACTAGGAAGGACTACCATAATTTTCTCTCTGTGTACTTGAATTTCATTTTAATCGAAACATTTGATAATTCATACACTGTTTTTTATTGTTAATTTATTTTTTTTCTAATAATTTAATTATAAATTTTAATTTTCCCGGGTATACGGGGGTGCCCCGGTGCGCCGGGGCGAGGGGTCCGAACACACCATCAGACTCAAGACAACGGTCTATTGGAATGAGAAAATTTTAATTTTGATTTAAATAAATTATAATCTTAACTCAATAAAATAACTTTTCTTAAATCATGCAATTATTTACTTAACGGAAGACATAAAATTCTTCCATTCGAATCTTCTTTGATCGATCTAAAATTGTCACCAAAGTTGACGACTAACAAACTCTTTCGATTGCCCAAGAACCATCTCAATCGGTTAATTCATTCAAAAGATATAGAAAGTTTACATCTATGAACACACACACACACACGCGCACACACACATGCACACATACACTCACAGATAATCAAACATCATCCTGAAAATAGAATAGCTTTCTAGGACCTCAAAACGTTGACATCTGATGAAAACTTGATTTTCGAAAATCGGGGTAGAAACAATAACCCTGAATTTTTGAAAATCTACAATTTTTTTAGCGGGAAGTTAAAAAAGTCTATTTTTCTGTCAGTATTTAACAATCACGTAAACATTCATTACTGCGGCATTGTTACTGTACACTAAGTAGGGCTAAAATGTGTGGAAAGGGACACACAGTATCACTACTACTCTCACATTGCACACCTACGAGTCGACGAGGCTTCTTGATTTGTGCTCTTTTCACTCGACACGCGTCAAGAAGTTTTTCCCAAACACTGAAGGGTTAAATATTTTCCAACCGAAAAAACTAGGAAATTTTATTAAATGGCTTTCAGACTTGGATTTGCCGCATGACTCAAAGGATCTCCCAGCAGACTTTCTATTGAAATATATTTCTTACAAAAATAATCTTGGTATTGTGGTCCCAGTAAGAGAATAGACCTCGGAAATTTCCCCCACTACCGAAACTTGTTGAACTGCGCATGCGCACAGAAAAGTGGGAGAAAATTTAACACATAAAACATCCAGAGTGGGAGTAAAAGCCGACGACACCCGAGGTCCATTCTCTCGTTGGGATGACAATAAAAATATTTTAAATATTTTCTAACACAAAAAACCCGATAAAATTTCATCAGATTATTCTCAGGTTCATATTTACCGCACATACTAAATATTTGCGCTACTGACACTCCATCTCAACCTAACCTAATTCTTCTAAAAAAATAAAAACTGAAATAAATAATACTTCCTAAATTAAACAATAAATAATGATAATAACTTTTCAGGCACTTAGTACCCAGATAAAAGCTGATTACGAGGCCATTAAATATGATCCACGTGAAAGCGAAAATGAGAAACGTTATTACTATTTATACAATAAATTGAACTATATCAAAGGATTGATTGACGAGTATGATCGTAAATATTCATCAGATATTAATAATCAAATTTCAATTACACATACGAATACAAACAACAACAACAACAACAACAACAACAACAACAACAACAACAACAACAACAACAACAACAACAACAACAACAACAACAACAACAACAACAACAATAACGATAACAACAACAACAGCAACAATAGCAGTGAAACCAGTGTGAGTATTACTGAATTACGATACTGACACAAGCTTAAATGCCTGTCATTCGTCACTAATTGTTATTACTATTATTGTTATTATTATTATTATTATTATTATTATTATTATTATTATTATTATTATTATTATTATTATTATTATTATTATTACTATTATTACTATTATTATTATTATTATTATTATTATTATTATTATTATTATTATTATTATTATTATTATTATTATTATTATTATTATTATTATTATTATTATTATTATTATTATTATTATTATTATTATTATTACTATTGTATTGTTATTCCTGTTTTAAACAATATCGTTAACGTTATTACTGATATGCATTTAAAAAAAATTGATTCTTCAATTCAATTAAAGTGTAATTATTATTATTATTATAATTATAATTTGTTGCTCAGACGTTAGTTGGTGATGCCATTTTACATTTAAACGTTTTCCTGATAATAATAATAACAATAATGATGATAATATTTTAATTATTAATTATAATTACACGCACGGAATAATTAATGGAATTGCAATTTATTAAAAAAAAAATTTTTTAATAGGGTTGTAAAAAATGATTAATGAATTGGTTAATTTTAAAGTTATTAATTATTTTTAAAGTTGAATTCCATCCGTGGAATCGCGCCCAAGACTGTCTATAAACATAAAATTAAAAAAAAAAATTATTTGATTGATTTGATATTTTTTTTCAAAAATAAAGTTCAATATGCTCGAGATTTATAATTATTAATTTTATTCTCAATGGATACTAATAATTCAACTAACGTCTACGTCGTTCATTTCATTAATTAATTAATTGAAGAGAGAAATTCAGTTTGTATATCGTGTATTTCATATCAATAATTATCAATCAAACGAAAAATGTAATTAATAAAATTTAATATATCAAAAGATTATGAAAAATTTTTTTTTGAATTTATTTGTAATTAAATAAAGCAATGACGCTACTGAATCTTGTATATTACATTATTTTATTAACTAATTAATGTTAATATTAATTAAATATAGCCAATTATTTACAATTCTAAACATAATAATCATAAAATTTTTCTTTATTTTAATAAAAGTTTGAATTTCCTGTGGATTGAGAACCTACATGCTGAGGTTTTGATTTCTGAAATAATTTATTTTTGGAATTGAGATTTTTTTTTTTAGACATAGGTTGTGAGTATCCTTTCGAGAGGAAATTTGATTTAGTACCGGTTTAACGAAAATTTCTTTTTTTTTGTTTATTCTTTATTAAAAACTACTTCGAGCATTTTTCTTTATCCGGTTACGGTCAAGGTTTTTCAAATATTAAGTATGTAATATGTAGAAAATTAAATTTCCTGTTAAATAAGTACGTATATGCCGGGGTTTTAAATTTCAAAAAAATTAAAATTTTGAATTTAAAAAAATTTGTTTTCCATTTGAATAGTAGGTTGTAGGTACTCAATTTAAAAGAAATTCAATATCCTATCAATATGTCATAATTACTTTCATGTTTAATCCGTAATCAAAGTGAATTTATAAATGTCGCTGTAATTAATTAATTGAAGATTGTTAAGAAATATTGGCTTCCGTGTAGTGCCAAAATTTATTATTATTATTTTCAAAATTTATCATTAATGATCATATTTTTTAATTTATAAAAAAATTTTCCAAACTTTTTTTGTTTTTATTAACTATTTTTCAATGCCATTAATGACTATCGCTTTTCAGCAATGAAAAAATAATTTTTACTATTTTAATTTAAGAATTAAGTTTTTATTATCGTAAAGAAGTTTATAATATTATTATAATTATAATCAGCCAATCAGCAGAAAGAATCGACAGCCATTTCGTAAAAGTTATCAAATTGAAAAATACCAAAACAAAAAAAAACTACTTCCAATGTTTTTAATCATTAATAACTTAAATTTCGATCTTTCTTAACAATTAGAAAAAACGAACAAATAATTATTCACTAAAGTAACGTACAAAAATTGATTTATTAATAAATTACAGAAAAAAAAAAATTGCTGCACAATAATGCTATTTTGTTAAAAAATAAATAAATAACTGACACTCACTAGGGTTGCGCAAAAATTCTGAATTGCTTATCTTAAAAGGAAAAGAAAAATCTATAAATTGGAAAAAAATTTATAAATAAATAAAAAATAATAATGACGATAATAAATAATAGAAAAAAGTTGTGTTGATTTATATTAATTAGCCAATTACGGCCATTCTCAGTCAGTGCCCCTCTCATCTTCACCCACCCATTTGAAAAATATTTAATGATTTTCAATTGTAACGACCGCATTGAAAAATTTGATAATTAATTTTAAAAAAGTTAAAGCATCTCTGTTTGCAAATATTGACTGAGAAGAATTAAAAATGATGAAACTCGAATACTTTTCAATAATTTCAATTCTTCCGTTTGGATATAAGGTAAAAAACTCAATAGCGGAACGACGAAGGCCGTGTGTCAGTATTTATTATTTTAAAATTATTGATGCAACTCATGAGAAGAAATAATTTAATAGATCGTTCGGAACAAACATTAAACTACGTGAAAAAAAATTTAAATATCAGTTTAAGTAAAGTTTAATAAATAAAAAAAATATTTTTCGAAAAAGTCCAAAAGACCCAGTACCGGAACGCTAAAAATGCCTAGCCCCAATACCGGAATATGGGTGGCCCAATACCGGAAAAGTGAATAATATGAAAGTTTCCAAATGCAAAAACTATACTTTATCTAAATAATAACCAAGTAAATGAATAGTTGGGAAGTAAGACTAAGTACTAATACATTTTCATTATAAAAGATATAATTTAATTATGAAAGATATAATTTTTATATTGAAAACAATATTCCACGTTGAGCATCTTGTAATGCAGTACCAAGATCGGAGGTGGTATAAAATTTTTTATTATTTTTCACTTTTGACATCCTAGTAGTCTCTAAAAAATTTATGATTAATATATAAATTTAATGACGAATATTTTTTTATACTTGGTAATTAAAATAAATAAAAGATTTTGAGGTTAAACTGTATAAATTAGTCTTAAAGAAAAACATTGAGTATAAAAATTTAGGTTTATTCTTAAAATTAAAGTGTATATTTATTTAATGAAATTGTTATAACAAACATACTTATTGTATTATTAATTAGCTCAATTAATTTTTGATTGCACTACACTTTAGACCATACACTTTAACCAAATAAACTGCATGTGTCAGTTAAGAAAATAAATATGGCAGACTGTTCCGGTACTGGGTCAGGCTAACTTCTAGCGCACCTATAAGCGAACAGCCAAAATTAATATTTTTACTGATTTTTTTTTATACAAACACTTAAAATTGTGAATTCTAAATGCCTTACATGCAAATAAAAGAAAAGGGTTGAAAAAGTTGCATCCTACATTTTTTACAAGCTTAAGACTACTGGCTGTTTTCTTAGCAAAATCCTTAAGGAATCGGGGTAAGTCATAGGTCTCCGCTTGGTTCTACAATTTTTATTTTTTTTTTAATATTATTGATGGACTTATAAGTTTTACTTATAATCTATTTTTGACCTAAAACATTGAGATTTTGAAAAAATAAAACTCCTTAAAATTCCGTATTGTATTCATTAAGATATATTATAATAATCTTGAAATCGTTCCGGTACTGGGTCTTTTATTTTATAGATATACAGTTTGCATGGAGTGACTGCTTTTCAATTCTCTTCAATCAGTATTTTTAACCAGGAATTAATCGAAAAAGGGCTACGCAGTTACAATTTCGCCGAGACATAAATTTTAAAAAAAATTATTTACAGTTGATATAGGAGCTAAATGAAATTCGGAAAATAAATTTCAGTAAAATCTTCATGTCAACATTATAATTTGAAATGTCAAATTTTTTAGGCTTAAATTTATTTACCAAATTCCCTTTAACACAACTGTGAGTAATTTAAAAAATATCTATATTTTGGTGACATTGAAACTGCGTTGTCCTTTTTTCAATTCATGCTTTAATTGATTAATTAATTAACATTTTTTAAATTAAATAATAAAATTTTAATACAGTTATGACAGTTCAAGGTTATTGAATACTTTTAAAAAGTAGAGGGCACTGTCCAAGATTGGCATTAAAGTAATCTAAGTGTTACGGCACTTGTTTACATATATATATATATATATATATATATATATATATATATATATATATATATATATATATATATATATTAGGGTGATTCAAAAAAAGCGAATATTTTTTTTTTAACTTCCGACATCGAAAAGTTGGTTCTCTGGCACCTCTGGAAAATACTCAACAAGTTTGAGCTCTTAATATTAATAGGAAGATCCTCCTCATCACAGTTTTCCATTTTTTCTTTAGTACCTTATAAAAAACATCATATCTCATTATGAATAAATTTTTTAATTAAATCTTCATACATATTTTTGTAGAAAATTGGGTGATCTACAAAAAAGATCTGATATGTGTAAGCGATTACTTTCACCATTTCAAAGATATCCGAGATCAAAGCTTAAAGAAATTATCAAAAAAAATTTTTTTTTTTTTTATTTTCTACCTCATTGAAAAATAATTATTGTCAAATGAGCATGACATAGTTTTGTAGGAAATTTAACGCTCTACAAAAAAGGTCTGATGTATTTAATTAATTACTCCAACCGTTTAAAAGATATTCGTATTAAAACCCCAATGCTTTCTGATTTCAACAATTTTTTTATAACTTTTTCAAATTTATCCATTAAATTCATGGATTCTAGAATTATTCATAAGAATTTCAGCTCATTATAATAGAGTTAAGCTATTTACTTCATTTTTAACTTTTTTCCAAGTATATAATATTTTCTAATCAACTTTTAGTAAATTTTTTTTTTTTTTCATTTATTTTTCCTTTAAAATCATGACTTACTATTTTTATCTGGTTCTTAAAAATTTAATACTAAATTTTTTCCCCATAAAATTAATAATTGAATATACTTAATATATATATTTAATTATTAATTTATATATATTTAATGAATATATTCAATTATTAATTTTATGGGGAAAAAATTTAGAATTAAATTTTTAAGAACCAGTTAAAAATAGTAAGTCATGATTTTATAAAAAAAAATAAATAAAAAAAAATATTCAATAAAAGTTGAAAAAAAAATATTATATACTTGGGAAAAAGTTAAATATGAAGTAAATAGCTTAACTTTATTATAATGAGCTAAAATTCTTATGAATAATTCTAGAATCCATGAATTTAATGGATAAAGTTAAAAAAGTTATAAAAAAATTGTTGAAATCAGAAAGCATTGGGGTTTTAATACGAATATCTTTTAAACGGTTGGAGTAATTAATTAAATACATCAGACCTTTTTAGTAGAGCGTTAAATTTCCTATAAAACTATGTCATGCTCATTTGACAATAATTATTTTTCAATGAGGTAGAAAATAAAAAAAAAAAAAAATTTTTTTTGATAATTTCTTTAAACTTTGATCTCGGATATCTTTGAAATGATGAAAGTAATAGCTTACACATATCCGATTTTTTTTGTAGATCATCCAATTTCCAACAAAAATATGTATGAAGATTTAATTAAAAAATTTATTCATAATGAGATATGATGTTTTTTATAAGGTACTAAAGAAAAAATGGAAAACTGTGATGAGGAGGATCTTCCTATTAATATTAAGAGCTCAAACTTGGTGAGTATTTTCTAGAGGTGCCAGAGAACCAACTTTTCAATGTCGGAAGTTAAAAAAAAATATTCGCTTTTTTTGAATCACCCTAATATATATATATATAAACAAGTGCCGTAACACTCAGATTACTTTAATGCCAATCTTGGACAGTGCCCTCTACTTTTCAAAAGTATTCAATATATATATATATATATATATATATATATATATATATATATATATATATATATATATATATATATATATATATATATATATATATATATATATATATATATATATATATAATTATAACCTGAAAAAATTAATCAATAACATCATTAATTAATTATTAATAACCCTGATTAAAAATACTCATTGGGAGGGATTGAAAAAGATGAGAATTGAATACTTTTGAATACTTTCTATACCCCAACATTTTCATCTGGATATAAAATTAATACTTTTCAATCCCAAAATAATATGAGAATTTCTAAACTTCCGAGGAATTGAAAAAGATTCAAAAGAATTGATATTTTTAATCTTTCTGAATACTTTTCAATACCAAAATAATATCACATTTCGGGTCATGTGTAGGATTGAAAGGAATTCAAATAAATTGAAATTTTTGAATCTTTTTCAATCCTTCTCAATACCTAAATAGTCCGATATTTCGGATCGAGTGTAGGATTGAAAAGAATTCAAATGAATTGATATTTTTAATCTTTCTGAATACTTTTCAATACCAAAATAATATCACATTTCGGGGCATGTGTGGGATTGAAAGGAATTCAAATGAATTGAAATTTTTGAATCTTTTCCAATCCTTCTCAATACCTAAATAGTCCGATATTTCGGATCGAGTGTAGGATTGAAAAGAATTCCAATGAATTGATATTTTTAATCTTTCTGAATACTTTTCAATACCAAAATAATATCACATTTCGGGTCACGTGTGGGATTGAAAAGAATTCGAATGAATTGAAATTTTTTAATCTTTTTCAATCCTTCTCAATACCAAAATAATTCCATATTGGAAGGTATTGAAATGATAAAAGATTGAATTCTTTTCAATACTTTTGAATTCCATTTTAAGAATTGCAAAGTATTCAAATGATCCAAATTTCAATTCCATTCAATACTTTTCAATACCTCTGTAGGGATTGAAAAGAATTGAAAAAATTTTCAATCCTTCCCAATGAGTATTTTTAATCAGGGAATAGCCAGATGTTATTAATTGATTTGAAAAAAATAATAATAATTAAATAAATTTTCGTACCTTTATGGCAATTGTTATAAAAATAATTAAAACGACAGTCAATCCGCTCAAATAGGCAAAAATTTTTAACTTATTTTCATTACTAATTAGTAATATAATTAATTAATTTATAATAAATATATCATTAAGTACTTGGCATTAGTATAATCAATAATATTTTGTCTTAAAGATTATTAAATAAATTTTACCGAGTTATCGATGAGTGTGGACGTGAACCGCAGGTTACTAATGGCAACACTCAATTTTTTCTTGTTTTTCAGAAGAAAAAAAAAATTTTTTTTTAAATCTAAAGAGGTGATAATTTGAATTGGAATGAAGAAAGGCTAAAGTTACGTAATATAATATATTTATATGTATATATATATGGGGCATTTCACGCCAATTCGACCATTTTTGACCTCAACTCCTTTCGATTTGGCTGAAAATTTTTTTTCCTTTTCTACCCCATTAATTGATTTTTCAGGAAATTTTCAAATTTTTTTACCCAACCCAAAAAAAGTTATGAGTTTTTGAAAAATAAAGCTTTTATTTTTTCAAATAGCTATGACTTCTTCAAAAATTGACTAATTGGGACGTTTTTTTTTCCAAAATTTTTATCTTTGAATGTACCTTTCAAAAAAAAAAACAAAAAATTCTAAGATGACAAACTCTATGAATTTCTCGGCTTTTTTTGAGAAAAACCGTTATTTTATTAAAGTTCGCCATTTTTTATTTTTTGTTTTATTTTCTCAAAAAAAAACTTCAATTAATTCTGCGATTTTTCCTACCAATTCCCGAGTGGGCGAACTTTTCCCTCTATGTTTTTTTGTTAATTGAAAAAAAATTTTTTACCCAGTTCGGCTTATTTTATAAAATCACTTTGGAAATTTTTGAGGATTTATAGACGACTTCAGATTTTGAAAAATTGAGACGAAAAAATTAATTGAAAGTGATAATCCTCAAAAAAATTTGGATTTTTTTTTTAAAGTGAAAATAAATATTGAAGATGCCTATAAAAAATTTTATTGTAATTTTTTTCAAAAACTATACCTGAAAACAAAGAAAATAAAAAAAAAAAATTGGGTAAAAAAATTTGAAAATTTCCTGAAAAATGATTTTAATGGGGGAGAAAAGGAAAAAAAATTTTCAGCTAAATCAAAAGGGGTCGGGGTCAAAAGTGGTCAATTTGGCATGGAATTCCCCATGTATTAGGGTGATTAAAACAAAAAAGTTTTTATTTTCTTTATAACAGGTTAAAAAGTTTCGTTTAGATGTTAAAATCCGCCTGTTAAAATTTGAGTTCTTAATCTCGATATTAAGAGGGAGTGCATCGCACTTTTCTAATTTCCATAAGAATAACATGGGAAAAATGATTTTATTCTCATTTTGATAAGTAGCAAGCGATGCGTCATACAGCAAATTTACAAACATATTTTTGAAGGGAATTAAACGTTCTACAAAAAAGGGTTCTTATTACTCGTTTTAAAGTTATTCAAGGTCAAAATTAAATCTTCAATTGATCATATTTAATTGATTACTTAAGGTAGTTGTCGGGTGATGGACATAGTATCAGAAAGTTTAAAAATTTTTTAGTTATTAAGGGTATTAAGATACAATTACCATTAAAATTTGAAGTCGATTGACCATCTCTAATTTGAGATATTTATAATTAAAGTCTGGATAATTAACATTGCGAGCAATGTGGATTATACGTTTTAAGTCGCATTCTTGATTCTAATAAAAAAACTAACAGTCAGAAATTTTTGAAAAACTAACAGAGAATTAATAAATTTATCCTGAGCTAAAAAAAAAAAAAGAAAAGGTTTCACCATCTCATTGTTGAGATATAGCGATTCAAAATTTAATAATAAATAAAAAATATACTTGCCCATGCATCGGACAGAACTAATCTGACAACACTGTACGCGAGTATGTATTGACTATTTGAGCGGTAAATTTAAACACACTGAAAAAAAAAATTTGCTATAATAACAAAAGTCGAGATTACGCAGCTATTTGTTATGATAGCAAAACTATCTTGGTTAACGCAACGAAGTAACATTTGTTGTGGTAAGTAAAGTGAAGTTGCTGTTGTAACAAATGATATGTGTTGAGGAAAAATTTTTTGAATAAGCATAGAATTTGTGCTTTAATTAGGTGAACAATATCATTAACAATTCATCACGAGTTTTTGATTTTGGACATAAATTGTGTTTGTAAATTGCTTTGTAAATGATGGCTAAAATATTAAACGCTATTAATTTTGAAAAGAATACCAATATGTCTAAGTATAGTTAAAAGCGGGTGCCTTGAAGAAGTGATTTTCTTAACTTAAGAGAATATATCACGACGCGATAATATCTTAGGTGAAGTAAAATTTTCTCGAGTCAAGAAATTTTTATAAAACTAATTTATAAAGCTAATTTTATAAAGCTAATTTAATATTTAGCTCAACGAATGTCATTTGTTATAACAGCAACTTTACTTTACTTATTGTAACAAATGTTACTTCGTTGTGTTGACCAAGATGGAATTGTTATTTTAACAAATAAAAGCGTAATCTTGACTTTTGTTAAGATCGCAATTTTTTTTTTTTTCAGTGCAGATACTCAGAACACTATAGAACAACTGGTGAAGTATATGCGATGTTGTCAAATTATAATTTAAGAAAATGTTCAACAGTACTTGTGTATACGTATATATGAGTAGTAGGGTGGGTTGAAAAAGATCTTTTTTTTTGTTTCTCTTAGCAGGGGGGTGGAATTTGTACCTTATAAAAAAAAAAATTTTTTTACTTGACATTTTGAGGTGGCCCACTCGTTTTTAAAATAAATAATTGATCAAACAGGGTAGTTCCAACGAAAAAAATTTTTTTTTGTCCAAAATCGTGGAAAACATCTAATAATTGTCGAATGTGATTTTTTCTTACTCCGCTTTCATTTTAATTTAAAAGAAAATGCTTTTTATTGTTGGATTTTTTACTTAAACTACAAAAATAATAGGAAAAAAATTTTTTAAACTTCTAACTCTCAATAAGCTTTCGGGAGGACATCCTACAGATTCTAGGAAACCATTTTTATATTGCATGACTCATGATGCGAAGCATCAGAGTGTGCTTTTCGATCGAAAAATTTTTTTCGCCTCACTTCGGCAACTATTTTAATTATGATACCTTCGTTAATTCACGGAATTGAGATATGTTGCTCACCATTTTGAAGATAATTTAATGGAGATTAATTTCGTACTTATCAAAAATTTATTTAATTCAATAAAAACCGAAAAAAACATCAAAATAGTTTAAAAAAATTTCCTGTCCGTCAAGGACGGATCCCGGATACACGATAACTTGCGAAAAAATCCAGTAATTGAATCAAATTTTTTTTTTAAAAATTATTTGAAAAATTTGTTGATCCCCTATTGAAAATGGCTAGGTAACTCAGTGTCGTTTAATAACAATTAATAAAAGAATAAAAAGGCTGTATAACTATACATATATATATCTACATATGTAAAAGTAACATGGATGGTGATATATCTATACATTATACGTACATTTATTCCACCAGAGGCGCTTGCACATTACCGTCTTGGTACAGCTGTTTTTTTTTTGTATTATTGCTAATTGGTAAGCCTGAATTTTTTTTCAATTCAATTCTTTTTTTTTATTTGTTTTTATTTACATATATTTTTTTTTTGTTATTAACCGAGATATTTTAAGAAAATTCTTTTATAATTATAAAAAATTACTAATATATTAAAAAAAAAAAAAAAAAACAACAAATTTTAACAATTTTCAACAAATATTTGACTAAAATTTTGATGGAATTTTTTAAGCAAGAATAATTAATATTAATAGATGATTTTTACTCGAATATGTATATGAATCTTTTTCCTTTGATCATCAGAGTTAAGCACTTTCGAATTCAAAAGCCTGCTATTTTCTCCTATGTAATCCATCGAATGTGATCAAAACATGATTTTTTATAGTGAATTAAAATTTACATAAATTTAACTTTGACTTTGAATAACTTCTGAACAATATTCCCAGCAATCGGGATCGCATTGAATCGCATTCAGTTTTCTATCCGATTCAATAGGATTCAATCCTATTTTTGGAATGGCTGTCTTGTCAATCCGTATCAATGCGATTCAATGCGACACGTTGATATAGGGTACATAGGAAAATTTTTTTACCAATTAACCCGAAATTCTTGATTACCGATAGCCGAAAATTAAAAATTTCAATACGATTATCTATGACTTGAAAATAGTTAAGAGAAAAAAAATTATTCAATACACAGTGTAAATAGAAAACATCTAGTAAAATTATAGCTTTTGCAATCATTTTAATGATATTGAATTTTTTTCGTAAAATAATCCACTAAAAACGAAAATTGAATCACTGTGAAAGTAATTAATTTTAAAGGCATGCATTTATTTATTCAAGAAATACAAACTATTAAACTTTGTTAAAATATTAACATTATAAATGTCAGATAGACAAAGCAAACTAATTTGAAACGAATTTCATTAGCATAAAATTATATAAAAAAAAGTATTTCAAGTAAAATTATTATTTTTTGGAGAAAATACTAGCAAATGTATAATACACTGGTCCCAAAAATTAAGTGATAGAAAAAAAGTTGGAAATTTTTGGGTGATTTTCAATATGCTGTAGCTCGGTGAAAAATGGTCGTAGAAAAAAAGCACATTGTAGCCTCAAGTTTCTAGCTTTCAGATCTGGACCTTAAATTTTTTTATCATGCACGGTTCTGAAGTGATATTAAGAAAACCGACGACAAAAATATTTTCAAAATTTTTCCTCGTCTTTCGACAATAGTCCAATGTCCAAGTCCATGGGCTTCAATAAATTTTTTTGGATAATCTGACTTTCTGATCTTTTTAGCAAATGTTATGCCCTTTAATTTAGCGGTCTCAAAAAGTCTCTACGACGATTTACCCTGATTAAAAACTCCGATTGTAAGCTTATAAGCTTACTTATAAGTAAGCTTATCAAATAATAATAAAAAACCTTTTTTGAAGAGCGTTTAATATCCTACAAAAAAGTGATTGTTGACTCCTGTATCACGCATCGTCAGCTAGTTATAAAAGTATGAAAAAGCGGCAGGAAATTTTCTCATGTTATTCTTGTGGAAAATAGACAAATGCGATGCGCCTTCTCTTATCATTGGTATACTATAAAAAACTTTTGAAGCTCTTTGGAAAAATAAATAATGTTTTTTTTTTTTTTTTTTAATCACC